>BSBN01001380.1:3600000-4200000 GCA_027924645.1 Cunninghamia lanceolata | reverse complement strand
ATTGTCTTCAGTTTTTCTTTTCTCTTCAATTTCTTGAGTAAACTTAATAACTCCTAATTCCATTTCATGTCTTACCATAATGACTTCTTTTGATAACTTTTCACATAACTTGGTTTTCTCAGTCAGCTCTTCATTTGCATTATTTTCTTCACCTTGTCTTGCCAATTGCTGAAGTAGCTCCTTTCTCTTTTTCATAGAGAGACTTAATTTGTCCTTTAGTTCTCTCATGAAATCATTAGCCTGTTTGAGTCTTTCCTTTAATTCATTGACTTCAGAGTTTGACTGTTCAAGATCCTCAAGGGTAGTCTTGAGTTGCTCCCTTAAACCATATGCATCCATTTGAACTCCCAGATCTTCCTCAAGCTATTAGGCTCTGTTAGGAGGAACTTAGCTCTGATACCAATTGTTGATAACTAAGAGGGGGGTGAATTAGTTATCCTAATTATTTCTTCTTCTGAACTTTCTTATTAATCAATGCAACATTAATTCAAACAAGCAAACATTACCATGAAATGGAAAAACACATGACACAGTATTTTTAACGTGGAAACCCTTTTAAGGGAAAAAACTACGGGGTGATTAACCCAAAGATTATTCTCTGTTAGAAGAATAAGGAAATACAAAATGGCACTTGCCAATTAGGGCTCACTGCCTGAGCACGCTGCTCACAAAGGAGGCACACTGCCTACAAGGAGACACACTGTCTACAAAAGAATGTTATACAATACTTGAACTGATTGGAAGCATCCACATATGCTGGAGTTCAGTTCCGGTTAGGCTCAGTACACTGATCTGCTACACTTCATCTTTCCTCTTCTCTTATGCTGCTTTCCTTTCACATACCGGGCCTTCCTTACTGCTTCTGCTTTGCTCTGCTTTTATTCGCATATCACATATCACCACAACACATCTCACAACTAAATCCATCCTATATATATATCCGCACAAGTGATTTCATTATCTTTCTAGTCGGCACCCGGAACAGTCAATCTTCTCACAAACTCTGTTCTGTCGGCTGAATCCTTACACATCAAGTAATGCAGATCAAGTATATGCTTGTAGAAATCATTAATCATGTCGGCCAAACATGATTCATGCCTTCATAACCTTTACCACCATCAGTAACACATCCGGAAAGTAGTCTGATGTTTTGTCAGTCAGTTCTTTCTCTGTTCACACTGTTTCTCAGGAACCCGGTACTCAAGTATTCATATCTTTTACCTCATCTATCATTGGAGGCTAAAACCTTGGAATCTATCACTCAAGGTAGTACTCTTTACTTCCCCAAATCTGCACTTCACCAAGATGCTTCCTCTGAGAGATCCGGACCTGTTTGTCGGACCTTGCCACATGCCCTGTTCTTGTTTACCGGACCACAACATTCTTCACTCTGACTTCCGATAGAGACACACCATGTCCTGCGGATGTGTGGGATGAACTTTGTTGCCATCAATGACAATAATCATGAATCCATATAGTGTCTCTTGCCAACACAATCCCACATGGTAGGTAGGAGATTCTCATGAGTACTTTGCTTCTCAACTCTTTTACTTTGATTCGCATAGCCTATAACTTGATTATGCTCTAACACTAAACTAGAACACTCTTTCTACTTCTTTTGTCTTTTGATTACATAGGCATTATCAATGGTTGGAGAGACTTGATTGGGACTGTATCCCTAATCTTCTAATTCTTTCTAAAGAGAGAGATAATGACACGCTCTTAGTGGATCCATGGAGACCTATGATAGCGGGCAAATACATTGATGCATTTTCTCTCATATTCCATGCTAGCTGACATGTAGTCTTTTGGAGGACTTGAGTCATTGCACTAAAGACTAAGATCGTCATACTTAGAAAGGTTTCTAGCATTTGACAGTGACATACTTCTTTATAGATTGTGACACCGAGCCATTCTCGCACTTAGGTTCTGACACTGGTCCCTTCTCAGGGGCATTCTCAAAGGACTCATTTATAGTTAGATATAATAGATAGTAGGAGGAGATGACAAGGCCAAAGTCATAGGGGATCTATGACTCAGAGCTGGCCTTGAGGCTTTTGTTGAGGCCCCATGCTTTCAGGTACTTCACTTAGCTTACTTTACACCCTTGCACGAGGAGATTTTTCAATTGATGTACTTCACTTATGCTTATGAGCCTCCCTTGGTGGAGATTAATTACTTAATGTGTTGATACTCTCATGTACTTGATGCAACTCTAATTTATAAGAGTTGGGTATTTGATCTTTATATAGCTAGTGGTTGACATCTTTATTTTTCTTATCCTTTTTGCACATGTTATACTTTTAATATGTGTGTGTATTGAAATGGATGCCATGTTATACTTGGTGTTTTTACATTTTTCTATTCTTGATGTATATATGCAATGTATGATATGTATAGATTTATACAAATGGTTTGATGACATAGTGGATTCACATGTTTTATTTTTCTAGATTCCATTTGCTTTGACATTTATTTTTATGAGATGCAGATGAAACTAACAACGTGGTTGCTCTTTATAGGATTTTTGATTTCTGTAAGTTGACTCAATATAGGATGACTCACTAAACTTCTAAGATAGATTTTTGGGGACTCAAGTGGGAATGGGGAAATAATGGAATAATTTTAGATGAAATTGTATAAAAGGATAAAGATTGATCTTTGTCTAAATTGACCACTTAGACTAAGTTTTGATGTAACAAGTGACAAATGTTATTAGTATCTTCTAGACTTAGATCAAAAGTGATGGCCAATAGATCAGACCTAGGGTGAAGGATTAGTTCCTTAGGAAGGACAACCTTGGAAAGCAAGCTAGACTCTTGGTTTTACCTAACTTTTTTTTTGTGTGTGTGTGCTTATTTTCTCCTTTTTTGGATGTCACCCTCATAGCTTCGAGCTTAGACTTTTCTCCACCTAAGTATAGACATCAAAAATTTGTTTTTGAATTTCTTTATGGAGTTTTGACCCCCTAACCTAAGGATTAAGCCAAGTGAGTAAGGGGCTAGGTGCAACCAAAAGGGTAATTGACTCCTAAGAATTCTCCCTTGTCAAGGAAAATTGGGGTGACCTACATGTTAGCTTCTATTAGGTATTGTAGGTTTGGAAACTTGCTTTCTTTAGGCTTGACTAGATGACAACTAAGACTAGGATTAGTTTAAAGCTTTAAGATTAACTTTATTTGAAATTGTTGGGAATGTAAGGGGATAATAGCCATAATGATTTTGGGAATCTGTGGCTTAGCAAAGACAATTATATCGAGCAAGTTAAGACTCCTACTAAAATGAAAATAAAAAAAAGAGCAAACCATGAACAAGTGGAAAGATGGAATAAAATGAAATGTAATTCTTGTTTTTGTTCTTTTTGGAATATTTGATTTTTTTGTAATTTTTAATTTCTATGATTTTTATGGATTTTCAAATGTAATACTTTTTAAGATGGAAAGTGTTGCCCATTTCACCAAATTCTTCACCTTCTATCGTGCATGAGAGGTAAGCATCATTTCCAACATCTTAACTATGTTCTGACCTTTCCAACTTTGTGAAATTTTCTACTACCAATACATCTTTTATTCTTTATGCTTCATTTTCTGAGTACAAATTCTCCCACTTTGTATGGACCAAATGAGATTTCTTCCTCCCCAACTCTACTTGTGCATATTTGTGAGGACTGGGATCTTATGGGCTAGCTAGAGACTAGAAGGCTTGTTGATGGGATGGTGTCTAGTACAAGGATCCTTCAATGGATAGAAGTTTAGTTAACAAATCAAACTCATCATTGCAAATAAATTCATGCTTTACCACATCCTTGGAGATGTTCTAAAAATTAAAATAACTTGAAAGGATTTTGTGGTTGTTCTATCTCTCTTGGGGGACAAAACATATGCTTGTTTTTCATTAGGTTATAGCCATAGATCCATCAAATAATTAGCATAATTCTTTAGTAATTCTAAAATAGTTGGATCTTTCATGCTGATAGTTATGCATAACTTCTTTTATTTTCAAAACTATCCTACGCTCACCTCATCCTTGTCAAGATATCTCTCAATTGTCTTGACTTGGACTTGGGGAGGTTCCCATGTGTTGTTGGATTGTATTGAAATGGTGGGAGAGAGTTGGTTGGTCAAGTCTTTCCTTATGAAGGCTCTTGAAGGAGCCTCAAGATCATTTGTTAATTCATTATCAACTAAGTATACATAAGATCTACAGAGTTTGTTGGCACTTGTTTTATTAGTGGGGTCCACGGAGTGTAAGATTTATTATCCTACATCCAAGGGTCATAATAGTTGCTCATGGGAGTTAGGAGAGTGTAGGATTCACTTGAAATCATGTCCCTTAGTGGAGTTAATAGGGTATACCCCTCTGACTCAGGAAACTCTTCTTCAACCTCTACAAATATATTGATTTATGGGATTACTTGATCATGTAGACTTATACGAAAAGGGATTGGGAGGATTGATCACTTTCTAACAGTTCCATTATATTTGTAGTAGTTCTATTTGAGATGGTTGTGCCTTATTTGGAGGTTTGTTCCTATTCATAGATTCTAATCTATTGCTCTTTGATGGATTCCTTTGATTTTGTCACAACTGTGGATACCTGATTTTGTGTCTGATCCACTTTTCATATTTAGATACTTTGAAGGGTCAGCTTGAGTATTATTATCTTATTGGCCCCTATTTCATATTCTATCAGTATTGCAACTTTCTTTTTATTTGCATCAACTTTGATCATGTTGAAGGGTTCTAGATCTCCCTTAGCAATGTAGATCTTTCTTAAGTGTAGGAATCAAATTTTTTGAAATAATGTGGAAAGAACCACCTTCATTTTGTGGATCCAAGGCCTTCCCAACAACATCTTACCTTGTCTCTTTATCAATTACATAGAAGGTTGTGGACACCATCTTGGGTCCCAAAGAAACTTGGAGGGTAATATTTCTTATCGTTGTTCCCTTGAGGTTCTCATAACCCCATAAAGTATCCCTACATGTCGTAATGTTGGCATGCCCATATCCCATTATTTCTAGGAGGGAAAATGGAAATATGTTCATTGTAGCCCCATCATTGATGAGTGTTCAATTTATGCAAGTATCATAGATCCGTACCTATAAGTACAAAGCAAGATCACCTTATCTTGTCAATTCAGTATCCATGTGCATCTGCTTTAAGAACCCAAGATCTTGTAATTCTGCATTGGGTGGACTCATGTCGAGATCCACTTGATTGATTTATTTTTACTGGAGGCGGGGTTATGTAGTTTAGATATTTGAGCTCAATTGCCTCCACAAGAGTTATTTGATGGGAGGGAGTGTTCCTTAGAAGATCAGTGAAAGATTTTTTGGTGAATGTCTTCTTGAGGTTATCAACCAAGTCATATGGACCAATTGGAATTGGCATAGGGTCCACTACTAAAGCTATGTGTCCTATGTTTTCTATTTGGGGGATTGTAGGCTTTTGTTAAAGATTCTCATTTTGGACTAATTCAATTAAACCAAGCATTTTTGCTTCACCCTTAATGCCCAACTGCCCTAGATTGTTTGCTTCTTGAGGTGGGATGGCTTCATTTGGTTTTTGTTGGTTGAGGTCATTCCCTTGCTGATGCGCTAGAAAAGGATCTTGGTAGATCCTTAAGTTTGAGTTTTAAGGGGCAATAGGCCCTGACAATTATGGTTTAGGTTTTTTGGTGGGAGAAGGATATGTCCATGAATAGATGCCTTTGGCATGCTAGGAGATTTGAGATGAAGAGTTGGTACTCCCAACATGACTTGGTGTCATGCCCCTTTCTCTTATAGAACATGCAATACTTGTTGAGGTTGTATTCTCAAGGTTTTTGATACAGATCACACTAATTATTGTATGATCTATCATTTTGTTTATCTATTTGTATGTAATTATTTTTTGGGGGATAGTCATCAATGTTGACATTTTGGTTCTCTGAGTTTGTGTAGTTGTTGCCACCACCATAGGTGTTATAGTTATGATTGTTGTTGTTATTAGGTAGTGGGATGTTTCTAACTCCATTGATAGTTACATTCCAATTGTTATTATTTAAGATTTTAGGTGCAAAAGGATTGGTGTTGTTATCTTGTGTCACTAACCATTCATTGGCACCATACTCCTTTCTTTTTCTATTGATAATGGCTTGGTCTATTCTTAGAGCACTTTAAAGGGCATCGCCATATGAACTATAGGGAAGTTTCTGAACCTCCACATATGTGTCCTTGTCAACATGTAAGAAGAGATTGTATAACTCTCTTTGATCCATGTTTGGTGCATTGGTTGAGGAATTGAGGACCTACATTCATCACATGATAACATTTGTGACTGACTCGTTAGCCTCTCACTTGGTTGTTATGAATTTTTGAATCCCTATTTTGACTAATTTGTTCATTTGAAATGCAGTGACAAACTCACTAATGATATGTTGAAAGGAATCGATCGATGCCTTTGGGAGTCGATAGTACCAATCTAGAGAAATGTCTTCTAAGGTTTTCAAAAATATTCTTACCACCATCCCATCCCAAGGAAGGATTTCCTGCATTGTCATAGTGCAATCCTTGATGTGTGAGTTAGGGTCTCTTACTCCTTTGAACTTTGGGAGTTCGGGGAGAGGGTGTGGTAGCATGATGTTTTGAAGGTTGAGATCTAGAGGCTCTTTAAGATATTCCAAGTATGTCCCCAAAAATGGTTTAAGCATGGAGGAAGTTGTTCCCCCAAACATTAACCCTATGGATGGAGCTTGCTACATTTGTTGCATTTTGAGAGGCATGTTGGGTTGTTGGTACCTTGGGAAGGCAGGATGGCTATGTATTGTTGTGCTTTGAAAATTGGGTGGGATCATTTGAGTTTGCATGATAGGTATCCCACCTGATTGATTCAAGCTTTCCATGCTGAATGATGAGGGCAAGGGAGGCATAGAAGTCTCATTACTCATATTATGCACATAAAAGTTGACATGAGGGGGAAGCTACGCTACCCCTAGGTTTTGTTCAACGATCTTTGTTACAAAAGGGTTGGTGCAAGGTTAGAACCTTAGAGACCTTGGTTTCTCAATTTCTTGGGTGGATTGTGCATTGGTTGCTTAGCACCCCTAGCTTCAAGAGTCCTAATATGTTGGATTAGGGTGGCTATTAGTGCTTCAGGGGTGGCTTCACATGTGTTCTACATTCTCCACGTCGAGGTGGGTTTTGCTCAACATGCGGGGGTTGAGTGGCCCCAATAGTTCTCTCTTAAAGGAAGCTTTTCAATGCTCCTTGATGTGTTGTAGTTTGTTTGTTTTGAATAGCTATGTGGAGGGCCTCCCAAGCTGCTTGGGAATCTTCTAAGTTCTTTTCTAAATGACTTGCCTCATTGATGATTTGGGTGGTTATGTCTCTGTAACTTGTAATATGATGGCCATGTCAATGATTTTTTATCGAACAAGGACTCGACATGCCTTGCATTGATCTTAGTTTGTCTAGGGCATGGTGTCCTGGCTCCATACTATATTGTTTGAAGTGATAAAGTTGTGTGGTTCATGCCATCCACCATTTGAGTTCGTATCCTTACAATTGTACCTATTTAAAATAGGTGTCAAGGGATCGACAAGGACATATTGGTTGGATGATGGAGGGCTAGTTTCATGAAGGGGATCCTATCCTTATTGCGTTGTCAGTCTCAACATATTTAGGGGTATCATAAGTACCATCTAAAAATAGGATGACAAGAGAGGAAGGTAAAAAGATGGACGAAAAGAAAGATGGAAATGAAAAGCTTGTCTAGAAGGATCTGCTCTTTGTGTTAGTTTCACCAAAATATGTGATATTGTAAATCAACTCACCAAAAAAATGATGATGTGGACTCAAAATGGCACGCGTGTGTTGCACCCTTTCTAACAATATGGATTGAATCACTCCTGCTCTTTTAGAAAAAGCTAGATAAGCAGGGGAGAATTTGATTAATCACTCTCTTCACATGGAAAGAGGATCTCATGAATGACAACAGTATGATTTTTTTAAGCAGGGTTCGTGTCACTTTAACTCACCTCTTGAGGAAGAAGTGTCTAGTGGTAGACTAGGATGTTGATCCAAGGAGTTGAAGGTTGAATGGTTAGTGTTTGAGCTATTGACACATTTAAACATTCTCTTTGTAATACTCTTGTTGTGATTCTATCATCAATAAGTTGGATGAGCTTGTTGAACACACCAAGATACTAAGAGGGGGAGTGAATCAGTATCTAATCAAACTTTAACTTCTCTGGAGCAAATTAAAACTTAAGCATTACAACATCAACATAAACATGAAAGATTAACATGATGCACATCAACACATAACAGCAGATGTACGTGGAAAACCCAGTAAGGGAAAAACCACGGTGAGGATTAACTCACAATAAATGAAGCTCAAAATAACAACTTTGTTTTAGGGCTACAACCCAAGGAAGCTACTAATCCCTGCAAACTTTGTTTTAGGGCTACAACCCAAGGGAGCAACTACTCCCTGAAAAACATTGCTTTAGGGTCACTCCCAATGAAGTTACTACTCCATGAATACTTTTTTTTAGGGTCACTCCCAAGGAAGATACTACTCCTTGAATTGAGAACACATTTAGAACAGATTACAGTATGACAATCTTTCTACTACCTAAAAATTGACATTGAAATTCACACCTTTGATGATTGCAATATTGCATCTTCACACTTCTTTCTGATGATCAAATCAGTTAGGCACACTCTACATTTGATCACTATCACATATAAGACAGCAACTACAACTTTTGCTCTTTCTCCTTCAGTCAAACATCATAATGTAGTCATTCTACTCTTTTTCTTGCTTGTGAACCTTATCAATTGCATTACAATCACACTTCGCCTGACTCAACTTGATTTACAATTTATACATGATATTACATTGATTACATTTCTTTTCGTCTAGAGACAACATGAAAAATACATTTACAAGTTGGCCAAACAACACATAACATGAACATGTAGAGGATAAGTCCTAAACAAGACTACACACTACACTTGTAGAAGACCTATGCCTTGCGGACATCAACAGTTGCTTAACCAGGTCGAAAACATTATTCACATCATCAAACATAAAGGAATCACATCTACACACTCCACTTATTTGAAAATAGGACAACCTTATGTAAAGACATGAAACTTGAAGCATAACGGCCACAACAACTTGAAAACCTTGTGCGGTACTAGAAACAAGAAAGATCTTCATGAAAATTTTCCAGATGAGTCTACATGAATCATACAACATCTCCAAACACCCCTTTACCTCTACATATCAAAGATTTTGTGTCACACATCTTCAATCATGAACTCTGAGAACAACAAGTCATCTGGAACACACTGCAACATACTGTCTTTGGAAAACTGAGATTACGGACCACCAAGAAACTTGAAATTGTAAAGGAAGCATGTAATGTGTTGGTAATCATTTATGTTTAGGGTTTTAAACTTGAATGTTTGTAGGTTTTCTGAATCAAACCCTAAATTTTCTGAGTCATGGGACCTCGCATTGTTTTGTCTATTCTAGTGTTGGCCTTCTGTGGTGGGTTCCTGGTTATTAAGTCTCATCCTCTTGCTTTAGTGTTCGAAGGTTGACCAGCCCCCACGCAATGTTTCACTACTTTTTCCTGTCGCCTTGAGAAAAATGCTAAGTTCTATATATGCAAAGGTGAATTGTATGTTGGCGGACTTGTGAAATCTTAGTTGGCCTCCAAAAAATGATAAGGAATAAAGTTATATGCATTTTAGATGCATATCAGGTTGCATATACAAAGAGGGAATTTCTCGCAGATTCCCAGGAATATTCTATAGTTGTATGCATTTCTAAATGCATATCGGGTTCAAAAGGATGCATATACATTGGGGGAATCTTCCACAAGATTCCTAGAATATTCTCTGCATGTATATCAGGTTTTTCTTGTACATGTTTTTTTGTATGTCCTAACATACAAAGGCTATGTACAAGCGAAAAATGTGCAATGGCAGAATATACATTGAAGATTCCTTAAAGGTGCTGCCATTGTATCAAGCAGGTAAGTTGTATGTTTGACATACAACACCAAAGATGCATTGCGGACTTCAAAAGGGGTTCAGATCAGGGCTAAAGTGAAATTCGTGTCCGCAAATATATGAAGCTAAGTTGAATGTATGTCCAATATACATTGGGTCTTATACAATGAAATATATACAAGGAGGAGCGGACAGACATTCGCTATAGTATAATATACAAGGGGCCTTGTATATTCGGCAACAAACAAAACATGCAAAGGATATATGCATGTGGTGGGCTCCACAAGGTTGTATATGCATTCGCTTGTAAGGTTGCATGTACAAAGGAAGTTATAGGTGAAACATACAAGCGGGAGTGGTCAAAAGGTCAACAGTCTCAGAAGATATACAATCTAGATCCGATGAAGATTTCAAGCTGCTTCATAAATATTTGGGATCCGTGGGTTGTATAAAGTGCTTGTATATGCCGATATACAAGCCGAGGTGCAAAGATGGGATACAAGCTAGACTTCAAGGGTTTTTTGAATCCGATGGATAAATGGCAGGGGTTCGTTGTATGTATATTGCATTTGTATGATGCGATATACGAGGAAATGTACAAGTGAGAAGATGCAAACTAGACCCAATATGAATTTTGAAACACCTCATTAGTCATTTGAAGTCTGTAGTTTATCTGTATGTAGGCATTGTATATCACGGATATACAGTGAAAATAGAAAAGTTTCAGATACAAAGGCCAGATTTCAAAGTTGTTTTAATATGCTTCATGAAGGTTTGGAATCCGTGGATTGCATGTTTATTACATTTGCATAGGCAACATACAAGCTGATATACAAAACAAAGACATACAACCCGGACGTGAAGGAGGAATCAAATACAGTGAATAAAATCTGAGGTCCAGCTTGTATATAAAATGCTTGTATGTCCATGATATGTAAGGGGCCAATATACAAGTGGTGGGCCCCGATGACTCGAAGGAGCTGTTGCATGTATATGCATTTTGCATATACAAGGGATTTTCAAAGGCCAACAGTGGCGATTGTATATGCATCCGTTCTTGCATATACAAGGGGCGAAATGGCAAAATGAAGATGGTAAAAAGTCAGCGATAGGAACATGGAGTGCCTACGTGGCACAAAATAATTAGCTCTTGGCTTTTTGCAGTTTTTGGCGCCGTGGATCTCAGCGATAGAATCAAAAGCGACAGTCATGTTTTAAACCTTCAGTGATGGATTTTCCTTGTGACTGCAGTTAATTTTTGAGCTGGAAAACTCCATGGGTGCGCTGCTACGATTTCCAAGGAGAGCTGCGGGTAGTTGTGCTATTAACGACAACGTATAGAGGCATGGGCCGATGGTTGAACGACCAACTACCAAGTTTATGACGAAGATCTTTGAACGGCGATGCAAGTCCCAAGCTCACCTGCCCTCTCCTCTGTTTTCTTGGGCTACCTTCAATTTTGGGCACCATTTCTGGTGCACTGTATCTAGCCAATTTTTTATTTTTGCCTTGTAATTAATGTGGAGTACACTTTCTTGCTGTATAAGTAGATTGTGTTACTCATTTTGTGGTTGTTGAAAACTGGATAACATTTTGGTGCTGTGATAAGATACAACTTCATTGGTGGCCCTGTTTTGGATGTTCTTGTGAGTTTATGAATCTCATGTTGTATGTTTACTGCATAAAATTTACTGGTTTCATGTTGATTAAAATGAGTAATGCTTCATAGCATGTGTTCTGTTACTTGTCTCCAAATTGAATGTGTTCTTCTTCTGAATCTAAACAGCTAAGGGGTGTCTAAGATTCTTGAATATGGATTTGCTATATTGAACGCTTGGTCTTTTACTTCTACTCAAGGAGTAGATTAAAATGTTTTAGGTTAAGTGTTAAGAAGAATATATTGTAGTGAGGATTTTCTAAGCAGAGGTAACTGAATACTCAATTTTGGGAATTATCTGTAAGGCAGATGTTAAACAATCCCCTTGAAACACAGTCTTTAATATAAGTTTATGTGTACATTCACATGTGTATGTCTATTGACTCCAAGCCCTACGATAGGCACCGATCCAGTCTTGTATTGAGGTCACAACCAAGGTCCTAGTTTTGCATCCAAATACAAATCAAACTCAAACTTCAAATACAAACCTTTTAGGATATAGGAAGTAGTTTTAGGACCAAAATCCTCTGTCTACAACTGAATATAGGCCCAAAGCTAGCCTCTTTGCACTTATCTCACAGTTTTGGTCTGCATAAGAGATGATTTATCTGCTTTGTATCAACATCCAGTCAATCCACAAGCATATCTCATGGATGTTGAATAGGGAATACCCCCCTTGGTTCTGCATAGCCTAAAGAAGAGGAGGAGATATTTATAGAGTCTATCTCCTGTACTATTGGCCCCTGGCCCAGGAATTCTGTTGATCAATGTTGGCTACTTTGTAGGGATAACTGGGAACAAGCATCCAGTCTGGGAAAATAACCAACAGATTTGGCGACTCCACTGGGGAATGCTTTGTGAAAGAACCCTGATTTTAAAAGAAAACAATTCGTAGTTATAGGTGACGACTCCGAACCAATCTCCCAACCGGTAAAGTAAAAATTTGTATGCTAGGGAGAAGATCCCTGCGTAATTCTCTGTCTGAAGAATTACCCAGAAAAATGATGTACAGGAGAACAGAGACTGCTCAAGCCAGTCAAGAAGGTTCTCCCAGAAGTAATGATAATATTCAAGACAATCCTGCATCTTCAGAGCGGACAATACCTTATTTTTCAAATATTGAGGCTGAAGTCTAGAACGTATATGAAAGATAGCAGGGTGGTGGATTGAGAATGAGATTAGAGGTGTTTCAAGAATGCCCTTTCCATGATTCCCCTAATAGATTTGAGGAAGCTGAATCCCCAAGGGATGATAATGATGATCAGAATGTAATAAAACCGTCCTCTTCTATGCCCAGAGAGGAGGAATTAGCTGAAGAAATCAAGAGCCTAAGGGCATAATTAGAAAATTTGCAGGTAGTAAAAATCATAGATGACATGAGACAAAAAGTGCAAGCTCTGAGAGTCGCTCAGAATGATTCAATTCCTACCCTTGAAAATGCAAATATGCAGAGAAACCAGCAAAGAAATGAAGTCCAGGATCAGCATAATGATCAAAGACAGAATGCAAATAATGCTAGAATATCATTAAATAATGTAAGAAATCAGAATGCAAACAGAAATGCCAATGTTAATCAGTTTGGTAGACAGCTGATGCAGCTGGATAGATTCAGACAGTTTGTTTTTGATGGCATTCCTGGTTATCCAAATCCTATTGACAAACATGTGAGGCTGCAACTGCCTAAGTTTTTAGGAAATAATACTGTGTTAGGGGAAGACCATTTAAAAGCTTTTCAGAATATCATGGACAACTTTGAGGTTGAGCATGAGGATGTTTTCATGAAATTGTTTATGCAATCCTTAGTTGATGAGGCCAGAGAATGGTACAAAGGTCTGCTTGACAAAAGTGTTTCATCATGGGAGGACTTCAGGAGAATATTCAAAGAACAATATGGTGACAAATGTGATCCAAGTTTCTTCATTAATGAATTCACTGGCATTACCAAAGGATCAAATGAACAGGTTGCTGATTTCAATGCTAGATTCACTAAGGTGTTGAACAAATTGCCACATCACCTGAGACCTAATGAACCTATGTGTATAGTGTTATACATAAATGCTTTTGATGCCAAAAAAACCTACGGATTGAGGGATAAGGGTCCTCACAACCTCAGAGATGCTTTCAAAATTGCAACAAATATTGAAAATAATAGAAAAGCATCTGGTAAGACAAACAAAAGAGATGATGTAAAAATTCTACAAAATCCAAATGCTAAATCTCAGAGTATTCAAGGCAATGCATCTACTTCTAAGGATAAATTAGATAAGTTGACAACTATTGTCAAGGACTTGAGCTATAGAATGGCTAAAAATGAAAAAGGGGGTTGGTCCTGATAGGCAGGTTTACTAAAGGCAAGAAAGAAGACCATCATTACATGACATGCCATATGATACTAATTGGCATAATGGTAAACCCATTCTACCGAACAGTAACCCAAATCCAAGGAATCAAAATGTTAAGGAAACACCTGACCCTTTGAAGAAGGCTGTTAATATTGTTAATGACACCCCATGGTGTATAATATGTCAAATGCCTCATTCACAGTCATAAAGTCTGATCGCATAGTCCTTATACAACAATGCTATTGCCTGCGATGAGTGCAATGAGCCGCATTGCATGGAAGATGATAGTGTAAATATGCTGTCTACAAACAGGGAGTATCCGTCTCATGATGTTGATGCAAGCACAAATAATGAGATTCAGGTCTGCCAGCAGTTTCCTTGTGATGAAGATGAAGATAATTACGCTTATGCTCAGGAATCACACATTTTTTTGAATAATTTGAGGAGACCGTCTGATGAAAAGATTAGAGCCTTCACAGCTGCCACAGTTGCCCAAGTTAAAAGCAATTACAATCTCAGGGGCAAGGCTCAGGTAAGTAACTCACACCAACCAGAGAATACTTTTGCGAGCCAGCGAGTGCACAATCATAAAGGGACTGAAACACAAAAGAAGCAATGGAGCAATAATAAGCAAAATTTTAAGCAAAAAAGAGGTCATGATTCTCAACGACCAGAAAATAGAGTTCCCCAGGTTGAGGATCAAAACAAAAATCTTCAGATCAAGAATGATAGTCAAGGAGCCATAAAAATTAAGGCTAGATTATCTCAGGATAAAAATAAGACCATGGACCAGGCCACAACTGTTATAGAAAATTATGCTCCATTTGACATTGCTCAAGTCTTGTCCCAGGTAAAAATCTCTATTCCATTGATGGAGCTCATGAAAGTTGAAAAATTCAGAAATAAGACAGTATCCCTGATTTCAGGTGTGCCCTGTCAAGCTAATCAGAATATTGAGACTCAGGGTAGGAAACAAGCTATGTGTATTGACGAAGATGAGATTCCTGAGGTATATCTAGGGGTGACCATGACAAAGTGCCCTTCACAGGTTGAACCATTTTATGTCTCCCTTGTCATAAATGGAAAAATGATTAAGAATTGTATGCTTGACTCAGAAGCGTCAACAAATATCATGCCTTTAGCTATCATGCAACAAGCTGGGTTAAAGATAGATAAGGCATGTGGGAAATGTTATGCCATGGATGCTAGAGAAGTACCTATCATTGGAATCATGAAAGATGTGGATTTCAGACTGGCAGCATATCCAAAAAAGACCTACAAAATGAACATAACAGTTGTTGATATCAAGGCACAATATGGCATGTTGTTGTCAAGAAGATGGGCAGCATTGATTGGTGGGAGTATGCAATTAGACCTATCATATGCCATAATCCCAATGAATGGCAAGGATGTCAAATTGATCAAAGAAGAAAGATCATCATAAACAGTTGAGGACCAAGAGTCAGAGGAGCATATATGTTTTGTGGACACTGACTGTCAAAATTTCAGGGTTGTCTCAGATGTTAAAGAAAGTGAAGGGAGAGATGTTTGCATTCAGGAGCTTGACCAACAGGGTCTCTAGACCATGTACTTTGATGGAGCTTGTTCGAAGGAAGGCTCTGGTGCTGGCATTGTATTTCTGTCTCCATCTGGTAAGCTTCTAAAATTCTCATTCTTGCTAAAGTTTGCCTGTACAAATAATATTGCAGAGTATAAAGCTCTGTTGCTAGGATTGAATGTAGCTTTGAAGCATGGAATCAAGATGCTCAAAGTATTTGGGGATTCAGAGTTAGTTGTTTCCCAAGTCAGGGATAAGTATGCATCAAAGAATAAGAGGTTAAAACAGTATAAGCATGCGGTTTGGGATACAATTGAATTGTTTGATGCTTTTTCAATAAACTGGATTGAGAGATAAAAAAATGTCAGGGCAGATTTTCTAGCTAATGTAGCCATAAGGCCAGACGATATAACTTTGTCAGATGTAACAAATGTTGAGGTCAAACTTAGACCTGCAGTGCCAGATAATGTATGCAGCTGGCAAGTATTTGATGATGATAAGGATTTGCTGAGATTTCTACATTGTATTGATGAATATGAGAACCAAGAAATGGATTTTCAGAACTTTGTAGAGGTTGTAGATGGGAAAGAAACTCTCTTAGGGAAGGAGGTAATTCAACTCAAGACAAATAAAATCCCTAGAGGGCTGGTTGCTTTAGAGAGAGCTTTTGACAATAGGGACCAATTTGTTACAAAGGCATCTCCAACAAACAAGAATGATTTAGAAGAGATAAACTTGGGGACATCTCATGCCCCCAAAAAGGTATATATTGGCAAACAACTCAAGCCACATATCAAAACTATACTGATTGCACTACTGAGAAAATATAAGCATGTCTTTGCCTGGTCATATGAGGACCTAAAAGCTTATAGAGAGGATTTATTCCAGCATGAAATCCCTTTGAAGCCTGGAGCTAAACCATTTAGACAAAAACAAAGACCTATCAACCCAACTTTAGCTCCTAAGATGCAAGAAGAGCTTATAAAGCTTAGGGAGGCTGGAATAATTATGCCCATCAGACACTCAACTTGGGTGTCTAACCTTGTCCCAGTCAGAAAAAAGAATGGTGACATAAGATTGTGCGTGGACTTTAGAAATCTAAATGTATCTTCTTTGAAGGACAATTATCCATTGCCAAACATGGAAGCTATGTTGCAGAAGATGACTGGCTGTGAACTTTTATCCATGATGGATGGATTTTCAGGGTACAATCAAGTGAAAGTAAAATAATCTAAATAGTTCAAAACTGCCTTCACTACCCCATGGGGAACCTATGTATATGTGAGGATGCCATTTGGACTAACAACTGCATGTGCCACATTTCAAAGGGCAATGGACGTTGCCTTTACAGGATTGATTGACTCAATCTTGGCTGTGTATCAAGATGATTTGACTGCCTTTTCAAAAAAGGAAGAGCAGCACTATATGCACTTGGAACAAATCTTTATTAGAGCATTGGAATATGGCATCTCACTCAACCCAAAGAAATGTGCCTTTGGGATAGTGGAAGGAAAATTGCTTGGGCACATTGTTTCCAAGGATGGAGTCAGGATTGATCCTGAAAGAGTGGCTGCAATTGACAAAATCCAGATCCCTAAAATAGTGAAAGGTGTTTAGTCCTTCTTTGGACAAATTAATTTTGTTAGGAGATTTGTTCCTAATTTTGTAGAGACCACAAAATATATTTCCAAGATGTTGAAGAAAGGTGCAATTGTCAAATGGGAAGATGAAGCAACTAAATCGTTTCAGAACATAAAAGAGGCTATAAAGATGGCTCCTGTGCTAAAATCCCCTAATTTTTCTAAGCCATTTTAGTTGTTCTCATTTGCTTCTTTCCATACTATTGCTACATGTTTATTGTAGAAAAATGCAGAAGGTTTTGAACAACCTATAGCTTTCTTTAGCAGGTCATTGCAGGCTGCTGAGTTGAAGTATGACATGATGGAGAAGCAAGCATATGCACTGGTTAGAGCAGTCAAGAGCTTCAGGCCATATTTGGTAGGCTCTCAGATAGTTGCATATGTGCCTCATGCAGCAATCAAAGATATTTTTACTCAACAGGAGGTAATTGGTAGAAGATGTAGATGGATAAATAAATTGCAAGAGTTCAACATTGAAATATAGATCACAAAATTGGTAAGAGGACAGGGTTTGGTAAAATTGATGACACAGTCAAATCTAGAAGCATGCCAAGTGAATGTGGTGCATGATGAAATTATAAATATGTCAAAATCTGAATGGTATAAGGACATAGTACATTATTTGTAAGATTTGAACTGTCCTTCCTATCTCAGTGACAATCAGATGAGAACCTTGAAGCTACAGGTTGTTAAGTACATTATTGTTCAAGGAGAGCTGTATTGGAAAAATCCTGATGGTGTATTACTCAGATGTGTGAATGAAGATCAGGCTAAGGATATTCTAAGTGACATGCACAATGGAGTGTGTGGTGGACATTATGCTGCCCATACAACAGCCCACAAAATTCTCAGAGCTGGTTATTGGTGGCCAACTCTCTTCTCAGATGCACAAAGAATGGTAAGAAAATGTGATCCTTGCCAAAGGTTTTCAGGAAAGCTAAAATATGAAGGTGCCTTGCCCCTTAGGACTGTAACTATAGAAGCTTCATTTCAGCAATGGGGGATTGATTTTATAGGAAAAATCTCAGAAAAATCAAGTGGAGGACATAGTTGGATTCTTGTTGCCACTGATTACTTCACTAAATGGATTGAGGCCATTCCAACTAAAAAGGCTACAAGCAAAGTGGTGATGGATTTCATTCTAGAGAATATTGTTATCAGATTTGGAGTACCAGCCAAAGTGGTCACAGATAATGCAATGTGCTTCAGGTCTGGTGAGTTTATTGATTTTTGCAAAACTTATGGAATTAATTTGTTACATGCATCACCATATCATCCACATGGAAATGGTCAAGCAGAGTCGAGCAACAGAAGTCTCATGAAAATCATCAAAAGGGTGGTAGGTAAAACAAAAGGGCTTGGGATTCAAAGATGAAGTTGGCATTATGGGCTAACAGGGTGATAGTAAAAAGAGCAATTGGGAGGTCACCTTTTGAATTGGTATATGGTGCAGCAGCTAGATTGCCTATGAATAACCTTCTACCAGTTTATAAATTCATGCAAGAAAATGAGGAGATTGAGGACCCAATGACTGAAAGAATAAATCAGCTGGTTGCACTAGATGAAATCAGAAGAGAAGCAGAGAAAACAAACATCAAGAAACAACAAAAAGTGAAATATCTGTTTGATAAAAGGGGTAGCGAGAAGGTTTCAAATAGGTGACTTAGTGCTTATGTGGAGTGCAAGAAGCTAGGATAAGGGCAAGCATGGTAAATTTGAGCCCTTATGGACTGGCCCATATCAAATTAGCAATATCTATGAGAATGATTCTTACTTTCTCCAAGCCCTCAATGGTGAATTACTAGAATTGCCAGTGCATGGTAAATTCCTTAAAACTTTTTTCTCATAAATGAGTACCTTATGTGCACACTATAAATTAGATGTAAGTATTTTGTACATGCCTTGTATAGTCGGTCATGTTTTGAGTTTTGGGTTTTATCTGGTCTGCCCCGGAGTAGTCTGGTCCTCGCTGCAGTCTTTTGCCTGCACGTCCCCAATCGGAGCCTATGTTGGTAATCATTTATGTTTAGGGTTTTAAACTTGAATGTTTGCAAGTTTTCTCATTCAAACCCTGAATTTTCTGAGTCATGGGACCTTGCATTGTTTTGTCTATTCTGGTGTTGGCCTTCTGTGGTGGGTTCCTGGTTATTAAGTCTCATCCTCTTGCTTTAGTGTTCAAAGGTTGACCAGCCCCCACGCAATGTTTCACTGCTTTTTCCTATCGCCTTGAGAAAAATGCTAAGTTCTATATATGCAAAGGTGAATTGTATGTTGGCGGACTTGTGAAATCTCAGTCGACCTCCAAAAAATGATAAGGAATTGAGTTATATGCATTTTATATGCATATCGGGTTGCATATACAAAGAGGGAATCTCTCGCAGATTCCTGGGAATATTCTACAGTTGTATGCATTTTCAAATGCATATTGGGTTCAAAAGGATGCATATACATTGGGGGAATCTTCTACAAGATTCCTGAAATATTCTCTGCATGTATATCGGGTTTTTCTTGTACATGTTTTGTTGTATGTCCTAACATACAAAGGCTATATACAAGCAAAAAATGTGCAATGGTGGAATATACATTGAAGATTCCTTGAAGGTGCCGCCGTTGTATCGAGCAGGTAAGTTGTATGTTTGACATACAACACCAAAGATGCATTGCGGACTTCAAAAGGGGTTTAGATCAGGGCTAAAGTGAAATTCGGGTGCACAAATATATGAAGCTAAGTTGAATGTATGTCCAATATACATTGGGTCTTATACAATGAAATATATACAAGGAGGATAGGACATACATTTGCTACAGTATAATATACAAGGGGCCTTTTATATTCAGCAACAAACAAAACATGCAAATGATATATGCATGTGGTGGGCTCCACAGGGTTGTATATGCATTCGCTTGTAAGGTTGCATGTACAAAGGAAGATACAGGTGAAACATACAAGCAAGAGTGGTCAAAAGGTCAACAGTCTCAGAAGATATACAATCCAGATCCGATGAAGATTTCAAGTTGCTTCATAAATATTTGGGATCCGTGGGTTGTATAAAGTGCTTGTATATGCCGATATACAAGCCAAGGTGCAAAGATGGGATACAAGCCAGACTTCAAGGGTTTTTTGAATTCGATGGATAAATGGCAGGGGTCCGTTGTATGTATATCGCATTTGTATGATGTGATATACAAGGAAATGTACAAGTGAGAAGATGCAAACCGGACTCAGTCTGAATTTTGAAACACCTCATTAGTCATTTGAAGTCCGCAGTTTATCTGTATGTATGCATTGTATATCGCAGATATACAGTGAAAAATACAAAGTTTCAAATACAAAGGCCAAATTTCAAAGTTGTTTTAATATGCTTCATGAAGGTTTGGAATCCGTGGATTGCATGTATATTGCATTTGCATATGCAACATCCAAGCCGATATACAAAACAAAGACATACAACCCAAACGCGAAGGAGGAATCAAATACAGTGAATAAAATCTGAGGTCCAACTTGTATATAAAATGCTTGTATGTCTGCTATATGCAAGGGGCTGATATACAAGTGGTGGGCCACGATGACTCAAAGGAGCTGTTGCATGTATATGCATTTTGCATATACAAGGGATTTTCAAAGGCGAACAATGGTGATTGTATATGCATCCGTTCTTGCATATACAAGGGGTGAAATGGCAAAAAGTCAGCGATAGGAACATGGAGTGCCTACGTGGCACGAAATCATTGGCTCTTGGCTTTTTGCAGTTTTTGGTGCCGTGGATCTCAGCGATAGAATCAAAATCGACGGTCAGGTTTTAAACCTTCAGCGATGGATTTTCCTTGTGATTGCAGTCAATTTTTGAGCGGGAAAACTCCATGGGTGCGCTGCTGCAATTTCCAAGGGGAGCTGCGGGTAGTTGTGCTATTAACGGCAATGTACAGAGGCATGGGCTGATGGTTGAATGGCCAACTACCAAGTTTATGATGAAGATCTTTGAACGGTGATGCAGGTCTTGAGCTCACCTGCCCTCTCCTCTATTTTCTTGGGTTGCCTTCAATTTTGGGCACCATTTCTGGTGCACTATATCTAGCCAATTTTTTATTTTTGCCTTGTAATTAATGTGGAGTACACTTTCTTGCTGTATAAGTAGACTGTGTTACTCATTTTGTGGTTGTTGAAAACTGGATAACATTTTGGTGCTGTGATAAGATACAACTTCATTGGTGGCCCTATTTTGGATGTTCTTGTGAGTTTATGAATCTCATGTTGTATGTTTACTGCATAAAATTTACTGGTTTCATGTTGATTAAAATGAGTAATGCTTCATAGCATGTGTTCTGTTACTTGGCTCCAAATTGAATGTGTTCTTCTGAATCTAAATAGCTAAGGGGTGTCTAAGATTCTTGAATATGGATTTGCTATATTGAATGTTTGGTCTTTTACTTCTACTCAAGGAGTAGATTAAAATGTTTTAGGTTAAGTGTTAAGAAGAATATATTGCAGTGAGGATTTTCTAAGCAGAGGTAATCGAATACTCAATTTTGGGAATTATTTGTAAGGCAGATATTAAACAATCCCCTTGAAACTTAGTCTTTAATATAAGTTTATGTGTACATTCACATGTGTATGTCTATTGACTCCAAGCCCTAAGATAGGCACCGATCCAGTCTTGTATTGATGTCACAACCAAGGTCCTAGTTTTGCATCCAAATACAAATCAAACTCAAACTTCAAATACAAACCTTTTAGGATATAGGAAGTAGTTTTAGGACTAAAATCCTCTATCTACAACTGAATATAGGCCCAAAGCTAGCCCCTTTGCACTTATCTCACAATTTTGGTGTGCATAAGAGAGGATTTATCTGCTTTGTATCAACATCCAGTCAATCCACAAGCATAGCTCATGGATGTTAAATAAGGAATACCCCCCTTGGTTCTGCAGAGCCTAAAGAAGAGGAGGAGATATTTATAGAGTCTATCTCCTGTACTGTTGGCCCCTGGCCCGAGAATTTTGTTGATCAATGTTGGCTACTTTGTAGGGATAACTGGGAACAAGCATCCAGTCTGAGAAAATAACCAACATAATGCACATCCATAAACATGTCCATAGAATCACAAAGGCAACCATTCACTTCTGGAGGAATGTGGAGCATTCCAATAGGCCTTTAACACCACTTCACTCTTCTAGAACACATGTTGGTACTCTATCGTGCATAACTTTCACAACAGAAAGACAGATGATCTGAAACTTTGGAATTATCACCTTCACTACACCCTAAACATAGTTATAGAACCACAAAGCCATAGCTGCAAGTGCAGAGGAATGTGTAGCATTCTATTTTCGTATAGAAAATGTCTTCAACACTGTCTTCAAATTGCAAAACACTCTTCCAATAATCCAATCATCATGAAACTTGGACCAGACCACCAGTAACATCTTCTCAACTTTAGCAACACATCTGATCATCTTAGTGCTTCATATTAATGTGTCTTCATACTCAACTCTTCTCTATACTGATCAAGGCATGACATCCAACCCTGAACATCAGAACACATCATTATGATATCCAACCATAAACTATATCTTCTCTGTTGGACAAGACATGGTATCTAACCATGAACTGTATCTTTTCTGTTGGATAGGACATGGCATCCAACCATGAATTGTATCTTCTCTGTTGGACGGGACATGACATCCAACCATGAACTATATCTTCTCTACTAGATAGGACATGACATCCAACCATGAACAACATCACACATCCAAGATAGTGTTGACATCAATGGCAACCTTGTGACTGTGTTGACATCAATGACAACCCTAGGAACCATATGTGTAACAATCTCCCCCTTAGGCATTGATGGCAACACATACCTGCACATTTCTCCCCCTTTGACATCAATGACAAAGGGAAACTTCTTCATCCTCAGGGCATAACTTCTTGTAGCAAACAAACTCCCCCTATCATCAACAACCACTACCTGCTCCCCCTAAGAGGTAGCCACCATCAGTCTAGCAACAAGATACAACATGAACTACCCTTGGACAGATGCACCACTATGCATCTAGCAAGAAAGAGGAGGGGCAATTACCCCTAACCTCTACCAGAGATCCTCATAAGTGACATTTGCAAGAGCCTTTGTGAAAATGTCTACAGTCTGATCCTTTGTGGGAACATATTTCAACTTCACGTCCTTATCTGCAACCTTCTCTCTCAAAAAGTGATACCTGATTGCTATATGCTTGGTTATAGAATGCATCACTAGATTCTTGGAAATATTGATAGCACTTGTATTGTCACACAAAATAGGAATAGGCTCATCATACAATACCTTGATATCCTTTAGCATTTGCTTCATCTACAACACTTGGGTGCAACAGGATACTGTTGCAATGTATTCTGCCTCTGTAGTTGATAATGACATTGAATCTTGCTTCTTACTCTACCATGAAACTAATTTGCTTCCTAACAAGAAAGCACT
Source organism: Cunninghamia lanceolata (assembly GCA_027924645.1). Lineage (NCBI taxonomy): Eukaryota > Viridiplantae > Streptophyta > Pinopsida > Cupressales > Cupressaceae > Cunninghamia > Cunninghamia lanceolata. The sequence continues at coordinate 4,176,326 of BSBN01001380.1, read as the reverse complement.
GTTGGAGTTGATAATTAACTCAAGCCACAAAGATCACCTGCAAAACTTAAGATTTACCTTCCACAAGAGAAAAAAGCAAAGAGAAATAATTTGCACAATATTGGATGAATTAATGAAACGGATTGAGAATTACATGTGACAACTTGCTTTTATATTTGCAAGTTAAATAAAACCCTAATATGAGTTAATAATAACCTAAGACTAAAAATAAGCCCTAAGTAAACTTATTAAAGTGTAATTAAATATTTAATTACACCGACACCCCCCACAAGTGCAACTTAGGGAGAAATGAAAAGCATGCAACTAATGCAAGAATGGGTCCGGGCTACAATGCCATGTTAGGTACCCATGAACAACAAGAATCTCTCATAAAGTGGAGAGAAAGGAGAAAAACCCAGTGGGAGAAAACTCCTCTCCAAAAGAGAGAAAAAATAAGTACATGAATATGTGATGGAAGAAGGACTAATACTAAGACCCCCCAAGAACTGAATCCATCACAAAAGTACAATCATGAATGCCCCCCATAAGAGAGTGAAAAAAGAATATGAATCCCCTCCAAGAAGAAGCTCGAGAACCAATGAAGAGATATTGAAGACAAAATCCAATCCACTACCTGCAAACAACATTTCTCCCTTTCAGAAGAAATAGATCCAGTGGTGAATGTAGAAGCCATTCCCACATCTTTGATGAATAGGGAATCCATATTGAAATGTGTGCCTCTGAATGCAACTCAAGTGACCTCATACTGGGAAAATATGTCTTCTCCAAAATAGAAAATGTCTACCCAAGTAGAGATGAAGAACTAGGAGAGGATATGATATGAATTGCATCTGGAAACACAGAAGATGAAGGTTGTGATGTAAAGCCACCCGAGATAGCATCAAACAAGAGAGATAAACCCTCAAATGTGTCCTCCAAATCAGCAATGTGAGACTCCAAAAACAAAGATGATATGTCTGCAAGATAGAAATCCCAATGAGGTGGATCAGGAAGACTAATATTGACCTGTTGCACAGAATCACTAGAAGCCAATGATGATGCAACACTGAACTATAAATTAGCTATAGGTGATGGTGGAGCAATGATCCCATCAAGAGGAGAAGTGATCCAAGGAAGCATTTCAAAAAGATGATGTGAGAAATGAGGACACATCTCTTTCTCATGTTGATTGCTTCCACAATATTTGCAATTAGATTTATGCTAATGGTAGAATCCCATCTCCTTAGATCATTACAGATCAAAACATGCAAATAGATTTATGCTGATAACAGAAGCCTATCAAAGCAAACAGAACCTTTCCAGGAGGTAGCATGTCTAGGATATCCAACATAAGCCATAAAATTGACAAACTGATTAAAATATACTTGGGGCTGAATCTGAAAAAATTATATAGGTGGCTATGTAGAGCTCGCTGATACCTTTCCAACACCTATTCGTTTTTGAAAAATAGAGATTCTGGGCACAAGAATGGAGCTCGAAAGCCAAAAAAGATGCCTTGACTTCAAACAGCAAAAAAAAGGTACCAAAAAACAAAATCAGAAAAAACTAATCATACCATTAGAAAGTGTGCAGAACCAGCTTTTCGGCAATATTTTGTTTGCAAAAAAATTGACTCCGAATGTGAAAGTTATGACAGTTTTCGTGAAATTGCTCCATTAGGGCATGTAGAAGAGGGTAGGATGGAGGATTGCTGGATAAAATGATGCACCCTACAGAAGCACCCTTCAGACCACTGGATAAAATGATACACCCTATGGAAGCACCCTTCGGACCGCTGGATAAAAGGACATGGAAGCACCCTTCGAACCGCTGGATAAAATGATGCACCCTGCGGAAGCACCCTTCGGACCGCTGGATAAAAGGACGCGAAAGAACCCTTCAGACCGCTGGATAAAAGGATGCAGAAGCACCCTTTGGACCATTGGATAAAAGGATGCACCCTCAAAAAATCATAGAGATTTTTTTTAGTCTCTAATTTTTGTGAATGAATAGGTGATTCTAGGGTTTTCAGCCCTTCTAAGCGCATTGGTGACAACAATTTTGGCCAAAAATGCTCTAAAACTACTGTTCTCCTTAAGATCTAAAAAAAGCACTCTTGAAACCTTCACAGATCTGGCTTCCCCAGACCAAATTAAGCCAAACAAAAGACAAATCTGCCTTTTCTAGCTGCTCTGAATCTAATGGAATACTTTGTTTTACACAAAAACACACCCAACAAATGGATCTTGCTTGAATTTTTTTCTAAATCTAAGAAGGGGCTTGCAGATTTACTTTGATACCATGTTGGAGTTGATAATTAACTCAAGCCACAAAGATCACCTACAAAACCTAAGATTTACCTTCCACAAGAGAAAAAAGCAAAGAGAAATAATTTGTAAAATATTGGATGAATTAATGAAATGGATTGAGAATTACATGTGACAACTTGCTTTTATATTTGCAAGTTAAATAAAACCCTAATATGAATTAATAATAACCTAAGACTAAAAATAAGCCCTAAGTAAACTTATTAAAGTGTAGTTAAATATTTAATTACACCAACGAGCACCACCACTTGTACTTCTTCTATCATCAACACAACTAGCCCAATCAACATCAGTGTAGGCACTCAAATCAAAGTCATTACCTTTTGGATACCATAAACCATAATCCAGAGTTCCTTTCAAATATCTAAATATTCTTTTCACTACATTCTCATGCGTTTTCCTGGGATTGGCTTGATATCTGGCAACCACACATATTGCATGCATAATATCAGGTCTAGAAGTAGTTAGGTACAACAATCCTCCAATCATAGATCTATAGGAAGTCTGATCCACCTCTGAAGACTCATCATCCTTGTTCAAGTGACATCCAGTGACCATGGGAGTACTCACTGGTTTTGAATCCTCCATACCAAACTTCTTCAACAACTCTTTGACATACTTAGCTTGAGAAATAAAGATACCACCATCTAGCTGAGTAATTTGAAGTCCAACGAAGAAAGACATCTCACCAATCATAGACATCTCAAACTCTTTTTACATCTCCTTTGCAAACCTCTTACACATATCATCATCTCCACCAAAGATGATGTCATCAACATATACTGCACTTATCAATATCATATCTCCTTCTTCCTTGATGTAAAGATTGCTATCTATAGTACCTTTCTTGAATCCTTGCTGAAGTAAGTACTTGTCTAACCTAGCATACCAAGCCCTAGGTGCTTCCTTGAGACCATACAAATCCTTCTTGAGTTTGCACACCATGTTTGGATCTTCTGATATCTAGAAACCATATGGTTGTTCAATATAAAACTCTTCCTCTAGATCACCATTCAAGAAAGTTGACTTAACATCCATCTGATATACCTTGAAGTTCTTATGAGTAGTAAGAGCAAGGAACATTCTAATTGCATCCATCTTTTCTATCAGAGCAAAAGTCTACTCAAAGTCAATGCCTTCAACTTGTGTGTATCCTTTGCATACCAATCTTGCTTTGTTCCTTACAACTTCACCTTCTTCATTCATCTTATTCTGGAACACCCACTTTGTTCCTATAACATTCTTAATGGCTAGTCTGGGAACCAATTCCCATGTCTGATTATTCTCAATCTGATCAAGTTCTTCTTCCATGGCCTTTATCCATCCATCATCTTTGCTAGCATCAATAAAGGTTTTGGGTTCTACTTCTGATAACAAACATGAGTTTACTTGCTCATGTGTCTTAGCAAGCCTTCTCCTTGTATGCACACCTTCATCCTTATCTCCAATGATATGATTTGCTGAGTGGTTCTTCTGAACATACTTTGCTAGAGTCTTATGCATCTGCTTTGGTTCTTGTTCCTTTTCTTCTTTCACTTCTTCTTTATCTTCAATGCATGGAAAGATATCAGATTTAGAGTCCTCTGATTCTTGTGAGATATGATACAGGTCTTCATCTACTTTGATATTTGTGCTTTCAATCATCTTTCTCAACCTCTTGTTGTAGCATCTATAAGCCTTGCTTCTAGTTGAGTAACCAAGAAAGATTCCTTCATCACTTCTTAAATCAAACTTTCCTGGGTCTTCTTCATCTCTTCTGATATAGCATTTGTTGCCAAAGATCCTAAAGTATCTAACAATGGGAGGTCTTCCATACCATAGCTCATAATGGGTCTTAGTGCTTTTGAACCTCAGTTGTACTCTATTAATTAGATAGATAGCAGTGTGAATTGCCTCCTTCCAGTACATATCAGGCATATCTACATGTTTCAACATTGCCCTAGACATCTCTTGCATAGTCCTATTCTTCCTTTCAACTACCCCATTTTGCAGAGGGGTCCTAGGAGCTGACAGATGTCTTCTAATACCATGATCTTCACAAAACTTTTCAAATTCATTTGAAGTAAACTCACCTCGTCTATCAAACCTTAAGCATTTGATCTTAACATCCACTTCATTTTCAACCATAGCTTTGAACACCTTAAACTTATCAAGGGCATCTGATTTTTCTTTTAAGAAAGTAACCTAAATTATTCTAGAATAATCATCAATAAGCAACATAAAATACCTCCCACCTTGTTGACTCTTTACTCTTGTAGGGCCACATAGATTAGTGTGAATTAGATCCAATCGCTTTGAGGAAGAATACTCCTTGCTTTTGAAACTTGTCTTTGTCTACTTTCCAATTTGACATTCCTTGCATACTATGTTTGCAAGCTTGATTATCTTGGGCATGTCTTTCACTGCATGAGTAGAGCTGATCCTAACCATACTATCAAAATTGTTGTTTCCCATTCTTTTATGCCACAACCAACATTCATTGGATTGAGCCAACAAACATGTTCTTCCATTTACCTCCTTTAGATGATAGATATCACTATATGTCTTGATACCTTCTGCAACTAGTTTTCCGGACCCTACCTTCCTGATTTCACAACCTTTGGCATGAAAGGTGAGATTATAACATTTTCTGCACATCTAACTGACATTGAGAAGATTGTGCTTTAGCCCTTTGACATAGAGGACATCCTTAGTCCTATTCTTCCCATCAATAGTTATATCACCTTTTCCACAGATTTGTGCTGACTCATCACCACAAAACTTGACAACACCACCATCCCATTTCTCAAGGCTAATAAACTTTTCCTTGTCACTAGTCATATGATTTGAGTAACCACTATCAATTACCCAAGCCATGGCTTTTTCTCTTGCATGAAAGGTAGTCCATACAACCATTGATCTATCATTGTTTTAGTTTGTTTGCAAGGCATCAATCTTCTCACATTTTCCAACATCATCCTTTTTGTCATCAACACTCAAGGCCATAAAAAGTGTTTCATCATTTGAATCATCATGATCCTCATCTTCTAAAGAGTAACTACTCTATATGCAATATAGACTTCTTTTGAACTTGTCTCTCTTGTTACTACCCCTTGATTCTTTAAAAGGACATTTAGAAGCAAAGTGACCAACCTTTCCACAATCAAAACATTTGAAGGGTAACTTACCTTTGTATTTGCCAGTGCCTTTCTTTAGTCTTCTCACAAAATTTGCTTCAACTTCATCAAAACTCTCATCTTCATTAGCAATTTCATCCTTTGTCTTCATACTTGTTGGTGGTTTTTTAAGTACCAAGCTGATCTCACTAATTATCTATAGACCTGCCACAATCCAATGGTCAATAATCAAGAGGGATTGGCCAACAAATAGATGAAATCTTTCTAAACTTTCCCTCTGCACTTTGGGATCTGCAAGACTCGAGAGGGTGGTCCCTACAATGTATTTTTAGATACGCTTGTGCCAATTATCACATACATTGCATTTCAACAGATATATTCTCTTGGAAAAGTTGCTTAATAGATGAAAGACCTTAAAGGTCTGGAAAATCTTAAAGCATGTATCAATCTAAAGCATGAGAATATGATACAATATCATTTAGACATACATTCTAATGGAAGTATAGACTTGGTTTGATTTTGAATGTAGATGTTGTGTAAAACTGGGAGGATTGATGAATAGACACATGAAAGGAAGCTAGGTGTGCAAAAATTGCTTCCTACACTAATCTAATAAGGGGAGGAGAGTGCAAATTTAATTTTATCTTTACAATTATAGCTATGTTAACCCACTAACAGAGATATTGCAGCAAGCACATACACAAGAATGTAAGACAGAAGAAGAGAGACACAAGATATACGTGGGGAAAACCCTTACGGGTGAAAAACCCCACACTCCAAAACATAGCTCAAATGTATTCCGTAAACAAAGAAGGTTACAATATAATCATAGAGCCAATGCTCTTGCAAGAGTCTTCGACACTCGTATCTGGAGATGTTCTGACAGCATAACAGTACCTATCAAACCTGTAGTACTTCTCCTCTCCAAAGCACCTGTTTATAAAGAGAATACAAGGCAAAATGGCTCCAGAATGAGATGGGTGTCCAACATGGCCTTATGGCCCAAAACCCACGCCTATGGACACTTGTCCAACACTGTAGGATGTTCTTGACATTTATCAAGTAACCCCATCCCAAAGAGCTCACCTATTTCCAAAATGGACTATGACAGATGCTCTTACGACTCTTACAACCGTTATAGAATCTGTCATACACAGGCTATAAATAACATATTCTCTTACAACATGTCATAGTCCACCTTGGGGCGCCCAAAGATGCCTTTTTCAAAGATGCTTCTTGACACATGTCCATACCTGTCATAGGATCTTCTATTTCTGACTCTTACATGTCATAACTTTGTCATAGGAATCTGTCATGACCGTTTTAGTCAATATTCCCTTACACACATTCCAAGATGCTGACACATGGCAAAATATTCCTACCACTAAGTGGGACGCCTATCTCCTCATGTGAGGACAAATTTACATGTGGTCATATGCCATGTAGGATGACACATCACTGTGCCAACTCACACAAGATGACAACATAGGATTTACATCCTAATTATACAATAGGCAATAAACAAATAAATACAATGAAATAATACAAGGAATTACCAAGGTTGAGACACCTTAATTCCCAACATTCTCCCACTTGTCGAACACCTTGTAAGAGCCAATAGAATTAACAGGATTTAACTGCTATAGGCCGAGAGGCCCATAGACTCCAAACACCATCTGAAATTCTCTGTGCCCACTGGTTTCGTCAATGCATCTGCAACATTCTTCAAAGTATCTACCTTCTCCAAATTTACCTTCCCATCCTCTACCATGTCTCGCACAAAGTGAAATTGTACATCAATATGCTTTGTTCTAGCATGGAAAGTTGGATTCTTTGCAAGCCAAATCGCACTCTAACTATCACAACAAATCGTAATCTGTCCTGCATCAACACCAATATCTGAACACAATCTCTTAAGCCAAATGGCTTCCTTGCAAGCATGAGTTGCTGCCATGTACTCAGCTTCTATCGTGGACAAAGCAACCACAGGTTGTCACTTACTCATCCAACTAATTGCACCACCAAACACAGTGAACACATAGGCACTAGTGGATCTCCTGCTGTCAATGTCACCTACCCAATTAGAATCCACAAATCCACAAATACAAACTGAATGCGGAGGTCCTGTAACATTACCATGATAGCATATGGAATACTCAGAAGTACCCCTCAAATATCTGAACACTCACTTAACTGCATCCCAATGTACCCGTCCAGGATTAGCCATAAATCGACTAAGGACTCCCACTGCTTGGGCAATGTTTGGTCTTGTGCAGACCATAGCATACAACAAATTGCCGACAACACTAGCATAAGGTACTCTGCTCATGTCCTCCACCTCACTAGGAGATTTTAGACAATCATTAATAGACAACTTTGTCCCCAATGAAATAGGAACACACAATGGTCTACAATCTGCCATGCTGAACCTATCCAACATGGTCTTCACATACTTACTCTGGCTTAACCAAAGTTTTCTGTTAGCTCTGTCTCTTCTGATTTCCATTCCTAGAATGTACCTGGCTACCCCTAGATTTTTCATCTCAAATTGTGTTGACAACTGAGACTTCAAATTAGAAATCATATTCTTACCATTCCCAATCAACAACATATCGTCAACATATAATGCAATAATGAGAATGCAATCATTGTCAAACTTGTAATACACACAATGATCTGATTTCAATCTTAGATATCCAATCGACAACACAAAGGCATCAAACTTCAAGTACGACATCCTAGGAGACTGCTTCAAACCATACAAAGACTTCTTTAACTTGCAAACCCAATTTTTTTTACCTTTCTCTATGTAATGCTCTGGCTGTGACATGTAAATCTCTTTCTCCAAATCACCATGAAGGAAAGTTGTCTTCACATCCATCTGTTTTACCTCTAAGTCATAAGTAGCTGCAAGAGATAACAAGAACCGAATGGATGTCAGCTTTGCAACAGGAGAGAAAATTTCACCACAATCAATTCCCTCCACTTGTGAGTACCCCTTCGCAACCAATCCAGCCTTGTACTTTTCAACACTGCCATCTACACCAAATTTTTTCTTGAACACCCATTTGTATCCAATAGGTTTCCATCCTTTAAGTAAAGGCACCAAGTCCCATGTTTTATTCTTCTCCAAAGAAGCCATCGCCATCATGCCCATATCCTCTTTCACAGTTCTAGGATCATCAGTGTTAGTAAAACAAAAACACACCTAGAATCAAGTAATGAATAACCAAACCTATCAGGTTGCTTTCTTGTTCGTGTAGACCTCCTCAATGGCTGAGGTTGAGGTTCTACTTCCTCTTCTAAGCTTTCAGAGCTGCTAGAGCTCTCCTCATCATCAAGTCTCACAGGGTCTGTCGGTTCAATCTTCTCAGGGGTAGAAGGAAACAAAACAGCATCCTCTTTCTTTTCTGTCTGTTCTAGCTGTAGAACAACAGAAGAAGGTGCTAGCTCTCTGAAGATAACACTTCTGCTATACAACACCTTTTCAGCCACAGGATCCCAAAGTTTGTATCCTTTCACATCGACACCATAGCCAATGAAAATATATTTAACATCCTTGTTCTCCAATTTAGACCATTTCTTCCTAGGCACATGTGCATATGCCTCACAACCAAAAACATGAAGATGTCTAACTGAAGGCTTATTACCAGACCACACCTCCATGGGTGTCTTACCAACAAGAGCTAATGTAGGAGACCTATTTACCAGGTAGCAAGCAGTGGCAACAACTTCAGCCCAAAACTTTTGTTCGAGGCTTGCTCCACTAAGCATACTCCTAGCCTTCTCCATTGGTGTCCTGTTCATCCTCTCTGCAACTCCATTTTGCTGCGGGGTGTATGGAGTTGTCTTATGTCTTTCAATTCCTTACTCTTTACAGAACTTATCGAACTCTACCAAACAAAACTCACCATCGTTGTCAGTTCTCAAACACTTAATCCTTTTACTAGTCTGATTTTCAGCAAAGGCTTTAAACTCCTTAAATTGACTAAAGACTTTAGTCTTGCTTCTGATAAAATAAACCCATGTCCTTCTACTGTAATCATCTATGAAAGATACAAAATATACAGATTTTGAAATCGAAGGAACATTAATAGGACCAAACACATCAGAATGAATAAGATCCAAAACACCAGAAGACTTGTGAGAACTAGAGTAAAACTGAACACGGTTTTGCTTTCCATATACACAATGTTCACAAAAGTCAAACTCGAGATTACAATCATTTAACCCCTCAATGAGGTTTTTATTTTTCAGGGTTCTAAGACCCTTCTCACCAATGTGGCCATATCTCAAATGCCATAACATAGTCTTTTCAGCAGGAAGTTTAACTTCCAAAGCATGTGCACTACCATTAGAAAGTGTTACAACATATTTCTTCACTGTTCATTCAGATGGTGGGGATGAAGTGACTGCAGCACTTTTCTTCGAGTCAGAAGAACTATTGCACTGTGAAGTGCATGCCTCCAACTAAAATAGAGTACCTCTCTGAGTACCCTTCGCAAGCACTATAGATCCTCTAGTCATCTTGCATCCATCCTTCAAAAAGACAACCTGGACACCTGCATCATTCAACATACTTACATAAAGCAGGTTCTGTGCTAGGCCTAGGATGTGCATAACCCCAGTGATCCCCTTCACTCATCCATCAGGGAATCAGATTGAGACTCTTCCACAACCAACAATCTTTAGATGAGAATCGTCACCCAGGTACACTCTTCCACCATCGAACTCTTCATATTTCGTAAACCAGTCTCGATGCGAGGTCATGTGGAATGATGCACCAGAATCAATCAACCACACATCCTCAGATGCATGGGTGGCCAGGGTTGCAATGAAGGCATCACCATCATCTTGTGATTTGTTAGAATCTAAATCAGGAGCATTCTTCTTCTTCTTTTTCTTCTCCTCCTTGCATTCCTTTTGGAAATGCCTAGTTTTCCCACAATTCCAATAGAGAGACTTGGACTTTCTAGGAGATTTGGATCTCCCATGGGATTTGGATCTACCCTTTTCACCTTTCTTGTCCTTCTTCTTCCCTTTCTCTTTGGGTCTTCCATGAACCACAAGAGCCTCTTTGGCCGACTTAGATGTCTTCCTCCACATTTCTTCAAATAACAGCAAGGACACCACATATTCCATCTTGAAGGTGGTAGTGGTGCTTTCTATAGCCATGACAAGATGATCCCATGAATCTAGCAAAGAACAAAGTAGGGTCATACATCGATCCTCCTCCTCCATTTTCACACCCATAGATGTCAAATGTGCAACAATCATGTTAAAAGCATTCATGTCTTCCACAATAGATCCTCCATCTTCCATCTTCAAAGTGAACAATTTCTTTTTTAGAAAAAAGCTTGTTCACCAAGGACTTGGCCTTATAAATATCACCCAGCTTCTTCCAAAGGTCTTTCGTGCCCTTCTCCTCATGGACATTCAACAGGACAGAGTCAACTAGACAGAGTCTTATGAGACCCTTAGCCTTTTGACCTTTGAGGTCCCAATTAGCTTGTGACATTGCTGTAGGTTTTACACCAGATACATTTTGCCATAGTTCATGATCAACAAGTAGGTCTTCCATCTTGAGTTTCCACAACTCGAAATTAGTTCCATTAAATTTCTCCACCTCTAATCTTTCAGATGTGGTTGTCATCTCCTTGTTGCAACAAGATATAGAATTATCTACACAACACTCCCACTCAACCTAAGATTAGCTCAAAAAACCCCTACCCAACAGCTAGAACCAAAACTGGCCAGGCTCTGATACCAACTGAAAGGAAGCTAGGTGTGTGGAAATCACTTCCTACACTAATCTAATAAGGGGAGGAGAGTGCAAATTTAATTTTATCTTTACAATTACAGCTATGTTAACCCACTAATAGAGATATTGTAGTAAGCACATACACAAGAATGTAAGACAGAAGAAGAGAGACACAAGATATACGTGGGGAAAACCCTTATGGGTGAAAAACCCCACTCCAAAACACAGCTCAAATGTATTCCATAAACAAAGAAGGTTACAATAGAATCACAGAGCCAATGCTCTTGCAGGAGTCTTTGACACTTGTATCTGGAGATGTTCCAGTAGCATAACAATAGATGTCAAACTTGTAGTACTTCTCCTCTCCAAAGCACATGTTTATAAAGAGAATACAAGGCAAAAATAGCTCTAGATTGAGATGGGCATCCAGCATGGCCTCATGGCCCAAAACCCACACCTATGGACACTTGTCCAACACTATAGGATGCTCCTGACACTTGTCAAGTCACCCCATCCCAAGGAGGTCACCTATTTCTAAAATGGGCTATGACAGATGCTCTTACAACTCTTACAATCGTCATAGAATCTATCATAGCTGTCATAACTTACAGCTGTAAGAGAATCTATCATACACAGGCTATATATAGCATATTCTCTTACAACATGTCATAGTCCACCTTGGGGCGCCCAAAGATGCCTTTTTCAAAGATGCTTCTCGACACATGTCCATACTTGTCATATGATCTTCTATTTCTGACTCTTACACGTCATAACTTTGTCATAGGAATCTGTCATGATAGTTTCGGTCAATATTTCCTTACACACATTCCAAGATGTTGACACATGGCAAAATATTCCTACCACTAAGTGGGACGCCTATCTACTCATGTGAGGACAAATTTACATGTGGTCATATGCCATGTAGGATGACACATCACTGTGCTAACTCCCACAAGATGACAACATAGGATTTGCATCCTAATTATACAATAGGCAATAAACAAATAAATACAATGAAATAATACAAGGAATTACCAAGGTTGAGACACCTTAATTCCCAACAACATAGTTTTAAGCGATCAGTGCCTTATCCCAGGGCGTGGAGTCTTAAATCATACTATTGAAGACCTATAACGACATTTGACCTATCACAACAGAGCTAATAAATGATGCATTACACCATTCAATCTCATAGAACCTAAAACCAGCAATGCTTAATAATCCTTGCATACTCTCTCATGAATCTTTGTTCCTATTAAAGCAATTTTAACTTACTCTTTGAATAAGTGCATTAACAATGAACAAACATACAAAGGATAGACAATGAAGATAAATTAAATGATCTTTGATTCATTTCATTCATAACTTATATGAAACATACAATGGAGACCATTGGCTTTGGGAACATGCCATTTGTATCTTAGAAATGATAGAACTATTATATTATATTAGTAATCAAGAGACTCAAAAAATAATTCAAAACCTAGGAAAGAACCTGCAGTATATAAGTATCTACGTTTTGTATTGCAATAGTTCTCACCAAGTAAAAAAAACAACCATCTCTTTGCAATTAACCCTGGATTCCCTTTTATAGAAACAAGGGAGAAAAACAAGCTTCAGGGTAACTGACACATGTCATATTTTCATTTGACAAACAATCACATTTCAAAATAACAAGAGTAACTGTGAGATCATGGAGGGAATGTTTAGAGCACAATACGGTTACAAAGTTGTTATACCCACAACGCTTTCCCAAAATATCTGAAATGGTTACTTGATGCCATTTGTCACTTCAATTCATTATAAACCTTGTTGTGGGCCTAGGAAAGCTGAGCTGGTGGTCAGGTACAAGCCAAATGTACAACATGACAAAATTTCCACTTGCTAATGTATCAAAACATCCAAAGACCGCCGAATGTACCCAAAAGTACTGGAAATGATGCCACTATAGCACTAGAAGAGATCACAAATCAGGAATATTATTATACCCGTTATCCCAAGAAGCATATTCATCCTTTGTAGGCCAATTGAAAGCCATAAATTCATCTAGTTTTGTCTTGTAGGGACCATACTTGGTTATCACATGATTTGCATTTTTGTCAAATTCTTCAAGAAATGTGTTGGTAACAGATAATTTATTCATACTATCTTTCAACATTGATATCTCCACATCCCCTCTCTCACAAATTAAGGTGGCCTTAGTTGCAACAACAACATCCATATGAGCTCTCCATTTCTCATAGGTCTTGATAGATCCATCATTGTCTAGGATGCCTAGCAAAAGGCCAAGATCAAACTCATCAAATTGTTTGAGCAACCCCCTCATCTTCTTCTCTAGTGAATCCACCATTCCTTGACAATCAATCATCTCCTTCACCATTTTGTAGGTGGGAACAATTTGCACTAGTTTATTTTGGTCATGGGTTGATCCAATAACCATATTCTTTAAAACACTCAATTTGGGGACCCAAACATGCATTAATGGAAGAGCAACCTCCCTATCCCTATCAAACATGCTAACTAACTGGAACATCAACAAATAATTAGAGTGAACACTCCTCACTCTTGTTATTGCCTTTGATAAACAAATGTCTAAAACATTGGTAACAATTAAAACGTTGTTATCATTGTATAAATCAAATAATTCCTCATATACCTCCATTTGCCTAATCAACTCTTCCTTACTCACTTCTCCTTTTGGAGGAGGTGTAGTTGAAGTCCCTGGTCTTAGATATGTAATTGGTATGTTATCAGGGTCATAGACTATCATCTCCATACAAGTCAGAGGGGGAGAGTGGGCAGGAGTTGGTGATGATTGTACTAGAGCAACTAGTGGAGAAGGTGGGACATTATCCTGCACTTGTGGCATTGACTGTCTTGACACTAGTGACGGTCTGGATTGCAATGATTGCAATTTCTCCTTTAGCAATGCATTTTCTAATTGCATCTCCACGATCTTCTACTCATCTTTATTGTAGACCACTACCAAGTCATTATATTCTTTATTTTTAGCTTCAAATTGCTCTTGCAAGGATTCAACAGTAGCCTTGGTGAAATGGGCTACATTTACAGTCAATGTGGCTGCCTCCATAGTTGAAGTGTCATATATTCTTTTGATGATTAGCCCACCCTTTAAGTCTGCAGATGGCTCTACAACTTCAGGTTTATTAGTATTCGGGGCCAGTGCCCAAATGGCAAGTGTGTCCCACTATGAACTGATAGCTGACCCCTACAAAGCAAATGTGGCCTCTTCCTCAGTGGCAAAGGCTGGAGTATTATGCCTTCTTACTGTGTCAAATGCTATTGCTAAGGGTAAATCCCACTCTAGTAGTAATAACACTTTGTTTTTCCTTACTAATTCCCTACTCTCAACTGGTGTTATATCCTTATATTTATTCTTCATTTCAACAAGAACCTTTGCTTCAATGGCTTGTCTTGGCAGATCTACATTTTGAATCATCATTATCTTCATAGTTTCATCATACTCTTCCTTCCTTGCCCTCCAAACAAACTCATGAAATGCATTGGTTTTAGCAAAAGCATCAACATCCATAAATTCCTTACATGTTTGTTCCCTGACATCATCAACACAATTGGTTCCAGTAAGGTCAGCCTTTCCCAACCTGAGCCTCTGAATAGGAAAATTTGCTTCCCTTGGAGGTGAAGGCATGCCTTGCATCATCTCATCCTCAGTCACAACAATCTCCTCATCCAAATCAGAAGAATAATCAACAAGTCCAATTGATGAAGGACCCTTTGTTGAATCAAACTTCTCTTGGGTGCATGCTCCCTTGGGGGCGAATCTAGCTCAATAATCTCTGGAGAAACTAACCTTAGGGGTGAAAGTGGTGGCAGTTGTGATGCAGGAGAAGATGATCTTGACCCCTTTGATCGAGTAGGGGTAGCAATTGTTTATTCCTTCCTTACTGTGGTCTTCTTCCTCGAAAATATATACTGCCTTGCTGGTGGTTGATATGTTGGTCTTTCCTCAAGAATGGAGGCACTACCCTTGTCCTATTCCTCAACCATAGGTGCTTTCCCTTTATTCTACACCTCTATTTTCTCTTTAAGATGCCCCACCACCTTGTCAAAATTTTGGAGTATTGTTTCCACTCTCAGAATAATATCATCAATATCCCCAAAGGTCCTTTTGAATTTAGGATCTCTGTCCTTCTTTGCATTTTCCAATTGGAAAAAGGCATTCCACTTTGCCTTTCTCTCCTCTACTACTTGGAAGTCAAAAACATTCCTGACAATATCCTTAGGATAATAGAAATTATGCCAAAACTTCCCTCCCTTTACTCTGTCCTTCAGAGCCACCATAAAACCCTCTTGGTCATGGTTTCTTGATCTGCAACATTTCATTTTAAGAGGCATGAGTTTTAGAACAATTCTCTTCCATCCATCTTAAATCATAATGAAGTCTGAGAAAACAGTGTATGCAAAAAAAAAGTTCCTTTCTTCATCCCACCCAAGTGGGCATCTTCAACATTTCCTAACTGCCACATAACCTCAAGAAAACCAATCCTCATTGGCACATCCCTTGGGGGCACATGAGGTGTAACACTTGTGCCATATATTTAGAAAATAGTACAATCAGTGTATGGGATTATATCTCCCTAGTTGTGGCTGATGCCTAACTCTACATTCCTCTCATTTGGCCTTATGAAATCATGTAGTTCATTTGGAATTCTTGGTCGATTTATTACCAAGTAGCCTTTCAACTTGGAAACAAATACATTGGAGAAAACAACAAAACTGGAGTCATGCTCATGAATATCCAGCAAGTGGGTCCATGCCTGGACAGGGAGATCCTCACCCTTCTCCCTCATATGCAATGTCATATCTTGCTCGAAATGTTCAACTCCTTTATACAAGAACATGTGGATTAGCAATGAGTACGACTAAAACCTGACACCAGTATCACCTGCCTTGAGAGTAGTCAATCCACTGTGAATATTATCTCACAAGTATGTAGCAAAGTCATACAACCTATTAACCATTGGATGTTGAATGTTTGATGCCATGTAAATAAAGGCCACTGGCATAACTTTGGAAGGATCAAACCCCAAGATCTGACATAGAACATAAAAAGTTCTTTGAAAGTAAAACTCAAACTTGTCCACTGGGAAGGGCTCTTTGTCTGATGAATTTAATTGAATCCTACTTCTTCCTTTCCCTCTCACCATGAGGTTGGTTAAGAGTGTGCCCTAAAATTTGCCATTACATTTTTATACTCTACCTGTAATGCTTTCAAATCAATAGGTTCCTTGGTTGTAGAATGCAACTTGAAAACCTCAACAAACTCGGCCTGGGTAAGATCAACCATCTTTACACCTGAATGTGTTCTAACAACCCAGACATTAGGGTTGTAGTTATCTATTATGGTCTTCAAGAGGTCAATGTCGAGGTAAGCATTTGGAACAACCAACTTTTGCAAATCTAAATTCCATGAATTGTTAATTGGGACCCCAGCATGCCTTTTTCCATACAAATAAGTGAAAAGAGCCCACCCTGTGACTAGAAGTGAGGCATCCTTGATGGAATGTTGCCTATCGACAATGTCGTCCTCTATTCTAGGACCTTGGAACATAGTTTGACTTAAATGTTTATCATTTGTGGAATTGGGTAATTAGTCAAGTAAATCCTGGAATAGGGGTTGCCTTTTGGGATCAGAGCTAGAAGGTTGAGTATGATCCTAATTGGGCCATTAGTGCAGAAAATCTTGTTGGTAGGTGGCGACTGATCAGGAAAGTACTATACACTAGTCATGTATCCTCGCCGGAGTTCGGGGGCGGTAGCCCCCGAGAATTTTTTTTAGGGCCGACATAAAAAATCCTATTTTTATGACCGACATAAGAAAACCCTAATTTTTGTAACCGACAAAAGGGCTTGATAAAAGTGGCTAAGGGTTAGGGTTTTGATATATATTGTATTGTAGCATTTGCAACGGTATTGAGTTGCAGGGATTGCTGATTGGAATCGGTTTGATTTACTGGATAATAATATTGGACTCTCTGTTTGGTGGATGTAGCTCGGGTTTGGGTGAACCACATTAAAACTTGTCTTTCGTTGTTATTATTTCTGTGTATTTCCATTTCTCTGTTTAATATTTATTTGCATTTAATTGATATCTTCTGTCGGCTAACCCTAACAAGTGGTATCAGAGCGAGTTGTGTTCGATTATCGTCTGCAGGAAGGTCTCACGGTTGAGTGGGAGCAATGGTGGACGAAGGTAAATTGAAGGTTGATAAATTCAATGGGCAGAACTATCAGTTATGGAAGATGCAGATGGAGGATTACCTCTATCAAAAGGATTTATGGATGCCGTTGGAAGGAGTAGCCAAGAAACCAGCAACAATGTCTGATGAGGATTGGAATCTTCTTGACAGAAAGGCATTGGGAACCATTTGGTTGTGCCTGGCACCATCGGTGGCATTCAATATAACAGAAGCGAAGACAACAGATGGTCTGATGAAAGCTTTGGCTAAATTATATGAAAAACCCTCAGCCTCAAATAAGGTATTTCTCATGAAGCATTTGTTTAATTTGAAAATGGTTGAAGGTGGATCTATGACAGGTCATTTAAATGAATTTAATATGATTGTCAGTCAATTGACTTCTTTAAATGTAAAATTTGATGAAAAAGTTAGAGCTCTCTTGATATTATGTTCATTGCCTGAAAGCTGGGATAGTTTGGTAATGGCGGTTAGTAAATCTGTTTCTGGTTCAAATACCCTGAAATTTGATGATGTTATTGGTGTTATTCTGAGTGAGGAAATTCATAAGAAAAACTTAGGTGGATACACATCAGGCAGTGTTTTGAATGCAGAAAGCAGGGGCAGATCAAAGGAGAGAGGAAAAGGTTCTGGAGGTCATGGGAAGTCATGAGGAAAATCAAGGGACAAAAGATCCCAAACCAGAGGACAGAAGGATTGTTGGTACTGTGGGAAACTAGGTCATCTAAAGAAAGATTGCTGGTCTCAGAAAAATAAAGAAGGAGACAAACAAGAAGGCAATAAGGAAGCAAATGTGGTAAGTAATAAATCTGAAGATGATGCCTTGATTCTTTCCCTAGATAATGCTGATGATTCATGGGTTTTAGATTCAGGGGCCTCATTTCATGCTACGCCCCATAGAAGTTATTTTCTTGATTATGTCCAAGGGGATTTTGGGCTAGTTTATTTGGGAGATAACGAACCCTATCAGATTGTTGGAAAGGGAAGAATCAAGATTAAGTTGCAGAATGGGAATCATTGGCTACTACAAGAGGTAATGCATGTTCCAAGGCTCAGTAGGAATTAATTTCAACAGGGCAGCTAACTGAACAAGGTTGCACTGTTACATTTACTGATAAAAATTGGAAGGTTTCAAAAGGTGCCTTAGTAGTAGCAAAAGGTGTGAAAGTAGGCACCTTATATCTTTGTACAGGTCATACTGTTCCTTCTACTTTAGATGTTACAGAGGAAAAACAAACAGGTTCAGGAACAGTTGCTGCAGGTTCGCAGGAAGAGATTGAAAAAGTTGCTGCAGGTTCTGAGACAACACTGTGGCATAATAGACTTGGGCATATGAGTGAGAAAGGTATGAAGGTACTTCATTCTAAGAAAGATTTACCAGGTCTGAAATGTATTAATATAGATTTCTGTGAAAGTTGTGTGTATGGAAAACAAAAGAGAGTCAGTTTTCTCAGAGATGGGAAGCAAAAGAAAAATGAAAAATTGGAGCTTGTGCATACAGATGTATGGGGACCAGCTCAGGTATCTTCTCTCGGTGGCTCTCGGTATTATGTTACATTCATAGATGATGCAACTAGGAAGGTCTAGATTTATTTCCTTAGACAGAAATCTGATGTATTTGAAACATTTAAGAAATGGAGAAGCTTGGTTGAGAATGAGACATGTAAAAGATTAAAATGTCTCAGATCTGATAACGGTGGTGAGTATTACAGCAAAGAATTTGAGGATTATTGTTCCTTTAATGGAATTCGTAGGCAGAAAATGGTTCCAGGGACTCCATAGGAAAATGGAGTGGCTGAACGCATGAATAGGACAATAATGGAGCATGCAAGGACCATGAGATTGCATGCTGGGCTGCCTTTAAACATGTGAGCAGAGGCTGTCAACACCATTGTATATTTAATTAACAGAGGTCCTTCAGTTCCTTTGGGTTGTGGTATTCAAGAGGAAGCATGGACAGGTAAGAAGGTGAGTTATTCTTTTCTCAAAACCTTCGGATGTGAAGCATTTGCACATGTAGATTCTAAAAATAGAACCAAGTTGGATGCAAAATTAAAAAAGTGTACCTTTGTTGGATATGGCATTGATGAATTTGATTATAGGCTTTGGGATTTTAAAAATCAAAAAATTGTGAGAAGCAGGGATGTCATATTCAATGAGAAGATGTTGTACAAAGATCAGTTGCAGCAGCATGAGAAGAAAGCAAAAGATTATGTGGTGCTGGATGATACTCCAAATAGTGATGTTCCAGTGGTTCCTCATGCTCCGCAACAACAACCAGAAATACCACAAACTCCAGTGAATGTTAGACAGTCAACAAGGCTAAGTTGACCTCCTGAAAGGTTTTCTCCCTCTTTGTATTCTATTTTGTTAACAGATGCTGGTGAACCAGAAGGGTATGATGAAGCTATGCAGGTGAATACACAGGTTCAGTGGGAGCTTGCCATGAAAGAAGAAATGGACTCCTTGCTGAAAAATTAGACTTGGGAATTATGTAAGTTACCTGCAGGTAAAAAGGCTTTACCAAACAAATGGGTTTACAGGCTGAAAGAGGAAGATGGAGGTAAGAAAAGATTTAAGGCCAAGTTAGTTGTAAAAGGATTTGCACAGAAACAGGGCATTGATTTTGATGAGATATTTTCTCCGGCTGTCAAGATGACTTCTATTCATACTATTTTAAGTATTGTGGCTGCTGAAGATTTGCATTTGGAACAGCTAGATGTGAAAACTGCCTTTCTCCATGGTGATTTGGAGGAGGAGATATATATGGCACAACCACAGGGATTTAAGGTCAAAGGTTAGGAGAAACAAGTGTGCAGATTGAAGAAGAGTTTGTATGGCCTGAAACAAGCACCTCAGCAATGGTATTTGAAATTTGATAGTTTTATGGCTGAGCAAGGCTATAGCAGGTGTAATTCTGACCATTGTGTTTATTTTAAGAGGTTGGACAATGACAGCTACATTATTTTATGTTTATATGTTGATGACATGCTTGTAGCTGGGTCTAACACGGATCACATCAGAGAGTTAAAACATCAGTTATCACAGTCATTTGATATGAAGGATTTGGGGGCAACAAAACAAATCCTTGGTATGAAAATTTGCAGAGATAGGAAGAATAGAAAATTGACTCTATCTCAGGTTGCTTATGTTGAAAAGGTGTTGCAGAGATTCCATATGGAGAATGCAAAAGCTGTCAACACACCTTTGCCTAGTCATTTGAAATTGACTAAGGAGATGTGTCGAAAGACATAAGAGGAGGAAGAAAAAATGTCCAAGGTACCATATGCTTCAGCTGTAGGAAGTTTAATGTATGCCATGGTATGCACAAGACCAGATATTGCACATGCTGTCAGAGTCGTTAGTAGGTATATGAGTCATCCTGGATTTGAGCATTGGAATGCGGTAAAATGGATTCTCAGATATTTGAGAGGTACATCTAATAAACACTTATGTTTTGGGGGCTCTACTACTGATTTAGCAGGTTATGTAGACTCAGATTTGGCAGGGGATATTGATACCAGGCGGAGTACTACAGGTTATGTCTTTACTGTAGGTGGAACATCGGTGAGTTAGATTTCTAGGTTGCAAAAGGTGGTTGCTTTATCCACCACAGAGGCAGAATATGTAGCTGCAACAGAGGCAAGCAAGGAGATGATATGGCTGCAATCTTTCATGGAAGAATTGGGTAAACAACAGGCTAATAGTTCTTTGTATACAGACAGTCAGAGTGCCATACATCTTGCAAAGAATTATGCCTTACATTCAAAGACCAAACACATATAGTTGAGGTATCACTTTATTCGGTCGGTGTTGGATAATGGATAGTTAAGGCTAGAAAAGATACATACAGATGAAAATCCAGTGGATATGTTTACAAAGGCAGTGACAAGGGAGAAGCTGAGCTCCTCTTCAGCTTCGATTGGTCTTCTAGACTGAAAACAATAAAAATAGAACAGTAGAGTCCAGGGTGCTTATTTCCAGTGGGAGCTGCATGCGCAGCGGTGTTGCCCAGGCTCAGTCTCCAAGTGGGAGATTGTTTGGTGTGGAGCCTAATTAGCCTCCAAGTGGGGGATTGTTGGTAGGTGACGACTGATCAGGAAAGTACTATACACTAGTCATGTATTGTCGCCGGGGTTCGGGGGCGGCAGCTCCCGAGAAATTTTTTTTAGGGCCGACATAAAAAATCCTATTTTTATGACCGACATAAGAAAACCCTAATTTTTGTAACCGACAAAAGGGCTTGATAAAAGCGGCTAAGGGTTAGGGTTTTGATATATATTGTATTGTAGCATTTGCAATGGTATTGAGTTGCAGGGATTGTTGATTGTAATCGGTTTGATTTACTGGATAATAATATTGGACTCTTTGTTTGGTGGATGTAGCCCGGGTTTGGGTGAACCACATTAAAACTTGTCTTTCGTTGTTATTATTTCTGTGTATTTCCATTTCTTTGTTTAATCTTTATTTGCATTTAATTGATATCTTCTACCGGCTAACCCTAACAAATCTATGTTAGGAAGTAGAGTTGGCAAAGTTGAACGATCTTCTATTACATACACTAGAGCTCATGGCTATGTGACAAAATTTGGTTTATTTTATAGGTCAGTGGATGTTTAGGTGGGTCCCATTAGAGTTCTTTAGGTCCCCCATAAGCATTAATTTTATTTAGAGAAAGCATCAAATAAAGACAAATGGAAACCTTTTATTTTTACTGACTTTTGTATATTAGTAGATCAAACCACCTTAGATCTTTGTGATCTACAAATACACCACAATTATTAATCATGAAGGGCAATGAATCACAACCTTTGGTTGTGGTTAATACTTAGTAGACTAAAGTAGTACGACCAGATGGGTGTGAAGCAAACACATGGATAAATATTGTTAACTTTTATATATCAACAGATTATTGAGGTGTGCACTTTGGTGATCCACAAATCTATAGAAACCGTTGATCTTGAAGGCAAAAGCATCTAGACCATTGATGACAATTGATGCTTAACCAAATTTATAAACCACTGAGTGGCAAGATTTAGTGCCCGTGTGATGAATGGACACATGGCAAGATCCAATCAACACTTGTAGATCAGTAGATGGTTGAGGGCACCACTTTGGGCAATCTACAGATATACCACAACCATTGATTTCAAAGGGTAATCAATTTACACTATTGATTGAGACCAAACCTTAAAGGAATAAGGTAATATAATCAAGTGTTTATAATGGAAAGTACATGGCATATTTTTATTAGCTCCTTGAGGGTCAATATGTTTCTTAATAAGATGTATCCATATGATACAATATAGTGATTATCTATAGATTAGTAGATCAAAGAGCTGTGCATCTTGGGCATCTATAGATCTATCGAAATCATTGATTTTGATGGTAGATGCATATCAACCATATATTGTGGTCATGATTTAGTAAGATAGAGTGACATGTTCAAAGGAATGTAAGGACATTTGACATATTGTGATTGTTTCCTATTGGTCAAGGGGTGATTAATTGACACCTCTGTAGGGGCTTAGATTTATATGCATGAATGAAATTTTGCCAGGTAGAATTTGGTGGTAAAGATGATGGTGGGTTAGTATGTTTATTTAATGATATTTGTTTTCAAGTTTGGTGGATATACTAAAGTTAATAAGGATTGTCAATTTCTTAGCTACATGTTTGAATATGTTTAACTTCTATGGATTGTTAGATCAACTTATGTTTCTTCTTTGTCATCTATAAATCTAGTGAAGCTATCTAGATTTTGAAAGTAAACAAATCTTGGCATTTAATTATGGGTGGTATTTAGTAGCTTAAATTAGAATGCACTGGGATGTATAGTCGAATAGTTTATGTGTTTCCACATGGCACAATCTAGTTGATGTCTATAGATAGGTGGATTAAAGGGGTATGCACCTTTGTAATCAACAAGTCTATTGACTCTATTGATTTCAAGAGCAAATGTGTCATGACTATTAATTGTGATTGGGACTTAGTGGACTAAAGTAGCATGGTTAGAGGATATTTGAATGTCACGTGATATGATTTGTTCAACTTATGTGCATCTACTAATCAATTGAATAAATGGCTCACAAACATTGATCTCAAAGGGGGTTAACTTTGGGTCATTGATCAAAGTTGAATAAATAAAACTAGTTATTCAATAAGAAGGTAGGTTTTAACCTTTAAGTGAAAACCAATGGAAAATGGAGTCCATTGAAATGAAATTTATGGGTATGCTTATATATGGATACATGGACAATGTTGAATTTCTATATTGATGCAACATTAATAGAGAGGGACTAATCATTAATTATTTAGATGAAGGAACACTATGTGGAGATTGATGGGGGATTTATGGGTGATGATGAATATTTATAGAAAAGCAAAGGATCCAAGGGAATGCCAACACCTCTAATTGTAACAATAGAATACTAGAAAATAAAGGCTTGAACCATGATGATTCGAGTAGTGGACAAGCTTATGCAACAATATCCATGTGGTGGAGTATAAATAATACAATTCAATATTCAAACATGCTCTAGGTGTCAGATTTCTCACATAGGTCCTAGGTATATATTTCCATATTACTAAGGAATGTCCCATAATATACAACATATTTTCATATGAAGCTTTATTTTTTGTGATATATGGTCTAAGGTTGATTTAGTGCTCGGGGATGTTTATCTTTAGATGTTAAGTGGTACTTTGCAAATTTAAAGCTATACATTAGAGCTAATTATTTGGGCATGGTTATATTTTTGTCTTGTTAATCATTGCATGAAGCTTAACAAAATGACATACTATTAACAAACTTTATTCCCTCTTCTTGGCATGGAGCATGTGCAATGGTATATATGTAAATATGTGTCACTTGTGTGAGTGATCTATGTAGGAATTATTTGATATAGATATAATTTTTCTTTGAGGAGATATTTTGCCAAATTTTCATAGTTTGAGTATTCTCTATTGTCAAAAGTTGTAGCTCAAATCTAAATTTTGGTGTAGTTCGTTATTTGTAAGTCTAAATAAGGTTCTTGTAAGTACTTATCATCTCCATGGTGTGAATGTATTTGCAAGGAATTAGGGGGTGATAGATTCATCTTTGGGGCCACATTTGTTGGTTTGCCACTATTGCTAATTAGTTTGTCATCACAAAAGGTGTAAAATATTTTCACTAATATTATACAAAATTGTTTGTTCATTTATGGATTGTTCAAAAATGTTTTTTAATGTGAAGTTTCTTGATTCTATGAATTGCATTTAAGTGAAATTATATCTAGACGAATGAGATCTTAAAGGTAATTATGGTTCTCTATTTTGAATTGATTCATATGTGTCTCTTAGGCTTGGATTTACATATGTTTGTCTTCCCATTTCTTTAGGTCATGAATTTATCACCAATGGATTGAGATACTAGTCCTCTTTTGGCAGTTGATCATGATTTATGATGAATACATCCTCTATTATTTGTAAATTATTCTAAGTTATGTCCTACTAGTTTGCATAAGCTCATTAATACTTACATTTGCCAGATATTTTGAGAGCCTACACTTGGATGCTTGTCCTTATGAGTTTTATGCATGTTTTGAGTCTTTCCAGGATACACATGAAGTAAGAAACTATAGTGGTATTACATTTAGGGATATCAACCTAGTTTTGCATATTTAATTGTATTGTAATATAATTTTAATCTATTGTTTAGAGATCTCTGGTCTAAAAGATCGGTGAGCCAATATATGGGGTCTTTAGTGACAATCTTTGGGATATCATTATGCACAGGGTATGGCTAAGTCATGTGATTGTATTATTTCATTTCTCTTTAATTATTAATATAAGATCCCTAGGAATAACCTTCTTGGCCTAGTAGAGCCAAAAGTGTATAAGAGTTATCTACTCTTGTCAATTAGACCAAACTACTTATGATTTGATTATAAGGCCCATTTGATCATTTAGCCCTATTTTGTTCCTTGGGGTTAAATTTTAGTGTGTCCTTTAGAATCATGAGGAATAGTTTGGATCACTAACTCTTGGCACATGAGTAATTTGTACTTTGTAAGGATCATTAGAAGGTACACATATATCATGTCCCTTATGCTTATTGACTATAGGTTGAGCAATTTGAGGTTCCTTTGACTTTGTAAAATCTTTATCTAACCTTTTTTGAATTCCTTCTAATTCATCAAAATGTATCTTGTATAAATAATGTATAGTATTGTGCCTTTCATAAGGTACGTTTTGTAGTGTCTTCATAAATATGTCTAATATAAAGTTAGCATTAGATATTGGCTTATAATGAGCCCTTTTGATCTTTACCACTTTTCCTTCATATATAAATTTAACACATTGATACAAAATAAAAGGGATAGATTTATATTGTTGAAACCATTGTTGCCCAAGAAAGATACCAAATCTATTGAAGGATGGTATCACATGGCATAAAATTGTCAGCTTCTTATGTACAAATTAATTATAGAATAATGCATCCCAATAAAATTGTCAGCTTCTTATGTACAAATTAATTATAGAATAATGCATCCCAATGTGTTTATTAACAATCCATTAGTCATTGCCGTTAAGGGCGTAGTTCGGTGGTTAAGTCGTGTTGGTGTGAACAGGGTTATCACCTAACCGGTTTACCCTTGTATGGATAATTCATCTTATTTAACTATTTACTAGTTAAATAATATTCACACATCACACATTAATCACACATGTTAAGTTGACTTAGTGAGTCTACTAGATGTCTAGTTGTGTCTAGTTGTGTCTAGTTGTGTGTTGAGTTGTTGATAGTTGGAGTGAGTTGTCTTATCCTCCACATGTGCAATTAGTTACCATCCTCTAATTGGCACATGTTGTTGGAATATCTCCACTTTCCACTCCACCTCTCTAGCTCTCACCTTGCCTTTATAAGCAAGTCTGATATACCGGCCAAGAAAGTATCCCATAAAGCTGTGTTTGAAAGACGGAAATGATCCTGCTCAACTGAAGTAGATGAACCCATGTCGATGTCAATCTCTGAAGAAGCAGGAGGTTGAGGTGATGGAAACTCAGCACTAGTCTCATGAACCAAAGTGGGTGAAAGAACACCAAGGTTCAAGTGACCAAACTTCTCGTCAGAAACATGATTCACACTCGATACAGGAGTGTGAATATCCATCAATGGATCTACATCATCAGAAGAAACAAAATGGGAGAAAGTATACAAGCGAGATGCATGATCAGCCATCCCAACTGCAATGATATCTCTGCTCTCCAAGTCTCGAATAATCACTGAATCAAGAGTGAACTCAACTATCTTGCCTGCACCACAATGAGTAATTTGGTAGATGGAAATGAGATTCCATGTCAAGGAAGGTACACACAACACATTGTTGAATGTATTCTCGCCAACATCAATTGTCCCTTTTCCAGATGCATGCATGTATGTGTTGTTACCCATCAAGATAGGTGTCGAAGTACATGAATCAAATGAAGAGAACATCCCTTGTGAAGATGCCATATGATGAGAAGCCCCTGAATCAAGAAGCCATCTCTCTGACTGTAGACTTGTTGATGCAAAGAATGCTTTTCCTTTTCCTTTATCTATCCCATTTGCAATGCCTGCTATCCCTATATATGTAGATGATGATGGTGTCGAAGAAGAGGATAGACTAGGTGATGATGATGGCATTTGGATATTGTGCTTTTGAATAATGTGAGTCAACTCATCAATTTTCTTCTCATAACACTTATGCTCATCATGTCCTAGTTTCTTGCAAAATGCACACTTTGGTCTCTCCTTCTTAGATGATTCCTCCTTGGGAGAGGATGAGGACTTAGGTGATTTGGTTGATTCCTTTGCTTGCTCATTGTTCTTGAGATTCTTATTTTTCTGCTTCTTGCCTTGGTTAGTTGAAGCTTGTTGATCCTTAGAACCTTGATTAGCAAGAAGTGATTGAGGTTTAGGAGACTTCAATGTGCCCATGTGTACTAACTTAGCTTGTTCCCTTGTGAGTGATGCAGGAAACTCATCAAGTGAAGGCATTGTGAAAGTTTTCCCAAGTGCATCCATTGTAGCATAGAAGGTGGAAACAAAAACTGAATAGTCAGGACCAAGCTTGGAAAGGATTGAAAGAATCAATTGAGTGTCCTCTTTCTCAATTCCACATTGTTTGAGCTGCAATCTAAGTGATGTTAGTTTTGTGAAGAAGTCTTGGATGCTTGCAAAGTTGGTTGGATTCAAACCAATTAATTCATTCTCCAATTTGAAACCTCTCATTGTATCTTGTTTACCAAAGAGATTTTCTAAGGTAGTCCACACTTCATTAGGTGTTTTACAAGATTCAATATGAAAGAGAAGATCAGGAGAGATAGACAAGCATAGTGTTCCATAGGCTTGATCACATCTATTATACCACTTTCTCTTTTCTGCAGCTGCTGTTGGTTCAATTTCTGTACCCATTGTGACTCTATGAATTTTCAATCTTCTTAAATGAATCTCCATTTTAGTTTTCCACTCATGATAGTTATATGGTGTGAGTAGAGGAAGTTTGTGTGAATCCATGATGCAAGAGTACAAAAAAAAACACAAGACACCCCCTGTTACTCAATCAAAGAGATCACCCCCCCAAAAAAGAATAATTGTGGCACTTTATACTTAGTGCAATTTACAATCGTCCTCAAGGGAACAAATTTGGGAAAGCATAAAAATCTCTTAAAACTAAGATTCAAAGGAGATTACAATTGCTCACACTGATTAACCACAGCAAATAGATCCCTTCAAAACAAGTTTCACTTCCTCAAGTGCCAAAATGCTCAAGTTATCACTCAAAAGTAAAAAAATTGACAAATGAAATAAAATAAACTTGGAGCAGAATTTGAGAAAAGTGCATGGATGGATTTGAAGAGCTCCTGAATACCTTTCCGAAGCCACAAGAATCGTGAAAATTGGAGATTGTGGCAAGAAGTTGTGAGCTCGAAAGCAAAAAATGAAGATCTGTCTTCAAACTGCTGTAGCAGTCACCTACAATAGAATTTCAGAATACTACTAACACCACTACAAAGTGCTCTCTGTCAGCTTTCTGACGATATCTCGTTTGCTTGATTTCACCTCCATGGGCAAAAGTTATGCAAAAATGAAAAAAAAGCCCCCTTTTAGGGCTTTGAGGAGCAAAAATGGCCCCTAATGCTGACACAGTGTTGACGTCAGCAGAATATACCTAGAATATTCCCTTTTGGCAGAAAAAAATGGCCTCTCTCGGAAAGCAAAAAATTGCCAGAAAACTACCTAGGTGCTTGGAAAACCACTAGTCTGTGGGCGCAAATCCGCTGGAGAAATGACGGAAACCACTGATTCTTTCACCAGAAAACCATGAAAGGTAATGTGAAACCAAACCGCCTGTATGGTTACAGGTTGGCACTAGTTTACCTCTAGTGGTTTAGGTTTATCGTTGGCGGTTATAGACTGCTGATCGCAGATGGTTTTAGACTGCAATTTCTAGTTGCATCTAAGAGTCAAAAACTGTTGATCAGCACCGAAAGTGGGCCATGTTCGCTGCTGGGAATGAGATCTAACATCCGGGGGATCTCTGATATTGCCGAGATTGGGGTTCAAGGAATTGTCAATGGGATCAAACGACGAGTTTGAAAAAACTAGTGAGAGGCCGATCCTTAAACCTTTGATGGCCAAAAATGCTCATCAAATGCCGATCACTGTTTATGAATGTGCCACCGGTGGAGGTCTTCAAACAGGAATATTGGTCTCCAGAGATATTAACCGCTGATAGGAACAGCGACGAGATTAGAATTTCAATGAGGATCAATGGATATAGACTGCCATTGTTAGCAGTTCAAAACCACCAAGTAGATACCGTCTGGTGGGAGTTACAGAGGTCACCGATAATGATATGACTGCTTGGTACGATGAATGCGAACCACTGATAGATCAACCGACGAGTTTAGATTATTTCCAGCGTGAATTTCTTTACCGCCTGAGATAATACTGATCCACCGTGAAATGCAGTATAGACCACGGTTTTACCATTGGGTGGTTAAATGCCGCTGAGGATTTTGGAATGCTGTCAGCGATTTTGGAGGTTGTTCTTCATCAGTCTACCCAGGATTTTGGATTGGTCACACATCATTGCATTGTGGCATTCATTAATTTTGACATGTGGACATTTGAGCAGTTTTCAGAGACATCATACATCATGAGGCTTTTTCCCTCATTTCTTGAGATGGAGTTTCTTCGACATCAGCCTTTGGCCTTGTTTCTTCCTAAGGGAAGAAATGTTGTTTGCAGGTACAGGACACTTTCCAGCGTTCTTCTTTAGACATCCACCATTGGCATAGGAGCTACTTCATTGTGTGGGGGACCTATAGTCTCACACTTGCTCTCCTATGGGGGGGTATTTGATTGTATATATGTGATAGAAGTTGTCCTTGGGGAGTCATGTTGAGTCGTACTATCACTTCTTCTTTCACTTTTATGTTTCATGCATTCTCACTTTTGGAGAGGAGTTTTGTCCCATGAGGTTTTCTCCTTTTCTCCACTTGAGATTTGTTTGTACATGGGTACCTAATATGGCCTAGTAGCCGGGACCCATCCATCTTTACATCTTGCTTTAGTCAACTACTCCCTAAGTTTCACTTAAGGAGGGTGTTGGTGTGAACAGGGTTATCACCTAACCGGTTTACCCTTGTGTGGATAATTCATCTTATTTAACTATTTACTAGTTAAATAATATTCACACATCACACATTAATCACACATGTTAAGTTGACTTAGTGAGTCTACTAGATGTCTAGTTGTGTCTAGTTGTGTGTTGAGTTGTTGATAGTTGGAGTGAGTTGTCTTATCCTCCACATGTGCAATTAGTTACCATCCTCTAATTGGCACATGTTGTTGGAATATCTCCACTTTCCACTCCACCTCTCTAGCTCTCACCTTGCCTTTATAAGCAAGGCTCTCTTCATGTATTATGTCATCCAAACAATAATCCTTCTTTTGCATTCAATGATAGAATAGCATTATTCTCTCAGTTGATCTCTCTTGTGCTTTCATGAAGTTCTAGATCCTGGGTGGCTCCAATCATAGCCAACTCTAACAAGTCGCTCGGTTGTAGTGGCAGCCACCAGAGTTCAAACCCTCGCTGGGCCAACGAGCTCGCAGGCTTTACGCCTTCGCTGGGCCAATGAGCTCGCGGGTTCGAAGTGTTCCTTCTTGGGGATGAGGTCCCCCATGTTGTGGCCTCACTAGTTCATCGCTCCGGGCAAAAGCGTTAGTGTGGAGCCGGAGGGCGTGTCGCACTAGTGTCACCGGTCATGTTAAAAAGTTTACCAGCCGCATTATCTTTAAAAAAAAAAAAAAAAAAAAAAATCCATTATTCATCTTTAATAAAACCCATTAATGTGCATATTTTCAATGCCTAATACAGGTATTGAACAATGCTTCTTTGGTTAAAATGTTATATTTGCATGTTGGATCAATAGGAACTTGGTAAATGATGAGTATTTGAAATTGCTTGATATGTATAATGGACTATAGCAATTGTTTTGTGGGATCTCCTCACTAAAAAATGTAATTAATTGTGAAGTGGGAGAAGAAGATATGACCATAGTGTCAATATATCCCACAAAAGCATGACCCCGTGGTATGTCCTCATGTTTTGTATCACCATCATTATCATTTCTATCATGTTCTCCAACATTGTTTGAATAATGTGTAAAATAATTTGTGTAAATTTGTAATCAACTATTGTTGGGTGTAATAGATGGGATTCCTTTATCATTAACCCCTTACACTTAAATTTTGTTGTTGTTAATTAGGTCATGTACCTTCTTCTTAAGACATATGTAAGTTTGAGTATAATGTCCTTTAACTCGATGACAGTTGCAAAATGATTGGTCAATATATTTTAGGAAGTGGTTTGTTGGAACCTAGTGGATGAGTGGAAGTGTAAGTAAATTAACACTCAACAAGCTTTAAACCACATCAACCATAGATTCTTGAAGTTTAGTAAACTTCGTAAAAGAACTTGGTTTAAATGAAGGAAACAAAGAAGTAGTAGCAAATTGATTCACATTTTCCTTCATATCACTACCATTCAAAAAAGTATTAGAATTTTAAAACCTTAGAAGGGTGGGAAGACTAAGATGATGATGAACCATATTTCAAAGTATTTGATGCTAAAATTTTAACCTCAAGATTCTTCAAATATGTGCACGTCTCTAAAAGATGGGAAGCTACTAGGGTGCATATTATTCTTTATCATTATGAGTAATCCTTCAATAAATTGTATGGCTGAAAATTGCAATATCCTACAATTTTGACACTAAAAATTATCCTCATTTTAGTGTCCACCTCCCTTATCATATTTTTAGGATTCATTCAGCCCAGCCTTGGCCTCTAACCCATTTCTAGTACTAACATTGTTTATGTTTTTGTGTGTTGAAGTCTTTTTATGTGTTTGTATATGTTCCTTATGTATATATGATGTTATATTTCTAGTTTGTAAGGCTTATGGCCATGTTGTACTTGGACGTTAGTGTGGGCATGTATACGTCTACACAGACATGCTACCATCTTGTGACAGTATAGTCATATTTAACATCTGTTTCTTAGCTAATCAATTATCTTCCAACTTCCAAATCTTTTTTGTAACTATTGCATGACCCATTAGAAAGAATCCTAATAGTCACCTAGGCCTTTTGGTGACTCTTGAACTTCCCTCCTACACATCTCTATCACTGTATCATGCAATCTACAACATTCTCCTTGGCTTCTTGAGAAAAACTCCGTGAACAACATTATTGTGAGCTTGATATTGGAATTATACAACATTGTGTGAGCTTCTCCTTGTTCTTGGAGTTATTGGCAATGAGAGTTGAGTATTTCTCTTCTTTATTTTTGTGACAAAAGGATTCCTTGTTGTTTGTTGGAGGTTTTCTATCAAAGGATAACTTATCTTTCACAAGTGTAGCCTCTCTTTACTAGTAATAAAGACACACTTCACAACCTTCTCAAGCTGAGGTAATAGTTATATTTAGTATTTTTAAATCCTCTCATAGCTTCCAATACTCTCTCTCCATTCTAGTTTTATCTAATATTTCATAGCTTATTTGAAATTTTGAACATCATTCTCATTGTTGTTGGTATTAGTCTCATACTCTCCTCCTTTTTGAGAGAGATTTGTAAATATACATTTTGTTGTTGGCTTTACCATAGTATTTCTTATTGGCACTTAGGAACTCCATCTCTTGTATTTCTCTCCATACACATTAGTTTGATTAAATCCCTATAGACCAGAGGTAATAGCATTCATAGAAATTTTCTATTGTTGATCTTATATTCAATACACACTTAGGATTTAAGAGCACACACAAAATCTAATCTCTTCATTTCATTTGACTGTCCATGGAGGTTGAAAGACCAAACTAGGGGCTTGACCATTATGGAAAGATCCAAAGTGGTCGACTCCTTTCCCTTTGTCCTAGACAATAGGTACATTCAAATATTCAACTCACAATAGAGGTTTCATATTTTTATCCATTCCTCTTAGCATTTCATTTAAATTAGATTTATTAGACTAGATCACTATTAGTTGATATCTCCCTATGTATTTCTAGTCTCTTATGTCTTTTGTTTTCATTTCCCTATGTGTAGATATTTTAGATTCTATAGAGAGATTTTATTTATCTATAGTTCCTAAATGAAAATGCAGATCTGTGACAACAACACACTTTCTAGACTATAGCGCAAGCATGCTAGTTCTAAACTAAAATTCTCCCAATTTGATCATACAAACTATTTGCAACTCTAATTTATTTTTATATTGTGTATTTTTGCATCTTGTTCTTTTATTTTAATTTATTCTATTTTCCATTTCCCAGCTTAGTATTTTTCCCTAAAGAATAAACATAGTTTAATTAGGTATAAACACACATAGATAGGACTAAATAGATTACTAGTTATTCTAAACTTTAGTCTTATCTAGTGGGATTAGTTGAAATCTTAAACTAGTTAGGAAATCAACTTTTCCCCATTACATTTTGGTGAACCTGATGTACTTGTTCACTGCATTTACCTCTATCTCTATAACTTGCTATTTTCATCTAGTGTGCTAAAAACTCTCTATTCTATTCCTTTTTATGAGTTTTACCACATAGTCTCTCTTTTCTTCTCAACCTGTGCAAAGAAGTTTGCATATTAACATGACTTCTTCAGTTCCTTCCACCTCCTCCATCAACCTTTCTAGTTATTTCTATGACATACATCCTACAAATCTTCCTCCTTTACCTCCCTCTCTAGAAGATGATCCTCATAATGACCCTTAATGTGATAGAGCATGAGATTATCCATAGGGTAAACCAACACTTGGCTATCCTTCAAGAATATCTTGCTATTGATGATAACACTTGTCACACTAATAAGCTCCTCCTCGATGTTGTGTAAACTATGTTTCTAAACCACCATGATGGCCTAGACTTCTTATGGACTATAGGACATATCTTGTGCTAACATACTTCCTTCCTTAGGCCTTTGCTAACCCGTCGAGAAACTCACTCTCTAATTTATCACTTGTATGGATTTTAATGTATCTACTTACACCAAATATTCACATTCATACACACATTCAACAAGATCCCAAGCACTCACCTCGTTTCCCTTTATCCTAGCCAACAAATACATTCAAATATTCAACTCACAATAGAGGTTTCATATTCTATCCATTCCTCTTGGTATTTCATTTAAATTAAATTTATTAGACTAGATCATTCTTATTTTATATTTCTATATGTATTTATAGTCTCTTATGCCTTTTGTTTTCATTTCCCTATGTGTAGATATTCTAGATTCCATACAAAAATTTTATTTATCTATAGTTCTTGGATGACAATAGGGGAGAACAACACACTTTCTGGACTACAACGCAAGCATGCTAGTGTCTAAACTAAAATTCTCCCAGTTTCATCCTACAAACTATTTGCAACTCTAACTTATTTTTATATTGTTTATTTTTACATCTTGTCTTTTTATTTCTAGTTTTTCCTATTTTCCATTTCCTAGCTTGATATTTTTTACTAAAGAATACACATAGTTTAATTAGGCAAAAATACACTTAGATAGGACTAAATAGATTACTAGTTATTCTAAACCTTAGTCTTATCTAGTGGGATTAGTTAAAATCTTAAACTATTTAGGAAATCAACTTTTCCCCATTACATTTTGGCAAACTTGATGTACTTGTTCACTACATTCACCTCTCTCTCTACAACTTGCTATTTTCATCCAGTGTACTAAAAACTCTCTATTCTATTCCCTTTTATGAGTTTTACCACACAACCTCTCTTTTCTTCTCAACCTGTGCAAAGAAGCTTGCATATCAACATGTCTTCTTTAGCTCCTTCCACATCCTCCATTAACCTTTCTAGTTATTTATATGACAAGCCTCCTACAAATCTTCCTCCTTTACCTCACTCTCTAGAAGATAATCCTCATGCTAACCCTTAATGCGATAGAGCATGAGACTATCCATAGGGTAAACCAACACTTGGCTATCCTTCAAGAACATCTCACTATTGATGATAATACTCATCGCACTAATAACCCCCTCCTTGATGCTATGCACACTATGCTTCTAAACCACCATGAGGGCCTAGACTTCTTATGGGTTATAGGACATATCATGCACTAACATACTTCCTTTCCTTAGGCCTTTGTTAACTAGTTGGGCAACTCACCCTCTAATTTATAACAAGTATGGATTTTAATGTCTCTACCTACACCAACTACCCACATTCATAACCCTACACACATTGCAAATGATCCCAAGTAGTCACCTCCTTTCCCTTTGTCCTAGCCTATAGGTACATTCAAAGATTCAACTCACAATAGAGGTTTCATATTGCTATCCATTCCTCTTAGCATTTCATTTAAATTAGATTGATTAGACTATATCACTGTTGTTTTATATTTCCCTATGTATTTCTAGTCTCTTATGCCTTTTATTTTCATGTCCCTATGTGTAGATATTCTAGATTTTTTAGAGAGATTTTATTTATCTATATTTCCTAGATGACAGTACGGATTTGGGACAACGCACTTTCTGGACTATACTGCAAGCATGCTAATGTCTAAACTAAAATTCTCCCAATTTCATCCTACAAACTATTTGCAACTCTAATTTGTTTTTATATTGCTTATTTTTGCATCTTGTCTTTTTATTTCTAGTTTTTCCTATTTTCCATTTCCTAGCTTAGTATTTTTTCCTAAAGAATAAGCATAGTTTAATTAGCCAAAAATACACTTAGAAAGGACTAAATAGATACTAGTTATTCTAAACTTTACTCTTATCTAGTGGGATTAGTTGAAATCTTAAACTAGTTAGGAAATCAACTTTTCTCCATTACATTTTGGTGAACCTAATGTACTTCTTCACCATATTCACCTCTCTCTCTCTACAACTTGCTATTTTCATCTAGTGTGCTAAAAACACTCTATTTTATTCCCTTTTATGGTTTTTACCACACATTCTCTCTTTTATTCTCAACTTGTGCAAAGAAGTTTGCATATCAACACATCTTCTTCAACTCCTTCCACCTCCTCCATCAACCTTTCTAGTTATTTCTATGACAGGCCTCCTACAAATATTTCCCCTTTACCTGCCTCTAGAAGATGATCCTCATGATGACCCTTAATGTGATAGAGCATGAGACTATCCATAGGGTAAACCAATGTGTGGCTATCCTTCAAGAACATCTCGCTATTGATGATAACACTCATCGCACTAATAACCCCCTCCTCGATGCTATGTAGACTATGCTTCTAAACCACCATGAGGGCCTAGACTTCTAATGGGATGTAGGACATATTGTGTACTAACATACTTTCTTTCCTTAGGCCTTTGTTAACCAATCAAGAAAACCATTCTCTAATTTATCACATGTATGGATTTTAATGTCTCTACCTAATCCAAATACCCACATTCATAACCCTACCTACATTGCGGATGATCACAAGTAGTCACCTTATTTCCCTTTGTCCTAGCCTATAGGTACATTCAAATATTCAATTCATAATAGAGGTTTCATATTTATATCCATTCCTCTTGGTATTTCATTTAAATTAGATTGATTAGACTAGATCACTATTATTTTATATTTGCCTATGTATTTTTGTCTCCTATGCCTTTTATTTTCATTTCCCTATGTGTAGATATTATAGATTCTATAGAGAGATTTTATTTATCTATAGTTCCTATATGCCAGTGCAGATTTGGGACAACAACACACTTTCTGGACTACAACGCAAGCATGCTAGTGTCTAAATTGAAATTCTCCCAGTTTCATCCTATAAACTATTTGCAACTCTAATTTCTTTTTATATTGTTTATGTTTGCATCTTGTCTTTTTATTTCTAGTTTTTCCTATTTTCCATTTCCTCTCTTAGTATTTTTTCCTAAGGAATAAACATAGTTTAATTAGGCAAAAATACACTTAGATAGGGCTAAATAGATTACTAGTTATTCTAAACTTTAGTCTTATCTAGTGGGATTAGTTGAATTATTAAACTAGTTAGGAAATCAACTTTTCCCCATTACATTTTGGTGAACTTGATGTACTTGTTCACTACATTCACCTCTCTCTCTCTCTCTACAACTTGCTATTTTCATCTAGTGTGCTAAAAACTCTCTATTCTATTCCATTTTATGAGTTTTACCACACAACCTCTCTTTTCTTCTCAATGTGTGCAAAGAAGTTTGCATAGAAACACATCTTCTTTAGCTCCCTCCACCTCCTCCATCAACCTTTCTAGTTATTTCTATGAGATGACTCCTACAAATCTTCCTCCTTTACCTCCCTCTCTAGAAGATGATCTTCACGATGACCCTTAATGTGGTAGAGCATGAGACTATCCATAGCGTAAACCAACACTTGGCTATCCTTCAAGAACATCTCGCTATTGACGATAACACTCATCGCACTAATAACCCCCTCCTTGATGCTATGTACACTATGATTCTAAACCACCATGTGGGCCTAGACTTATGGGATATAGGACATATCATGTGCTAACATACTTCCTTTCCTTAGGCCTTTGCTAGCTAGTCAGACAACTCACTCTCTAATTTATCACATTTATGAATTTTAATGTCTCTACCTACATCAAATACCCATATTCATAACCCTACACACATTGCTACATCTTCTACCCCACCTCCTTGCATAGGTGCTTCCTCATCTCATATTGCTCATAATATTATTTCTAGCTATGGATTTATTCCCCCTTCTTGGCTTCTTCCTTTCACTTATGCAAATGGACAATATGACTCATCTCAACCCTTGCTTTTCCCACTGTTTATCACTCCTACTATTGCTATCACCACTTTTGTTGCTCCTACTACCACCACTTCTCCCCAAACTACTAATCTAGTCATATATCAATTAATACAAAACACAGGGAACCTAGAAAAGAAGCTTACCCCTATTTATTCTATATCCCAACCTATGACTACATGATATTTCTATTATAGTCCACTTTCACTTGAAATTCTTGCAACACCTTTCTCACTTCAATTTAAGTCCCTTGTTTCAATAAATATAATATAGTGCACTTCAGAACAACATGGATCAATTTGAATTAGTCCCATAAAGTTAATTGACCATTTCTAAATTGTTCTTGTGTAAGAATGTGATTGATCCCACAAAGATCTAGGAGAGTTGGGTAACATTTTCATGGTCAAATATAGAAAATATCAAAAATCTATTTTTTTAATATTTTTTATGTTTATGTAATCTACATTTTTAGAGGCCTTTGAAGTGGAATTATCCTTGAGGACTATCGTTAGTTACTTAGGAAGGTTTCCAAATGTTCCCTTATAAGCAACTCAAACTAGTTCTCTTGGAGATCTTTCCAATGCATCCAACTGGTCCATTTTTTGCCCAACAAGCTAATAGTTATGACCCCATCAAGTTGGGGTAGTATTTTTTTATTTTGTAACTAAATCTATGCCCATCAAGCTATCTGTTTCAACTTCCAAGGAGGATATGGATGTGGTGACCTTTCAACTTCTTTGAAAATGTATAAATGGACTCATTTCAAAGCTAATGGGCAGAGTTTGAGGCATACATCTCTTCCAATGATTTTGCCAAATTGTATGAACTCATTATACTCCAAATAAAGCTTTTTTCACATGTTTATTGTGTGTTTTACAATACCACCAGTCCCTCACTAGGTATTATCCTATAAATTCTTAGACTAAATTAGATCAATGGTATTAGAGCTTGTTTGCTCCTATATCTCACATTGCACATGGTTAAGATATCAAAGTCTTGGGTTGAAGATAAGACATCCATTAGATTACCATTCTTTGAGATGCACATGACTGCAAATGGTTGAAGAATGGGGTGACTCATTAGATCCCTTGAAGGTGTTTCCTGAAGATGCTTTGAGAAGAAAATAGGAGGAGATGCTGAACCAGTTTAATCAATTGATCCAGAAAAATCAAGACAATCTATAACTAAACACAATGAAAAGACCATTCGGTGGTCACACCCCTTTCAAGGTTCAGGTGAAATTTGATATTCCAACTTTTGAAGGAAAATTTGATGTAGATGTTATTGATGATTGGATGTAAAAATTGAATAAATACTCTTCCATAAATCACTTCTTAGATGCTAAGAAAATCACATTTTTCCTCCTCAAAGCTGAGCGTCATGTGAAATAATCATGGGAGACTAAGATGTTATCCAGGGGAACCCTAATGGTCAAGAATTTGATGCATTATTGAATGAGAATCCCACATGGGGAGATTGTTGAATATATCAAGGAATAATACTTTCCTGAAGATACATATGAATAAAAATATATGCAATGGAAGTTGCTTCTATAGA
This sequence comes from Cunninghamia lanceolata, assembly GCA_027924645.1. Classification (NCBI taxonomy): domain Eukaryota; kingdom Viridiplantae; phylum Streptophyta; class Pinopsida; order Cupressales; family Cupressaceae; genus Cunninghamia; species Cunninghamia lanceolata. The sequence goes on along the minus strand of BSBN01001380.1, from coordinate 4,137,031 downwards.
AAAAGAACCAATTTATTCAAGACTACACCAATACCTTCTATGCACTATCAATAAAGATTTGTATCCAAGATATGGAGAAACATAGGAGCTTGAAGCACCACAGTGGGATTCATCAATATATTCAGGCAAAGATGGATTTTTTGAATATTCAAACCTTGGGATTTTCCTTCAAATATGCAGTATTTAGATTGAAGAAAAATTCAAACGAAAAGGAAAGAAGGAATATTTTGCAAGCAAATCAAAGGAGAAAGGTAGCAACAAGTTTACAGGAAAGAAAACAATCAAGGAATTCTTCTCATAAGTATCAACAACAAAGAAAGGCTCCAAAAAGACCTAGAAAGACATAGGTATGTGATGTGAAGTTCATAAGAGCCCTTGGCATAACACTAAGAATTGTCAAGTTGCCAAGACCTTGATGACAGGGGCACATGAAGTGGAGACCAAACCTAACTTGTTACCTATAGATCCTTTTGAGTAGAAGGATGGTCATCATATAATCGAGGCTAATCCATATGCAATAGTTTCCACTACCAAAATCTTTCCCCATGAAGATGAGGAATGCCTATTCCATTCATAGATGTGGGTAAATGGAAAGGCCCTACATTTGATTCTTGATAGTGGAAGTTAAAAGCATTTTATCTCTATTGAGACTATCAAGGGATTGAACCTACAAATAACACCCCATCCACAACCATACTCTATGGGATGGGTAAGGCAGGGACCTGAGATATTGAGGCAAATAGATAGTGTCCTTTACCCTATTCAATCAAATCATTCAAAGATGATGCAATATGTGATGTGGCACCTTTGGATGTGTGTGATGTATTGTTGGGGCTACCATACATGTACAAGCATCATGGAAGCTATGAGTCCTGTTGGCTCCCAAAATTACTACAACCCAAAACCCTAAAAATTTTTACAATCACCTAGGCCAGGGGTGTCTTCAAGGTGGTTGAAAGAGGTTTATCAATAGGTTAAGGGTGATTTTGGCCAACTTATAGGAGTGGGTAGAATCCTCTACACCTCAAGCTCAACTAGGCTTAGGAGGGTAATCCTGGAGGTATCCCTCAATAGGAATCGAGATCAACAAAACATATTATCTCATTTATGACTTTGCAACAATACCCAAATTATTGTTTTAATCCCAAGTACTTTCACTGAACTAAAAAACACTTGTTACAATTAATAACCTCCATTTTAAGCTAATGAGGGCAACCCTACAGAATGAGTATGCTTATGGAACTGTAACTGAATTTAAATCTTGATATATTGCTTTGATTTTTTAATAGAGTGTGGCTGATCACAGGCCTCTCAGATCAGTACCTATCCAATGGGCTATAAAGTTTCAATTTTATCAAAGGAAAACACTAAAAAGGGTGTATGAATGTCTATCTAATTATTTCAGATGCACAAAAGTTAATATCAAACCATGAGAATACTTATTAATCCAACATCATACAACATTCATCCATATATAACTCTAAAATGACCATTCAAAAAGCTTGAAATAGATTAAGAACTGTCATATTCATTCAAATCAAAAATTACATTCAAACCATGAAATATGGTAAGAGAAAACCCTAATTGCACTGGTTTTCCTGGATGAACACTTACAACAGTGGAGAAAAAACAAAGATTGATATCAAAGTTACAACATAATCTGCATACACCTTTGCCAAATGCTTCCTGAAGAACCAAAACTAATTAATAGATGAACCCTAATTGCCCTAGATACCTAGCACCTATTGAGAGAAATTTTGCTCAAAATGACCAACCCCTTATTACATTGACTTTTATCCATATATGGAATTTCACTACATTGATAACTCAAATTTTTAATGTTATGAGAGGTGAGAGAGCTCGACCTCTATGGGCAAGATGGCTTCAAAACCATACACTAATGAATAGTGTGTGGCTCCTGTGGGTGTACGAATGCTAGTGCGGTATGCCCATAAGGCGAGATTAAGCTACAGGTGCCAATCACGACCGACTTCATTGACTGTTTTCTTTAGGATGCGTAAAATGGTTTTGTTGGAAGCTTCAGCCCGACCGTTACCTTGTGGATAATACGGGGTAGAAAAACGGTGCTGGATATGGAACTTGTCACACAAAGTGTGGACTTCTTGGTTCTTAAAGGGATTTCCATTATCCATGACAATGGAGTGTGGGATACCATAACGACAGATGATGTAATGCAGGATGAACTTGGAAATTTGGACACCAGTGGTAAAGGTGAGTGGAAGGGCTTCTACCTACTTAGTGAAGTATTCCATTGTGGTGATGATGAACTTATGGCCATTAGAAGAGGGTGGATGGATTTTCCCTACGAAGTCGAGCCCCCACTGTGAAAAGGGCCATGGAGTCGTGATCAGTTGCAATTCTTGTGATGGTGCATGTGTTAAATCTCCATGTTGTTGGCAAGGTAGACATTTCTTAACATAATCATGCACATCTTTTTCCATAGTTATCAAAAGCAAATCCAATCCAATCAAATCATCAAAAGAAAATCAAATAACATCATTCAATAAATCCCAATCAATCCATAACTTGATCAATCCAATCCATATCATCCCATAAATAAAACACAAATCAGAACTACATCTCCTCTCTATCGTTAAATGCCTTGATCCCGTGGATACAGGGTATGTAGGCAATCTGGAATACGATGGAAGTACCTAGATTCAGGCACATACAATATTCCTCTTTCTTCTTTCATCATTCTTCTATCATCTATCTTCATCACTTCATCAATCAATTCTTCACTCACTTCATCATATCAATCTCCATCAAATCCAATCTTCCATTCATCTCATTCCAAGCAATGATCCAAATGCAAGTCATCCTTTATCCATACCAACCAAGTCAATCAATCTTGTCAAATTATCCAATCGCAATCAATGGTCTTGATCCTAATCTTGTTGTAAGCCAAATCAATCAATCATCATCATCATCAATAGGATAGATCGTTCCCGCGTCCTTGTGTTGATCTAGGGATATATCGTTCCCCGCAATGATAACACTATCATCAATCAATCACTTAATCATTGGTTTATAGCTTGACAGGGGTAATACCTTGTTTGTTTTTGCATCATTTGTGCATGCATGCTTGCTTGTGTGTTATCTTTTTATCTTGCATTTGCATCAAATCCAAATCAACCTAGCTAATATTCATATCTTGTATCTACACAAGGTTGTATTACGCTGGGGCACGAGACACATATTCACCTTGGTCCTTATACCTTGGTGCATAATGTCTACTGCTATATCAAACATCATGGTTGCTCACTTTCATTGTAGCATAACACATCCTTCCCTTTCTTCTATCCATTCCTCTATCTTTCTTTCTTGACCAATTCCTTTCATTTCAAAAGCATACCTGTGTTTGTCCAACCCGCCTATCCTCTTGAGAGTTCATCATCATGCTATCCTTTTCATCATCTTATCCTTTTCTTCTATCCATTTCCTTAGCTTCTTTGAAATGATGTTACTCGACTTAAATCTTATCATCTCACAACATCATCTCAAAGAGGGGCAAATGTAGACACTGAAAATTATCCAGGTCTTGTTTACACATGACCTTGTATGTCTTTGCCCTAGGTCCTGGTTATACAACACCTTGTCGACATGAACTTGTATGTGGTCCTCTAGGTCCTAGTTCATCCTAGTTCATCTAACCTCATCCCACTTAATCCCATCACTTTGGTCCAATTTAATCACCTTCTTGATTAATTAAATAAACCCACTTTATTTAATTAATCCCACTTGATCACATTCCCAATTAATTAAATAAATTCCATTTATTTAATTAATTGCACCTAGTCACATGTCTCACATAATTCAAATTAAAAATTTGAATTATTCCCTCACCTCTCATAACATTGCGACACATGTCACATGTCTCATCTTCCACTTAACCCCTTCACATGCATAACTAATTCAAATAAAATATTTGACTTAGATTCCTTTCATTCTCCATCGCACACTTGTCATGTGACTACAATCCCTCTTTGAGTGGGAAACCCTAATCCAACCCTAATCAATCTCAACCATTCATATCATTCAAAATAACTCTCAATCACAACCATCCATTCGAATTTGCCTTTTTCTATAAAGGTAGCCTCTCTTGAGCCATTTGTAACGAATCTTCTTCTAGTATCCTTATGCTGTCAAAATTTCTTCTCAATCTCTCATCCATCTATCTTGCATTCATCCAATCATTCATCTACCAATCCCTATCCTATCGTTATGCTGCTGAATCAAGCAACCAACATTCATCTCTTTGGGTAAAGCTAGAGTGTTTTGGGTGCAGCACTCTCCACCCTATCAATGGATCGTGAGTCGATATGAGGTTTGCATTCGTTTGATTTGCATTTGTTATCATTTCCTTTATGTCAATTTTTCATAATTTTAGTAGGAAAAATCACCTCTTGGAGAACCATTCCGTCTATTGATCTCTCTTCTCCCTTGCCTCTTTCTCAGCTGCTTTAGTCAACAATTTCATCAATCGGTTAACCTTGTGGTTCACAAAATCTCAATTTTGTCGATAACTTAACTTTTTCCTTCCTTCATTCTTTATTTTCATCTTTTTATTTCATGTCTCATCACTTCATCGGTGAAAACCTCTTTCAGCGAACTTCCTAGTTCACAAACCATCAACTTCGTTGAAAAATGCTTCACTTTATTCTCTTTCCTTTCCTTTGTCGGCCAATCAACAAAATGGCAAATTGGCAAACCACAACAAACATAGTCAGCAAAACCGGTAGTCCCGAACCATCAATTTTGCCGACAAAGGCTTCACTTTCTTCTCTTTCCTTCCTTTTGTTGGCCAATAGAAAAAATGACAAACTGGCGAACCACAGGAAATATAGTTGGCAAAATCAATAGTTAGTGAACCGACCGATTCGTCGACAAAGACTTGCAAAATGCAATAAAGGAAAATTGAGAAATCGACAGGTTTGCGAACCACCAAACCTACCGATAAGGCAACACTTGGGCATTTTTCAAATATGAAACACTTAGACTAATAACAAGGAAAAAACACATGGGACTTGGTGGATTTTACACAAATTTTTTTTGAAGGGAACCCATGGAAATTGTCTCAGCTTGAGTATAATTGATGGGTTCAACAAAAAAAGCATAAAGTAGGATTTTTTGATGGATTTGGGGGCAAAATAATGCAATATGGGAACTAAGTTTTTTAGGTTTCAACACTGGCTCTGGTTGGAGACGTGCACCAAGTAGTGGCACAATGAGAATCAGAGACCTCTGAGGCAGACCAAAAGACAACAAAAACAACATAGCAGGAGTGGAAACACAAACACCATCAAGACCAACAATGGTCAAGACTACATGATGTCAAAATATAATAGATATAACAAGATTTCATCACAAAATTTTGAAGGATCATATTACTTACGAGATGTAAAGTTTCAAATGTTGTCCATGAACAATAAGCTCTAAAAGTTCTCCTTCCACATTTCTGATATAAAAGGTGTCTTGGCCAATCTTTTGATCAATCTGATATGGGCATATCCATACTAGTTCAAACTTACCATGCTTGCCTTTGTCCTCTAATTTTGCATTCCAGAGGAGAACCAAATCACCAATCTGAAAACACCTTTTAACCATTCTCTTGTTGAACAAATGCGCAACCTTTTGTTGTTGTAGCAAATTTTTATCATGTGCCACCCTTCTAGCTTCATCCAATTCTATCAATTCATGCATCCTTAATGCCAAAGCATGATCCCCATCTTCTCCTATTTGTTGTAACAGTTGATCCATAGGTAGTTCTAATGACATTGGCATTTTGGCCTCTAAGCCATATACTAGCTCAAAAGGACTTTTGCCTATAGTTTGTAGGTGATCCTATCAGGACAAACTGCATATTTTAGCTTGTCATCCCACCTTTATTATTCATATCTAGAATCTTCTTTAGAATTTTCTCAAGGCTCTTACTACTGGAATTAGCTTGTCCATTACTCTGCAGATGGTATGGAGATGAATGAATCAACTTTATCCCATATTTGGAACACATACCTATAATGTCTTGAGATCTGAAGCACATGGTATTATTTGCAACAATTATAAATGGCCACCAAATCTGATTATCACATTGTTCAAAAGGAACTCAATCACTAATTTGAATGTGGTGTTGCAAGTTGGAACAACCTCAACCCACTTTGTAAAATAATCAATCGCCACAAATATACATCTATATCCATTACTTGATCTTTCTTGAATTTCCCCTATGAAATCAACGCCCCATTGTTGAAATGATGCTTCAATTGTAACATTCATAAGGGGAAGAGCACCTTGAAATAAAACATATTTCTAAGACTCGAGCTTAAGTGTTCTTTGTTGAGTTACATTCATACCTGGGGGACAATGCATGTTGACAAGATAGAAAATAATATCCTTGTACCATGGATCATTTGTCAACGTACACACATTAGTAGATGGAACAACATCTACCTCATTTATTTCAGTAGCCTCTAAGTTGGAATTAGCCATCAACATAGCTAAACCTTGGCCTCTAACTAGTTTGGTAACTTGCACCTCAATTTTATACTCTTGGATCCTATTGATCCATCTGCATCTTCTCCTAGAACCTTCCTGCTACATGAAAATATCCTTCACAATTGAATGGGGGCACATATGCAATTGTCTTTGCACCCATAAGATATGGCTTGAAGCTTTTAACTACCTTAATCAAAGCATATGCATGCTTTTCCATATTTGAATAATTCAATTTAGTACCCTACAAGGACTTGCTAAAGAATCCTATGGGATGTTCAAATCCATCCCTGTCCTTTTGCAATAAGACAGTAGCAACAATGTAGTATGAAGCAAAAGAGAAGAGTTGAAAAGGTTTGGAGTAGTCTAGACTTACTAGCACTGGTGCATCCTTGAGAGCCTCCTTTATGTCAATAAAGTATTTAGTTGATTCGTTGCCCCATGAGATAGACTGCCACTTTTTGAGCATCTTGGATATTGCCTTGGTCTTCTTAGCAAGTTAGGGACAAATCGCCTCACAAAGTTAATTTGTCCAAAGAAATACTGGACACCCTTGACTGATTTAGGCTAAGAGATAAGGTCAATGGCCTTAACTCTTTCAGGATCTATTCTAACCCCATCCCTTGACACAATATGTACCAACAAATTTTCTTCTTCCTCTCCAAACCATCATTTTTTGGGATTCAAAGAGATCCCATACTCCACACATCTTTCAAAAATCAATTCCAAATGCTTGAAATGATCTTTCCTATCTTTGGAGAATGCAGGGAGATCATCTTGGTATACTACCATGATTTCATCAATGAGGCTTTCAAAGGAAACATCCATGGCTCTCTGAAACATTGATCCTACATTCTTCAACCCGAATGACATCCTCAAATAGACATAGGTTCCCCAAGGAGTAGTGAATGTTGTCTTGTACTGTTCTATCTCCTTGACCAACACCTAATTATAGCATGAGAATCCATCCATCATAGACATCAGTTTTGAACCAACAACCCTTTGCAGAAGATGATCCATACTTGGAAGAGGATAGTTGTCTTCAAGGATTTGATGTTCAAGTTTATGAAGTCTACACATAATCTATTCTCGCCATTATTTTTCCTCACTGGGACAAGATTAGAGACCCAATCAGAATGTCTAATTGGTTTTATAATACATCCCTCTTTCATCTTTACCAATTCTTTCTGCATCTTGGGAGTGTTGGAAATATACAGCCATTGAGACAAATTCCTCATAACCCAATAAGAGATTCAATGTGCAATAAACTAAAAATCCACATACAAAAGAAATAGACAATCATACCATCAATGCTGACACAAGATATAACCTAGGAAAACCCTCATAGAGGGAAGAACCTAGCCTCCAAAAGCATGCATCTCTCATGTATTATTCAACAATAATCAACAAATACATATGTAGAGATAACCTTTGAAACATCAAGCTCTGTCTACCTACAATCCATGTGAACAAGCATGTAACCATACATCCCATGCCATGCTTCAAACCCTCACATAGCCAACTTGCAAGAGAAGCTACAAACCTAGCCAAATAGCCAAATGGCCAACCAACATCTACAACTACCCTTGTGTTTGCTTTTATAGACATAAGCTCACGTAAATACAACATGTGGTATTTTAATACCATTTTCCCCAAAACCATGTGTCTACAAAACCATTTACCCCATATTTGATTATTGGTACTAAGTTTTCTCAATTAATCAAATGATTACAAATAAATTAATTAACCCAATGTTACATACAATGATTACAAGTGGCGTCCAAATAAATATCCAATGTGGCTAAACACATCACATGATGCACCACAATTAAATATTTATTTTACATAATAAAATAATGCCAATATTATGCAAGGTGTACAACACACCTACTCCAACAAGGAGCTATGGTGGGGTTTATAGGTCTTTGCTTCTGCCTAAAGGGTTTTGCATCAAGCTAAAGGGGAATAGTATGTTGAAATAAATCCTACCTATATGCCTTCAACTCATCAAAGGACCATGCAAAACATTTTTTGATTTCCCTCAATAAAACAACCAACATTTTCCTTTCATGGGGTTTGAGCCGCTTACCGATGTAAATTATCCTAGGTGCCTTCTGGGTGCCAAGGTTAACACCTTCAATGTTGTCCTCTTCAACTGGTTTACCTTTGCTTTTCCATCGGTCAACATTATCAAACATTCTTTCAAGTACAACCAAACCCTTGGGAATAGTATTTATCTTCAGCTGTACCACTTCATTCCCAAACAATGTTTCCTTGCCATTTTCTACCTCTATCATAGGCTTCCAATCAATTAACTGAATGTCAAACTCATCTAGGAAATTGAGGAAACTAAAAATCTGATTGTTGTGATTGAAAAATTGCTAGCTGTATATGTTATCAGGGATTGTTGGCCTTGTAAGTACTTCCACAGGGTAATGGCCATAAATAAATTTTGACTGAGGGTCAAATTTTGAAGCAACTACAGCCAAAGAATCTGCCTTCTCATTTTCAACTCTTTCAACCCATTCAATGCCAATAGCATTAAATAGTTCTATAGTGTCCCACATTGTATTCCTGTATGCCCTTAACCTGCTATCCTTGGCAGCAAAAATATTTCTAATCTGTTGCACAATTAACTTTGAATCACCATGTATCTTTAAGCACTTGAATCTATGCTTATGAGAAATATTTAAGCCTAACAATGATGTCTCATACTCAGCTATGTTTTTAGTGCACTAAAAATCAAGTCTAAAAGATATCCTAAACTATTCTCCATCCAGTGCTATCAGAACAATAGAAGCACCTGAGCCATCATTAGAACAAGTACCATCAAACTACAATGTCCATAACACATTTTCATTATGCACATGAGCAGCAATCTGTGGTAGATCTGCACATAATTTATGTTCATTATCATCACAAAACACCTTGAAACAATCAATATCCGTATCAAAGAAGTTCACTTCTTCTTGGGTTTTGTAACAATCCTCTATGTTTTGGTTTTCTACCTTCTTTTCTCCTTGAAGCTTCACCTCAACACCATGGACTAGAATGATGGAATATGATAAATCCATCTGTATACTTCCACCCATGGAAGCTACCCACTTCCTAGATAATAACATACCCCATTTAGCAGGGCAGTCCACAATAACTATATCCATCAAAAATGACTTGTCAGCATATACAACTAGCTAGACATCAACATCTTTGACAAGACCATTCACATTTACTTCCCTAGAATCCATAGCAAAACATTTACCAAAAAAATTAGACACCTTCAATCTCAAATCATTCATGATTTCAAGTGGCATGACATTGCTAGATGCTCCAAAATCAAGCATGCAATTATGTAGCAACCATCCATTTATGATCAATGTGGTGTAAAAAGGATCCACACCCATCCGTCTATTCACCATAGATGACCCTAAATAAACCTCAACTATTTCATCATCTTTAGAAGGAGTAACAATGGGCTATATAGGTGCACTGGAAGCTATGATAAATGAGACAACATATCCCTATGTTCAAGAATCCTAAGAGCTTCCCCTAATGGCATTGAAATTCTTATTTGACTCAATATAGGGGCCATGTTAATGGGATGATATGGAGGTAAAGGGGTGTCACATGGTATTGTAAGATCATTCACATTAAGAATATAAGGTATCAATTGACCAGAAGAAATATCCATACCTTTCACCTCCTTCTTCTTGTCTTTGTCCTTTTGTTGTTCACCTGATGCTTTAAGGTGACTCTCTTTGTCATCACCTTTTAGCTTGTGAGTATCAATAATAGGTACAAAATTTGGTTGGACCATGTGTGCAGGAACCCTTTGTACATATTCCTTTTTGGTGGATGCTATTTGTATTGGAATTTTCTTCTTTTTGGGCACATTCTTCTTGGGAGCACTGTTGTCTTTTTTCTCCACATTTACCTTTTTCTTTTCTATGTCACCATATAACGCACCATGTCTTAACTCTATAGGAGAGTTCTACATAGGCACTTGTCTATTCCTCAGCTGATAACCCCCTTGAAACTACATAATGGCCACATCAATCAAAGTTTTCAAATCTTTCTCAGAAGGTCGAGACTGCTTGTACTTTTTCTGCATAAGATCCCTTAAGTGCCTAAAATAATGAGCTAGCAGTTGATATCTCTTTGGACCTACATCATAATCATATTGGAAAATATGATCATCCTCTTCATAGCTATCATAATCAACATCCTCACCCATCTTCTCATATCCATTGATGTCAAACTGGTTTATCTCATCCTCTTCATAATACTCAGCTGCACCCTCTTCATCTGGAAACTCCTCATATCTACTCATTGAATGAGCCACTGCAAATTAGCTGGATCATGGGGAAGGAAGCATTCTTGGCACCTTGAAGATGTATCTTGAAAATTCATTTGATCCTTTCTGAATAGACCAGGTGTATCTCTTTCAGGCTATTTGAAACTTACATGCCTGGGGGCTACCTGTCTGTCATTTTACTATGGCCTCTTAGACTAGTCAGTATTGTAAGGCCTGCTATGCAATCTTTGACCTTTATTGAAATGTGTTGTAGCACGCTGAGGTGAAAAGCCTTTCTCATTTCTAGCAACCTTGTAGGATAAATCTTTCATAACCCCCATAAGCTTATCTAATTTGTCTTCAGTGGTGAGGGGCTTATTGAAAGCTTCTTTGTCTGGCTGGGATAGTTTTACATCAGACCTTTTAATGTGCTTCCCTAAAGCTCTCATGTTGCTTTCAATGTTGATAGTTGTAGCATATGCCTCCATTCATTTTTGTGGATTCTTGTCCCACAAATAATAACCAATCTTTGAGTCAAATGCACCACAATACAAAACCAAACACATAGAATCATTAGGTCTCATATGAGGAGGTACCTTTCTCATTGTCATGATTAAGCGACTGTTAAAATGAGCTACTATCTCATTTATTTCCTTTTTGATAGCTGTGAGTTTCATGGATGGTAAACTTGGGGTCAATCCTATCCCCATGTTGCAATCTAAATACCCTCATGAACTCCTCCCAATAGTCAATACTACTATCTAGGAAAGCCTTATACCATTGTTTGGCACTTTCTTCCAATGAATGTACAAATAATTTCATCATGACATCTTCATCCTCAATTTCATACTCATCAATGACATTAATAAAATGTCTAAGATGCTCTTCACCTGTGACAACATTATTACCTTGGAACCTAGGAATCTATCCCATAATCTCACTTGGAATTAGGTTGGGAAAATCAAGAATCCCAAAGAAATCAAGTTGTGTATACCTTTCAGCTCCTAGTGGCTACCTTAGTGGAGGAAATCTTTGTGCTTGTCTTCATTGTGCAAGCCTAAGATTTTGAGCATTTCCATATTGTTGATTCACCTGATTATGTGGTAGTTGATTGTGAACATTTTTAGCAGGGCATGATTCATACCTTTTTGTCCCATTTGTTGATATAGATGTTGATGTTTTCTCTAGTTGTTCTGCTAGTTATACTACTAATTATGGCCTTGCTGCTGTGCATTTTGATTTCCTTGGGCCTGCTAGGCAAGTTGAGCTTGCTGTTGGTCAAGTAGAGCCTATACATCTCTTTGTCTATTTCTAATATGATCAAGCAAGTCGAGCTCATCCTGGAGGGTCCTTTATCTTTCTTCAACATCAGGCAGTTCCTGTTGATTTTCCTCATTGGGAATCTTATCATGTTAGCCTCTAAGTGATCTTGTGGGAGAAGTAGGATATCTAGTATTCTGATATGTCTCTTCATTCTCATTGGGCATTCCAAATGCTCCCAAATGTGCACCAGGAGACCTATCTCTACTTCCTTTGCCAACAGGGTTCTCATTTCTTCTAATGTCATACTCATTCCTATTCATCCTTTTGTTTGTTCTGAGTATGTTATCTATAGAGTCCTCAGAAGTATATTTGATGCAGGAGCATCCCAGGTTGCAAAGCAATCTTGCATCAACCAAAAACATTTGCATTCTTTTGTTTTCTTTCATTGCCAGTTTAGTTCAGTCATTTGTAGTTTTAGCATTTTGTACCACATTTCACTACATCTTCATATCAGAGCTCATAGAGTAGGACTTAACATCTACATATCATCATCTACATCATATCAAAATTTTAGGCCATTTGGACTTATCTGCTAAGAGTTATCGCTATCAGAAGATCATCAATTTTCCCAGAACAGAGTATCTAGACAGTCAATTCAAGGAAAAGGGTTTGCAGAGCACTTTTGTGACTTGTGGAGTCTAATGAAACATCATACACAAAACATATGGATTAGATAGACCTTCCTTGAGGTCTGCACCAAGTTTCATCCATTTGCGGAGCATTTCTAGAAGTTGTAGGCCGACCTACTTGTTTCTACACGTTACATCATTTCATTGGATTTTGTAACCTCTTGTGGCCAACGCGAAGGATTATATGAGCTTGGAGATGATATATATAGATCTCTTAGATGCATTAGAAAGGAGTTAGCGAATTAGTAGTTTTGGAATTCAAACTTTTCTTTTTGAAAGGCACATCAATGCCATATCTTTCATATCTGTTGTAACTAGAAATTAGGTTCATGAGCTGTTTGATTGTAGCTCGCATGTTGTTGGCATATAAGCATTGTAATTCTTTGATATTATGAGCATATGAATCTTCCATTGCATTCTACATTTGTGTTGTCTCCGTTGTGTTTACTCTAGCTACATGGTTTGGATAGTTCATTCCGTGAACCCTTCAACTGTGACTGCACCAAGTGGTATCAGAGCAAAGTTTTGAATCCTTTGGGAACTGAAGGCATTCCAGAAGATCTTGTCATGAACCGATCACCGACTTGAGGCAGTCTACTTGTGCTTATCAACAGAGTGCCGATTGTGAGATAGTTGCTACCTTGTTGTAAGATCACCGAATTGAGGTAGTTGCACCGGATCCTAGGAAGAGATGCCGTCGAGGAGGATGCCTACTATGGGCACTATTTATGGAAGAATGGAAGAGATGATGGAGATGATGAAAATAATGAAAGTTCGAATGGATGCTGTAGAAGAAGATAGAAGAAGAGAACTAACCCCTAGACATGATGCTGAAAGTGATGATGAAGAATTTCAATATGCAAATCAAAATGAAGAAACCCTAGAAGAAGAAGAATCAGATCAAGTGAAGATGTTTAAAGCTATTTTGAAGATTGGAAAGGGACCTAGAGTGGAAGTAGCGAATTATAATGGAAATTTGAATCTAGAGGAATTGATTGACTGGATAAATGACTTGGAGGAATAATTTAAATATGAAGAAATTGAAGATCCGGAGAAGGTAAGATATGCAAAGACTAAGTTGAAAGAACATGCTGCTATTTGGTGGAAATAAGTTCAATTGGATAGAAATAGAAGAGGAAAATACAATATCATAAAATGGGATATGATGGTGACAAAGTTGAAAAATCAATTTATACTTGTTGACTATGAGTTGGAATTGTTGAAGAGATTACAAAACCTGAGACAAAAGGAGAAATCTGTGAAGGCATACACTGATGAATTTCATAAGATGATCATATGGATTGGACATAGTGAAGCAAGAAAGGAGAAAGTGGCAAGATACGTAAATGGATTGAGGATGAACATTCAAGAAGAACTGAGTCTGGTAAGGATGACAACAATAGAAGAAGCATATCAGTTTCCCTTGAAAGTTAATGAAGACAAATTGAATAAGAAACATGAATAGAGACAAAGAGGTAGAACATATTTTAGAGGAGAAAGATCATATGTGGAGCAGAACAAAGAAAGTAATCCATTCAAGAAGGAAGATAGAGACAACAATTCATACCAGAGAGATGATAGAACTTTCTACCATAGATGGAATCATAATTCTTACCACAATGAAGGATACAAGAGAGATGAGAGAAGGATTGATAAGAGAACATTTAAAGAAACTTGTTTTAAGTGTGGAGATGAAGGACACAAAGCATTTGAATGTCATCAGGGAAGTACAAACAAGAAGATAGAAAACAATACAAGAACAACTTATGTAGAAGAACTTGTTGGATCACCTAGTTCAGTTGGAAAACCAGAGAAAGGAGAATCATTAGTCATGAGGAGAGCACTATTTCAAGCAGAGACAACTAAGGAACCACCGTATGAGGAAAAGTTTGTTCCAGACTAGATGTAAAATAGGAGGTAAATGTTGTAAGGTAATCATTGATAGTGATAGTATTGATAATTTGGTTTTAGAGGAGATGATGACTAAGCTGAATCTAGAGAGATTGAAACACCCTAAGCCCTACAAGATAGCATGGATTCAAGATGAACACAAGGTACTGGTGAGTGAACAATGTTTGGTGAAATTTCATATAGGATCTTATAGTGATGAAGTATTGTGTGTTATTATGTTGATGGATGTATGTCATATATTGTTGGGTAGACCATGGTAGTATGATAGAAAAGATATACATGATGGGAGAAAGAATACTTATACTATAACATCTAATGGAAATTTTTTTACCTTGATAACTTTGGAAGATGAGCCTAAGAGTGAAGTATGTGATACTGCTAGAATCTGTTTGGTTGATGGAAGGAAATTTTTAGATGGTTTGAGACATGAGAATATGTGTTTTGCTTTGATTCCTAAGAAGCATGGAACCCTAAGTACATAGACTGAAGAATCACAACTAGAGGAGATAACTGAATTGTTGACAGAGTATGAAGACATCATATCAAATAATGTACCTAAAGGATTGCCACCAATCCAGAGTATTAGTCATGATATGGACCTTATGCCTAGAGCTAGTTTGCCTAACAAAGTAGCACACCAGATGACACCAGCAGAGAGTGCAGAGCTAAATAGATAGATACAAGAATTGTTGAGGAATTAATCGATCAGAGAGAGTTTAAGCCCATGTGCAATACCTGAAGTATTAGCACTGAAGAAAGATGGAGAATGGAGAATGTGTACAGACTCTAGAGCAATCAATAAGATCATGGTTAAGTATAGATTTCCATTGCTAAGGATGGATGACATTATGGACTATTTAAGTGGAGCAAAGTATTTCACAAAGATAGATTTGAAGAGTGGATACCATCAGATCAAAATCAGAGAAGGATATGAATGGAAAACTGCATTTAAGACAAATGATGGACTATATGAATGGTTAGTGATGCCTTTTGGATTGATGAATACACCGAGTACTTTCATGAGGTTGATGAATGAGGTCTTGAAGAAATTCTTGGGTAAGTTTGTTATTGTATACTTGGATGATATTTTGATTTTTAGTAAGACAAAAGAAGAACATTTGTGGCACCTTAGACAAGTATTGCAGAGGTTGAGAGAAGAGAAATTGTTGTTAAACATCAAGAAATGTAGTTTTGTGAAGGAAGAATTGGTATATTTGGGATATGTGATTTCTGCGGAAGGATTGAAGATGGACCCTGAGAAAGTTAGAGCAATTATTGAGTGGCCAACACTTGAGAGCATTGGAGAAGTCAGATCATTTCATGGATTAGCTAGTTTCTACTAGAAGTTCATCAGAAATTTCAGTTCAGTATGCACACCTATGACAGAGACAATGAGAGGTGACAGAAAGGATTTTAAGTGGACATTAGGAGCAGATAAAAGTTTTGAGTTATTGAAGCAGAAAGTGACAGAGCAACCAGTGTTAGCATTACAAGATTTTGACAAAGTATTTCAAGTAGATTGTGATGCAAGTGGAAATGCAATAGGAGTAGTGTTAAGTCAAGAAGGTAGACCAGTAGCATATTATCATTATAGTGATAAGTTGAATGCTGCAAGGAGAAGATATTCAGTTTATGATCAAGAGTTTTATGCCATAATTCAAGCTTTGAAGAAGTGGAGACATTATTTGTTGCCTAAGGAATTTGTGTTATACACAGATCATCAAGCTTTACAATATTTGAATAGTCAAGGGAAGTTGAATTAGAGACATATGAGATGGGTAGAGTTCATGTAGAGTTACACATTTGTATTGAAGCATAGGAGTGGGAAGTCAAACAAAGTTGCAGATGCATTGAGTAGAAGAATGAATTTGTTGACAGAGATGAGAGTTGAAGTATTAGGTTTTGAAGAACCAAAGAACATGTATGAAGAAGATCTAGATTTTGCAGAACCATGGAAAGCATGTAAGGAACCTGTTGTGATAGATAGAAGTAAGTGGTTGGATTATTTCATTTAGGAGAATATGTTGTTCAAAGGAAATCAATTATGTATACCTAGGAGTTCAATGAGAGACAAATTGATCAAAGAGAAACATGGTGGTGGATTAGCAGGACATTTTGGAATTGATAAGACAATAGCCTTGGTAAGTGAAAATTACTTTTGGCCTCAGATATATAAGGATGTAAGGAAGTTTGTGCAAAGTTGCAGAATATGTCAAGTTACATGAGGGAGTAGTCAGAATACTGGATTGTACAAATCTTTGACAGTACTGGAGAGACCTTGGGAAGATATAAGCATGGATTTCATATTAGGATTGCCAAGAACATAGAGGGGACATGATTCTATATTTGTAGCGGTGGACAGATTTTCAAAGATGTCACATTTCATACCTTGTAAGAAGACAAATGATGCAGTGCATGTTATTGACCTATTTTTCAAGGAGGTTGTGAGATTGCATGGATTGCCTAAGAGTATAATTTCAAACAGGGATACAAGATTCATTGGGTACTTTTGGAGGACATTGTGGAAGAAGATGAAGACATACCTAAAGTTTAGTTCAACATTTCATCCACAGGCAGATGGACAAACAAAAGTGGTAAATAGGAGTCTGCATAACTTGTTGAGATGTTTGGTAGGAGATAAGACAAGAAATTGGGATCTAATTCTACCGCAAGCAGAGTTTGCATATAATAATTCAGTGAATAGGAGTACAGGGAAGACACCATTTGAGATTGTGACCAAAATGAAACCTAGAGGAGTAGTAGAGTTGAGAGACATCAATACGGAGAATGAGAGAAGTGCAAAGGCAAAAGAATTTGTAGGATACATGGAGAAAGTGCATAATCAGGCCAGAAAGCATTTGGAGGAGATGAATACTAAATATAAGGAGCAAGGAGAAGAGAAGAGAAGACATAAAGAATTTTTAGTTGGAGATGAAGTAATGGTATATTTGAGAACAGAGAGATTTCTAATGGGGACATACAACAAGCTAAAGATGAAGAAGTTTGGACCATGTAAGATTCTTAAGAAGTTTAATTCAGGAAATGCATATGAAGTGGAACTATCAGAGACATTGGGTATATCACCTATATTCAACATTGCAGACCTATATCAGTATCATGAAGGAGAATCAAGTAACCGTGTTGAAGATTATTTGAAGGATCATTTACCACAACAACAACCAGAGCAGATAGAGGACATCTTGGATAGTAGAGTTGGATGTAGTACCAGAGGCAAACGATACAAATAATATTTGGTAAAGTCGAAAGGCAGACTGAAAGAAGATTCATCTTGGATTTCTCAGGTTGAGGTAGATTGCCTTGGTTTCCCTCTAGCCCTAGCAAAGTGAGGGACTCACTTTTTTTCAATAACCCTGAATGTATGTTGCAGGAGCATCCCAAGTTGTAGAGCAATCTTGCATCAACCAAAAACATTTGCATTCTTTTGTTTTCTTTCATTGCCAGTTCAGTTCAGTCATTTGCAGTTTCACTATTTTGTACCACATTTCACTACATCTTCATATCAAAGCTTGCAGAATAGGACTTAGCATCTACATATCATCATCTACATCATATCCAAATTTTAGGTCATTTGGACTTGTTTGCTAAGAGTTATCGCTATCAGAAGATCATCAGTTTTCCCAGAATAGAGTATCCAAATAGTTAGTTGAAGGAAAAAGGGTTTGTAGAGCACTTTCGTGACTTATGGAGCCTAATGAAACATCATACATGACACATATGGATCAAACAGACATTCCTTGAGGTCTGTACCAGGTTTCATCCATTTGCGGAGCATTTCCAAAAGTTCTAGGCTGATCTACTTGTTTCTACACGTTGCATCATTTCATTGGATTTTGTAACCTCTTGTGGCTGATGTGAAGGATTCTATGAGCTTGGATATGATATATATAAATCTATTAGATGCATTAGAAAGGAGTTAGTGAATTAGTAGTTTTGGAATTCAAACTTTTCTTTTCAGAAGGCACATCAATGCCATATCTTTCATATCTGTTGTAACAAGAAGTCAAGCCTTTGAGCCCTTCAATTATAGCCTGCATGTTGCCGGCATATAAGCATTGTAATTCTTTGATATTCTAAGTATATGAATCTTCCATTGCATTCTACATTTGTGTTGTTTCTGTTGTGTTTACTCTAGCTGCATGGTTTGGATAGTTCATTCCGTGAACCCTCCGACCGTGACTGCACCAATATTGATACTAGGTCCTAAAATCATCAAATGTATCATTTCTGCCAGAGGTACCTATTTAGTCTTGGGTATTCAATGGAGGCATCACATTGGGGTTTCTTGGCCTCCATCTACTCCTCCTATTTCATGTATTGCTAGAGGATTCATCACACCCAGGCTGCTCCTGGTTTCTTCCTCTATTCATTGTGAATCCCTTTTTCTTTTCAAACAACAAATGGTTTCTGGGTTGTCAAAACATAGTTGCCACTTCCCCTTCTAGAAAGAAATATTTGAACAAACACTATAATTCAATACTACAACAACCAGAAGTAAACTGATTTAATGGGTCCCTGACAACCATGCCAAAATGTTAGCTCCCAAAATTAATACAACCCAAAACCCTAAAACATTTTACAATCACCCAGGCTAGGGGTGTCTTCAAGGTGGTTGAAAGAGGTTTATCAATAGGTTAAGAGTGATTTTGGCCAACTTACAGGAGTGGGTAGACTTCTCTACACTTCAATCTCATCTAGGCTTATGAGGGTAATCCTAGAGGTATCCCTCAATAGGGATTGAGATCAACAAAACATATTATCTCATTTATGACTTTGCAACAATACCCATATCATTGTTTTAATCCCAAATATTGTCACTAAACTAGAACACACTTGTTACACTTAATAACCTCTATTTTAAGCTAATGAGGGAAACCCTATAGAATGAGGATGCTTATGGAACTATAAGTGCATTCAAATCTTGATATATTGCTTTGATTTTTCAATAGAGTGTGGGTGATCACAGATGTCTTAGATTGGTGCCTATTCAATGGACTACAGAGTTTCAAGTTTATCAAAGGAAAAAACTAAAAAGGGTGTATGAATGCCTATATGATTATTTCGAATTCACAAAAGTTAATATCAAACCATGAGAATACTTATTAATCCAACACCATACAATATTCATCCACATATAACTCTGAAATGACCATTCACAAAGATTGAAATGGATTAAGAACTATCATATTTCACTCAAATCAAAAATTACATTCACACCATGAAATACGGTAAGAGAAAAACCTAATTGCACTAGTTTATCTAGATGAACACTTACAAAAGTAGAAAAAAAATAAAGATTGACATCAAAGTTACAACATAATCTGCATACACATTTTCCAAATGCTTCCTAAAGAATTAAAATTAAACAATAGATGAAGCTCTAACTGCCCTAGATGCCTAGCACTTGTTGAGAGAAATTCTGCCCAAAATGACCAATCCCTTATTAGATTGACTTTTATCCATATATAGCATTTCACTACATTGATAACACACTAACCTAGGTCACATACTGTATAATAAATTCACCCATGGGCCTGTCAGAAGACATTTCTTCAAGGGAATGTTCACTCATGTCTGTTCTGCAAAACATAAATGCAAAAAAAACCATGATCTGATCTGCAACAATAAAAATGAAAAGACTTGGAGGATGAAGTCAATGGAAAAAATAATTGCATTGAATACTAGCACCTGACTCATCTAGCTGCAATAATAAAACCCCAACCACCACTTCTAGCTGGGGAGTTAACCTGATCCTATAGTTATGGCAACTAGAGAGCAGATGCACATTTTAAAATACAATGCCTGCCAAAAGTATCTATGTAAAGCCTTTAAAACACTTTAAAACATTTTAAAATTACTTTAAAATATTTTAAAGCACTACATCTATATTACACGCTTTACATTTACATTAATTTTTACTTCTTTCATTTTTCCTTATCGACAAATCTCATCCATTGCGAACCTTGGAACTATCCTATCTTTTCCTTTCTTCCCTTGGCAAAGCTTCTTTCTTTCAATGAACTACTTGGGTGGTGAACCTTATGGTTTGTGAACCATCTTCTTTTCCGACAAAGGCTTGCTTTCCTTCTCTTTTTCTTTATTTTTTCTTCCTTTGTCGGCAAAATCACCTCTTGGAGAACCATTCTATCTGTTGATCTCTCTTCTCCCTTGCCTCTATCTCGATTGCTTTAGTCGGCGATTTCATCAATCGACGAACCTTTTGGTTTGCAAACTCTCAATTTTGCTAATAACTTAACTTTTTCCTTCATTCTTTATTTTCATCTTTTTCTCTTTGTGGCTCATCACTTCATTGGTGAAAACATTTGTCAGTGAATTTCCTAGTTCATGAACCATCAAATTCGCTGACAAAGGCTTCACTTTCTTCTCTTTCCTTCCCTTTGTCGACCAGTTAGGAAAATTACAAATTGGTGAACCACAAGAAACATAGCCAGCAAAATCGGCAGTTAGTGAACTGACCGATTTGCTAACAAAGACTTGCAAAATACAATAAAGGAAAATCAAGAAATTGACAGGTTTGCGAACTGCTGAGCCTGCCGATAAGGCAACACTTAGGCATTATTCAAAGATAAAACACTTAGACAAATAATAAGGAAAAAATGCATAGGACTTGGAGGATTTTACACTTAGAAATTATATGAATGGAACCCATGGAAATTGTCTCAGATCAGGTATAAATGATGGGTTCAACAACAAAAGCATAAAGTAGGATTTTTTGATGGATTTGAGGCAAAACAATGCAAGTTGGTAATTGGGGTTTTTAGGTGCCAACAAGTCCAAACCATAGTTCCATTATCAAGCTGGGTGATGAAAAATATTAGATACCTAAAGTAAGTCCTGCAAAACCTATATCCTTGATTAGTGCAAAATAGTGTAGATGTTTGATTGCTCAAACTAGAACATTTGTACTACTAATGATTTGACCTAAGGAGTTAAGGTTATTTATAACCAACACTCATGCCAAAAAACCACTACTACCACCCAAAAGAATCAAATGGATTAGATATTATTGGGATATCAAGATGTATTCAACTCATCGGTAGGGGTACCATGACACTGATAAGTCAAGCATCCAATTGACCTAATTCTAAGGACACCATTATCAAATGGGCCACTATATAGAAGGCCAATCTTGGAGAATGATGAAATCACATTACAAATCCAAGAATTAATTCAAAAGCCCTGGACACATTTGCCCAAGTGTCTCAGTGTGTAGAAGCCTGACTTTTCTTGCCAAGAAGAAGGATGGAACATGGTGACTCTATATTGATATATCAAGATCTGAACAAGATCATTGTAAATAATAGATATCCAATTCCTCACATTGATGATCTCTTGGACCAGCTTAGGGGGCTAAGTTTTTTACTAAAATTGACTTGAAGTCTTAATACCACCAAGTTCCAATCAAGCCATTAGATGTGTGGAAGACTACTTTCAAATTCAAAGAAGGCTTGTTCGAGTGGCTAGTCATGCCTTTTGGTCTAACTAATTCCCCTGCCACCTTCATGAGAATGATGAATGACGTACTCAAGCATTTAATGATTCCTTCATTGTCATCTATTTGAATGACATAATCATCTTCAACAAAACATGGGAGGACCATTTATAGCATGTTTAACAAGTACTCTCAACTCTACAACAACATAGACTCTATGATAACAAAGACAAGTGTTCTTTTGGTATGGAGATGATTCAGTACTTGGAATACATTAAGTACAATGAGGATGTTCGTGTTGACCCTAAAAAGATACAAGTCATAAAAAATTATCCATCTCCTTGAAAACTCAGAAAGCTTCATAGTTTTTTGGGATTAGCTAATTTTTATCAGACTTTCATGGTTGTATTTTCACACTTGGTATGGCCTATGAATCAAGCACTCAAGGGAGGAGTAAAAGAAAAATTAAGTTGGATAGAGGCACAACAACAAGAATTCATAGAATTTAAAATGATGTTATATTCAACATGAGTATTGGCACTTCTAGATCTACAACAATCTTTTAAAATTAAGACATATGCTTTTGAGTATGTACTTGGGGCAATGTTCATGCAACATGGGAATCTAGTTGCCTACCATAGTGAGACCTTCTCTGATACATTACGCATGTGTCCTACATATGACAAGGAGTTGTATGCCAATGTTCAAGCCTATAAATAGTGGAAAAACTATATCTTGGGGAAGGAGACTATCATTCACATATGTCTCAAACCTCTCCAATTTATGTAGACACAAGGAAAGTTATAAAATAACATGAATCAAAGATGGTCCACCTACTTGTAGCAATTTCACCTCAACATCTTCCATAAGAAGGGAAGTAGTAACAAAGTTGCAGACTACTTGAGTAGACCTATGATCATAGCCCTAACAATATTGTTAGATTCTTGTGGTCACCAAATAGTAGATTAGCCTCAATTGTATGACATTGATCCTAATTTTGCTAACATCTATGATAGATTGATAGAAGGTAAACACGCCCTTGATTTTTACTTGCAAGATAGGATTATTTGTCACATGGGACACATATGTGTTCCTATTGGGGAACAACATAAGATGATATAGGAAGCACACTAAAGTCAAGTTGTAAGACACTTTAGAATGGAGAAGACCATTTTGTACTTTAGAGGTATTTTTACTGGCCAAAAATGTCTCATGATGTCACTTTATACATATGAGCCTGCAAATTAAAAGCAAGGATTATAAACACCTATTCGTATTCTTGATAAGCCTTGGCACTTAGTTTTGATGGATTTCATGTTTGACCTTCCTACTACTAAACATGGTCATGACTGTGTGTATGTAGTGGTAGACAGATTTTTAAAAATGACCATAATGGTAATCTGTAAGAAGGGGTTCTCTACAAAAGAAACTATGAACATTTTCTTTGAGAATGTTTGGGTCCATTTCAATTTTCCAGAGTATCATCTCTAACAGGGATAGTAGGCCCCTTAGCAAATTTTAGTCATCACTATGGGCCATGATGGACACCAAGTTGACAAAGTCTACTACATTCCCCCATAGATAGATGGGGAAATTGAGTTGGTTAATTAAATGATCATTCAAATTCTGTGGATATATCATTCAAATCATCCTTTTACATGGGATGAGATTCTACCATATGTACAACATAGTTATAACCATGCATTACATGGTTCCATAGGGCATAGTCCATTTGAAGTATGTCTTATGTACCAACCGTTGGCTCCCATTGATGTAGCACTACCGATCATGCTAAATGATTCATCACCACATGCTAAGAAGGAGGTAGGTAAAACATCTATTTTTTGAGAAGATCCTCCATATCCAGTAGCAAGTTCATGGGATATTGCAGTGCACCAACCAAAAGTTCAAGGAACAACATGATCAACATCATACACCTCATCAACTTCAAGTTGGAGACAAGGATTAGCTTCATCTCCAAAAAGAGAGACTTTAAGGGCCACCCAAGAAACTTCTTCCCCTTTAATATGGGCCATATGTTGAATGCACAAGACAACTGAGAGGGGGTGAATCAGTTGTATCAAAAATGTTAAACCCTCATAAACATAATCATATCCACATAAATTCACTTAAACCTTAATTCTATTATGAAGATTAAACATGAAAAATAGATAACAAAAACTTAATCAAATCAACACCATGCACAAGAGAAAACCATAATTTTACGTGGAAAACCCTAGAAGGGAGAAACCATGGCGAGGATTAGCTCACAATATAAAGTAGTATAAATACCAAATTACAAAGAGGCTTACTGCCCAAAAGATTGCTCATTGCAATAGGCTTACTTCCAAGAGAGGTGGCTCACTTTCAAAAGGGCTCATTGCCAAAGAGGTGTCTCACTTCCAAAAGGGCTCATTGCCAAAAGAGGTGGCTCACTGCTATGAACTGATATGATAGCATCTACCACATGCCTGAGTTCAATTCTAATGAAGCACAATACATATTACCTTCGCTGCCTCACAACACAAACATCTTCATCTTCGCATCTTCACACCTACACACAAATCCTTTACACTTATTTATATCAATCTTCAACCTTGGAACATACATCAAGGTTGGCAACACATTCTACAATCTTTGGAACAGTCTTCAAGGTTGACAAACATACACAATTCAATTTAGGTCTGGACCTAAATAGTCTTGCAAAGAAAAGAGATGAAAGAAGAACATTTCATAGCTTAGTTTGGACCTAAACACATCTTCACATGCTTCAACATGCTTCAAAAATCCACGAAGCACATCCGCAAAGAGTGTAAACAACCAAGTTGGCCAAAACTGGTGTTAACACTACGATCCTTAGGCACACGCTTCCAAGAACACAACCATAACTTGTAGACCAAGAACAAGCCTTCAACATGATCTAGAGACATCCACTAACAGCCTTAAGTCACCTGAGAAGTAACAAAATCATCTGCAACACCTTTCACCTAAAGAAGGTTCACTGTCTGCTCACAAACAACACTATCGAACTCTGCTACACAATAACTTGCAAATTTTTGGAGCATCAAATCACAAATACTTTGGAATGAAGATAGATAAGGACCTTATAAACATATGTCTAGAACCACACCACCTGAAACCACTCTACGAAGAAATGTGGAGCAAAATACTTTCTCCCAGACACCTCTACACAACCCAGAA
This sequence comes from Cunninghamia lanceolata, assembly GCA_027924645.1. Classification (NCBI taxonomy): domain Eukaryota; kingdom Viridiplantae; phylum Streptophyta; class Pinopsida; order Cupressales; family Cupressaceae; genus Cunninghamia; species Cunninghamia lanceolata. The sequence continues at coordinate 4,111,692 of BSBN01001380.1, read as the reverse complement.
ACTCTATCAATTACAATCTTCAAACTGGTGAACATAACTTCTACTGCACAGTGATTCGAACCATAAAATTATGGATTTAGAATCTTCAAACACTTCTCTAAAACATATCCAAATCTCACACTCCAGTATTCAATATAGAAGAAATGTGGAGCAAAAACTCAGATAGTATCCTACAAGCCAGAATACTTTGCAACACAGTGTTTCCTCTGGCGAGCAAATTTTCTCAAAATCACTTGGAAACCCAACAATAGGAACAATATGATAACATCATCAACACCCCTATAAGACATTCAAATCACTTTAACATGACAACTCAATCAAGCAACAATCAACAATATCAGAAGACATAGTTGACACCAATGACAACACAAGCATGTTGACATCAATGACAACACCGGTTAGCACATACTTGCGAAACTCTCCCCCTTTGTCATTGATGGCAACATATGATGTGAAAAACCATCATGACACAATTCTGTACTGATCTCACTCTCCCCTTTTCTTTTATGCATCTTACTCTCCCTTTATTTTTTACATGAACTCTCTCTCCCTTTGACATCAATGGCAAAGGGTGATTCACCTTTCTCAACATTTCTCCCCCCGAATATGATACTGCACATACTTGCACTTGTTCTTAACTACTTTGAATACTTCCCTCTGATTGCAACACTCTTCAATGTCACCATCTGCTCCACTTGAGAGGTAGCCTCCACAATCAGTCCAGAAAAGAATGACTCCTGAATCATACTAGACTGATGCACTTCCTTATGCATCTAGTTCAACAAAGGAGGGGAAGTAACCCCTAACTTATCCCAGATATACACAAATGTATCCTTAGGAAGAGCCTTGGTGAATATGTTAGCAATCTAATCTTTTGTAGGCACATACTCAAGCTTCACTTCTTTCTCTAAAACCTTTTCTCTCATAAAGTGATACTTGATAGAAATATGCTTTGTCCTTGAATGCATCACTGGGTTCTTTGAAATGTTAATGGCACTAGTATTATCATATAAATAGGAATTGGATCATCATACTCAACATTGATATCCTTCAGAGTTTGTCTCATCCATAGCACTTGTGTGAAACATGATGCTGCTGCAATGTACTCTGCCTCTATAGTAGATAAGGATATTGAATCTTGCTTCTTGCTTTGCCATGACACAACTCTATCTCCAAGAAAGAAAACACCACCACTTGTACTTTTCCTGTCATCTACACATCCAACCCAATCTGCATCTGTGTAAGCATTTAGGTTGAAGTCATTGTTCTTAGGATACCACAAGCCATGATCTAGAGTGCCCTTCAAATACTTGAATATTCTCTTTACTACCATGACATGTGACTCTCTAGGATCTACTTGAAATCTTGCCACAAGACAGACTACATGCATGATATCTGGTCTGGAATCAGTTAGGTATAGTAGTCCTCCAATCATTGATCTATATTTGCTCTAATCAACCTTAGGAGATTCATCATTTTTGCTCATCTTGCAACCAGTTGCCATGTGAGTACAAAGTGGTTTAGATTCTTCCATTCCAAACTTCTTCAACAATTCCTTGAGATAATTTGATTGTGAAATGAAAATGCCCTTATTTGTCTGATTAATTTGCAGTCCAAGAAAGAAATTCATCTCACCACACATTGACATCTCAAATTGTTTTTACATCTAATCTGTAAAGTTCCTACACATACCTTCATTTCCACCAAAGATTATGTCATCCCCATAGACCTCAATAATCATAATTTGATCTTTGCTTATCTTGATGTAAAGATTACTATCTGCAGACCCTTTACTGAATCCCTACTGCAACAAATACTTGTCTAGCGTACCAAGCTCTGGGAGCTTGCTTGAGTCCATACAATGCCTTCTTCAATATGCATACCATATCTAGTTTGTCTGATAACTAAAATCCATCTAGTTGCTCTATATATACTTCCTCTTCCAACTCACCATTTAGGAAAGCAAACTTTACATCCATTTGATATACTTTAAAATCCTTATGTGTTGTATAAGCTAGAAACAACCTGATAGCTTCCAGTCTTGCCATCGGAGCAAAAGTTTCTTCATAGTCTATTCCTTCCACTTGTGGGTAGCCTTTGCATACAAGTCTAGCTTTATTTCTTACCACTTCTCCATTCTCATCTGCAGGCCTAGGGACAAGTTCCCAAGTCTTGTTCTTTTCAATTTGCATCAATTCTTCTTCCATTGCCTTGACCCAATGTTCATCTTTACATGCTTTAGAGACAGTCTTAGGTTCAACCTTTGAAATTAAATAGAGATTTACCTGTTCTTCTACAGTTCTTCTTCTTGTTAGAACTCTTTTGTTTTTGTCACCAATGATTTGATCCTCTGAGTGATTCTTTTGCACATACTTGGGGGTTTTAGGAACTCTTTCCAGAGCTTCTTCTTCATCTATATGAGTAGGAAAAATCAAGTTAACAAGATCAAGCATTGCAAATCAAACCTAATCCTACCACCTTCAAAGAATCCATCTAAATGACACAAAATGAAAGCAAATCAAAGAACAATGTCACCTAGGTTGTATTGATTACTTGGTTGTAATGTGGATTGTTTCTCAATAGTGAACAACCATAGTTGCCATAGCTGCAATGATGATGGATGATATGCTCAAAGTGCTTAATGGATGTTTAATGGACTCAATATGCATGAGATGATAATCTGGACGCTTTCAAGATTGTGTGGGATCTCTATGAAATGAGGTGAGAGGGTGTTTATATAGGTCTCTACTAAGATTGATCAACAGTGGAGATTAGGTGGCTATGTGAACGATTGAGATTGAATAAGAAGCTTTGATGAATGTGTACAAGACGTGTCCATAGGAAAAGCTTTTATTAAATGATTGTAGTTGGTTTGTTGGTAGTACTAAGATTGCTTTTCTTAAAATAGGATGCTTTTCTATTTTAAGGATTAGATGATGTGGATGATTGATTTTAGAACCAATTAAATCATTTTTGTATTTGATTTAGGATAGGACCTATCTTGTACACATAGAAGAATGTGATAAGATAAGGAAATGATAAGATAAACATAAATTAAACAAATAAATTTATTTAATTTATTTTTAAATGATAGAAGAAAAGCTAAATTTAGAAAATTGGAGAATGAACATAAATTAAATAAATAAATTTATTTAATTTATAAAGATGATGAAAAGATAAATAAATAAAATATTGATTTTATTTATTTTTAGAGGAATAATGGGATAATTAAATAATTAAAGATTATTTAATTATAGATGAAAATAGAAGAAAATAGATGATAATAGATGGAGTTAGATGGAATTAATTAAATAAATATAATTTATTTAATTAATGATAGAAAGAGGGTGATTTAGAAGAAAAATAGATGATTGACACAAGTGTGCTAGACAAAATTGACATGTGCAAGGCGAAAATGCAAGAAATTGACAAATGATGAAAAGGGTCAATTTTGGGTGTCTACATATTGCCCCTCTTTGAGACAATGTCCATTAGGGCGTTGTTTCAAAGAAGATGAAACTGATACATTAAGATAAACAACCTATGCCCTAGTGAAACTGGTGGGTGATGCCCCCTCAAGAGGAAAACCAGGCTATCAGGAAAAGACTAGGTGAACTCGCGATTAGATAACATAGAAAGGATGGACTAGGTTAAGTTGACACGAAGAATTAGGGGTTGGGTGGGATAAATTAGGGATGGAAAAGAAGAAAAGAAGGTTTTGGATTAGAATAAATTAGGGTTTGGTTCTATAAATAGGCTTGAAGGGATCAGTTCAACTTATTTGTGCTATTTGCCTTGAGAATTTTAGAGTTCTAAGTGTTTAGAGTGCATCAGGACTTCCAAGAGTGTCAAGATGGTTATTCCACGCGAGGATCATCAAGCAGAGAGGGTGAGGACATATGGACGACTAACAGGAGCTCCCACACTGGTATGTATTGAAAACCTACTTTGAATGTGTCATTAATAAGTTCATAAGTGTATTTAATTCACATGATTGACCAAAGGCGTCTAGGGATAGGGCATGCACATTTGAATGACAGAAAGTCAGTTTTGGTGTTTTGGATTGTATATGAACGTTTGTTCATTGTGTTTGGTAGAATAGGTCACATATGGCTAAAAATTAGGTTTTAGGGCATTGTCATATGCCTTTGGTGAAAAATATCACCTTTGGTCGGCAGAGGCTTGCCTTTGGCGGGTTAAATCGGAGTTGAGTGACAAAAAGTCACCTATGACAAAAATGGGTTGCTTTTGGTGAAAACATAGGCCAACTTAGGATTTCATAAAAATAGGCTCACATTCATAAATGACATGTAATCGATTTGATATGTGCAGTGTGTGTTACCAGCGTTGATGTTGAGAGAGGTTCATCCTGCAGATTTAGCATTAGTGAGGCAACTAGACGCGTAGGAGCATGTGTTCTTGGAGATAGTCAACTTAGAGCATGAAACATGGATCACCCCTGTATGGGCTCATCTGACATTGGTGACAGCATTAGTAGAGTGCTAGTATAGTGAGCATAGTTCATTCCTATTTTTGACTGGTGAGGCTACCATCACTCTAGAGGATGTGTGGCATATATTAAGGATTTTGATTCATGGTGAGCAGATAGACTATGATCCGGAGCGAGGTCTTGATGCACTCCGATGACTATTTGGGACCACTGACATAAGGGTTGAGGATCATGAGGTACTGATAGGGATGATGAAAGGACACTGTGATAGGCTACAGAGATTAGTGGTGGTGATCATTCAATTTTTGGTACCAGATAGATGAGCTCGAGGATTCATTGTAGGATGGGGGACTGTGATGGAGGGATTATTTGAGTATGGCGTTAGATATGCATGGGGTTCATGTGTATTAGGACAGTTGTATCATTATCTTCATGACTGTGCTTATTTATTTGGTTCAAGTATGTCAGCTAGAGTCACAGTGTTGCATGTTTGGGCATATGAGCATATTGTTGTGAGGAGGCCAGTGGGATTACGTCAGAGTACCAAGACAACCTTATGTGCACATATATGGAGGAGTCACTACATACAGGCAGCTTAATGCACCTGTATACTGGCAGCGTACATTAGATGAGCTTGATCAATTCACATGGAGGCCATGGAGAGACTGTGAAAGTTGGGATGACGATGCAGAGCAGCTATTTTATGCACGACAACCTAGATATATCTTTGGGTAGAGTATTTATGTTATTGAGCAATATATCCTAGAGAGAGTGCTTAGATAGTTTGGTTTGCCCCAGGGTGAGCTAGTAGGAGATGCTATTTATGGGAGGACATGACGAGAGATTCCAGCATGGGGTCCTGAAGTTGTTGTGGAGATAGCACTGGCAGATTTTGAGAGCTTGTGGCCAATAGTGTGGGATTGGATTATGGGGCCAGCTGATCCTAGTACTACTCCAGAGTATGACGCTTATTGGTTGATACGCATGCCTACTCGGTTGAGCATTCCTAGGGAGATAGGAGAGGTTGCGGTGCATAGACCAGTGAGGAGTAGAGTGAGGGGACAAAGGTGACCTCCAAGGGTACAAATAGTGCCACAGAGACAGGTTCCTTAGGTGCAGGGACAACAGCAGGGACTAGGAAAGGTTCCTAGAAAGGTACATGGGCAGGTTCAACCACCACAACAGCAGGTTGTGGCAGTAGGAGGTGGTGGAGATGGAGGAGATAGAGAGGCTCAACTGTGGAGATAGCTACAGAGGAAGATAGGCCAGAGGATGAGATTAGAGGCATGATATGGACGGCTTGGGATAGACAAGGATAGAGCCTTAGTACCCATGCGATAGGATCGAGCTCAGGTACAGGCTTATTAGGCTTAGGCACAGGCACAACCAACACCAGATGATGAGGTTGTGGCAAGGCTTACTGTACAGAGAGATGCAACAGTACAGAGGGCATAGAGATTGACAGGGGAGCGGGATATTGCTATAGCTACCTTGGGTACTGATCAGACTACACTGTTTTTGGCTAGAGAGCTCACTCGGGTATAAGGTGAGTTAGGTACAGCTCAGGCAGTGACAAAGTACTATAGAGGCTTATATTTCAGAGCAATGCTGGCAGACTAGAGACAACCTAACTTCAAGACTAGGTCTAGAGCATCAGGTTCACGGAGGATGGGGAGATTCGGGACATTAGTTGCGGGCCCACCCCTACAGGTAGGTGCAAGAGGATCTCAGGGAGTTGGTGAAGATCAGGGTGAGGCTTCCTTAACAAGTGCCACCCACTTGAGACATCAAGGATAGCCTGCTTTTGTATATATTGTATTAGTTTTGTATCATGTTGTACCATTATGAGGCCTGCGAGCCGCTATATGTATTATGGATGGCTCTTGATAGCCAGATTATATATATCAATTCTTGTGTACATGATGAAATACTTGTATATTGACCCAGATTTATATATATACATATGATGGATTTTGATGGCGATATATGGTATTATGATTATGGATGCATGATGTATGGTGTTTAGTGTTATGGTTATTATATGCATATGATTGATATAGATGGTAATGCTTATGTTAACGAAATGGATAATGATCTATGTTATGAATATGATGATATGTATAAAAGAATATTTGTCTAACACACTTGTTTGATAGGATGAAGATGATGAAGATGAAGAAATGAAAGAAAAGTCAGATTTGATCAATCCTCATGAGAGCTACAGGTTTTATTGTGGAAAATGAATGAATGGTGCACGATGGATGCAACTTAGACAATGATTACACACAAATTTAGAGAATTGCAATCCTTATATTTGATATACCATGTGGATATTATGCACCAAGGTATAGAAGACCAGGGTGATGATGTATCCAATACATGCAGCATAATACAATCTTGTCTATCATATGAGGTCAAGATGTTAAACCAACATACACAAGATATGAATATTAGTTGTTCTGAGATGGACTTTGACTCTGGAAGTAATGGTTTGAACTTATTTCTACTAAACATAATGACACCTTGTTGGTTATATGTATGGAAAATAGTCTTAGCATAGAATAGTCTTAATGCATAAGAGACTGTTTAGCTCCTCAGATGCAAAAGATATTGGTATGCAAGATGCTAATCCTAACACATACAAGATACCATTAGGCATAGTAGGAGAATAAGATCATCCCACAAACACAACATATGAAAGCAAATGACCATGGCCCAGTCCATACTTCATCGTGACATACCAAGATATGATGGATCAAGGCAGCCTTGACTAAGTATTGGAAAGGGACAAAAAAATAAATCAAAAGAAAAACAAAAGACATAGCCATCATGTTCTCTTGCCAATAGAGGGTGCTCTTGGATGGATTGGATAACGCCTTGTTGTGAGGAAAGATATATCCTGTTGAAGGCTAAAATGCTGGATTGATATAGCAAATGTTGGCTAAAGGCATGCAGGCAGACGTCTTTGTTTACCCTTGATTTGATAAGTTCTTTGAGCTATCGAGACTTGCATAGTTTGTTTTCTACTTGAGTTAGTCAAAGGGAGATGGAAGATCAAAGATAAACGAGATGAAATGGAAATGGAAGAATTAATCATTTGTGCTTGTGTACTGGATACTTCCTTTGTATTCTAGATTGCCTACATACCTTGTATCCACGAGATCAAAGCACAGTACGATGATGATGAGACATGATGATATGTAGTTCTGGGTGTTTATTGATGATGTGGGAGATAGATGATAGATGAAAGTGAGGCAGAAGAAAGAAGATGATTGATGAAGATTAGAAGAAAGATGACAGATGGAAGAGGTCTATCACCTATGCTTGAATTTAGGTACTTCCTTCGCAATCTAGATTGCCTACATACCCTGTATCCACGGGATCAAGGTACTTAACGATAGAGATGAGATGTAGTTCTGATTTTGTGTTTTATTGATGGTGAGGATGAAGGTGATAGAAGAAATAAGATGGAGGAAGATGATGATTGGTGAAGATTAGAAGAAGGATGGAAGATGGAAATGGTCTATCACCTATACCTGAATCTGGGTACTTCCTTCGTATCCTAGATTGCCTACATACCCTGTATCCACGGGATCAAGGCACTTAACGATAGAGATAAGATGTAGTTTTGATTGTTTTATTGATGGTGATGATGAAAGTGGATGGATTGACTAGGTTATGGTTTAGTTAAGGTTGGTTGGATGTGTGGTGATGTGAAATGTTATTGGTGTGTTGTTGGATGATGATGCTTAAAATGTCCACTCCAAAAACTAAGTGCAAGCAAGTACCCCCAGTATGGGTTGAATTTATTATGGATGATGAGGGATGAGGTGATAACCTAGAACTAGAAGGATGATGGAAATAATGATATGTTAACTCCAACAATTTCTAAAACCCATGATAGCAGTAAGCATAAGGATGGAAAAGGGAATGATCTTATTAGGGATGGATAAGTTTATTATGAAAACGAGCGGATGTTGTTAGGATACGGACAAAGCTTATTATGGATGGATAGACGACAAATGAAGACCGAGTAGATGATAAGAGCTGGTTTTACACATAGGGCTTGTTTGCCAGGTTTTCACTATGGTACGTATCCAAGGTGCTTTTTTACCAAGTTTTCACTAGAGGACGGATTATTTATCTTTACTATTTTGAGTTTTTTTTTATGGGATATTCCAAGGATTAGGCATAAAATTTCTTCAGATGAACATTGTTGATGGGTTCATCCAAAAAAATGCCTTCAGGTGTTGAGAGAGTGTAAGCTCCTGATCCATAGACTGATGTGATCACATATGGTCCTAACCAATTCTGTTCAAATTTGCCTTTCTTTTCACGATTTTGTTGATTCTTTTGATTCTCTTTAAGGACAAGGTCTCCTACCTAGAACCTTCTTTCTCTGATCTTTTTGTTGTAGCTACAACAAAGACGATTTTGATAGACTTGGAGATGATTGTGTGCCATGAGACATCATTCGTCCAATAGCTCTAGATCATTTAGCCTAGATATCTTGTATTCCTCATCAGAAATGAGATGCTATAATGATACTCTCAGTGAGGGGATCTTGACCTCTATAGGTAAGATAGCTTAAATACCATATACAAGAGCATAAGGTGTAGCACCAGTGGGAGTTCTGACACTTGTGCAATAAGCCCATAAGTCTAGATTAAGTTGTAGATGCCAATCACGACCAACTTCATTGACTGTCTTCTTAAGAATTTTGATAATGGTTTTATTAGAAGCCTTAGCTTGGCTGTTACTCTAGGGATAGTAAGGTGTTAAGAACCTGTGTTGGATATGAAATTTGCTGCAAAGATCACAAACTTCTTGGTTCTTGAAGGGACATCCATTGTCAGTAACAATGGCTTGTGGAATTCCGTAGCGGCAAATGATATGATGAAGGATGAACTTGGATATTTGTTTATTGGTGATATAAGTCATTGGTATGGCTTCTACCCACTTTGTAAAATACTGTGTGGTGGTAATGATAAACTTATGACCATTGGATGAGGTTGGATGGATCTTTCCTATGAGGTCGAGTCCCCAATGCAAAAAAGGCCAGGGTGTAGTAACAGGTTGTAACTCATGTGCTGGAGCATGTATGAAATCCCCATGTTTTTGACAGTGTAGACAACGCTTGACAAATTTTTTTGCATCTTGCTCCATTGTTGGCTAATAATATCTAGTTCTCAAGAGTTTCTTAGTAAGGCTAGGGCTGGTGGAATGCGAACCACAGTCACCTTCATGTACCTCGGGTAAAGCAATGTTAGCTTCCTTTGAGTCAAGACATCTAAGAAGGATACCATAGAGACTCTTGCGGTATAGGGTTTCTCTAAGGATAGTGTAATGAGAGGCTCGACAGATGAAAGTTTTGTGTTGGGTTTTGGATAGTTGGAATGGAAAGTTACCATGGTGGAGATACTCGTATATATCCTCATACAAAGTAGAATTGGGACCAACAAGTTCAAATACGAGATCAGATTGCGAAACTTCAAAATCTAGTATCAAAAGTTGTTCAACCAAGAACTCACATCTATGTGCATTGGAAGGCATGTCTAGAAGAGAACTAATTGTAGCCATAGCATCTGCTGCTTTGTTGTTGATCCTAGGAATTTGCTTGAATGTGATCTGGGAAAAGTATTTCTTGAAATCATCTACCATCAACTTATATGGGAGAAAATTTTCATCTTTGGTTTGATATTCATCCAAGACTTGTTTGATAACCAATTGAGAATCTCCAAAGACTTGTAATTGTGTGATAGCCCATTTTATAGCCATGCATAGTCCTGTGATCAAAGCTTCATACTCAGTGATATTGTTTGTGCAAGGGAAAGAAATCTTATATGACTTCGGTATACAATCTCCTTGAGGTGTGATGAAACAAATTCTGGCTCCAGATCCATGTTGTGTATATGATCCATCAAAGTATAACTGCCAAACTACTAAAGGATATAAGTTGAATAGCTCTTCATCAGGAAATTCATGACAGATAGGATGAATGTCTGTTATTGGCACTTCTGCTAGTTGATCTGCAATTACTTGTCCTTTTATATCTTTTTGATCCACATATTCTATATCAAACTCACTTAGGATCATTACCCATTTTGCTAGTCTGCCTATGAGCACTGCTTTGGAGAGAAGATACTTGAGAGGATCAAACTTAGATATGAGATTTTTCCTTTGGTTTAGCATATAGTGTCGCAACTTTTGGGAAGCAAACACCACTGCTAAACATGCTTTTTCCATGGTTGTGTAGTTAAGCTCATAGCCAACAAGAGTTCTGTTGATATAGTAGATGGCTTGTTCTTTCCCTACTTCATCATGTTGCACTAAGAGAGCACCTAGAGTTGTTGTTGTTGAGGAGATGTATAATAACAATAGTCAATCATGTACAGGAGGTACCAACATAGGAGGTACCAACACAGGAGTTGTAGCTAGATATTCTTTTATTTTCTAAAAATCTTATTGGCACTTATCATCCCATTTGAAAGGGTCTCCCTTCCGAAGAAGGTGTTGAAAAGGATGACATTTATCTACTAGCTATGCAATGAATCTATGGATAGACTGCAACTTGCCTTGTAAGCTGCGAAGCTATTTTAATATAGATGGTGGAAGCATTTCCATTATAGCTTTTACCTTGTCAAGATCCACTTCTATGCCTCGTCGGGATACAATATAACTTAACAGTTTTCCTAATGTTACCCCAAATACACATTTCTTTGGATTTAGTCTCACTTGATACTTCTCCAATCTATCAAAGATTTGTTCCAATACTTGTAAGTGGCCTTCTCTAGTTTTTGATTTTCCCAAGATGTCATCAACATAGTCTTCCATTACGGTGTGAAAAAGATTATGGAACATAACTGTCATGGCTTGTTGATATGTGGCTCCTATGTTCTTAAGAATAAAAGGTATGATGACCCAGCAATAGGTACCCCATGGACATATGAAGGAAGTCTTGTGTTGATCTTCTTCTACAATTCTAATTTGATTATATCTAAAAAATCCATCCATTAATGATAGCATGTCATGTCCTGCTGTGAGATCCACAATGATATCTATGCCTGGTAATGGGAAGTCATCCTTGGGACAATATTTGTTAAGGACTCTGAAGCCAGTACAACAATGGATGCAACCACCAGGTTTTGAGACTAGTACTAGATTTGAAACCCATTTTAGATAATCAATAGGTCTTAGAAACTTAGCATCCAATAATTTATGAATTTCTGCTTTGATCAAAAGTGCTATTTGAGGATGCATTTTTTGAAGTGTTTGCTTGACCAGTTTTGCATTTGGAGATACTGCTAGATGATGTACAACAAGTGAAGGATCTAACCCTGGTGTATCTGCATAATTCCATTCAAAGTTGATTGCTCTTTTCATGAAGAAGCCAGTGAAATCTGTCCTTTCCTATTCTGATAATGATGCTACTAGGAATGTGATCTTGGGATTCTGTGTTGTGCCTAGATTCATCTCTTGAGATTTCTTTATTAGCAATGGTGATCATTCTTGATATTCGGTGGTCAAAGGAAGGTTGAATCCTCCATCCTCGGGCACCTCAAAGAGGTTTTCACCCTCGGATACATCCTTTATTTTTACTTTTTTGCGGTCAAGAGGCACCTTGCGGTTTTCACCTAGTGACCTATCTTTTTTAATTTTATTTATTTCACTTTTGTGACTGAAGGATTTTACGCTTCCACCCAAATATGCTAACAAAGGTAGATCCATCATGAAGTCTGCTTTGTGATCTCCCAATGGTATGCCTTGCCTCAAACCCATGAATTCTGCTATAGCTTCATCATTTTGAAATGTGTTTAGAATAGGTGCCCCCTGTTGGTCCCAATCGACAAGGTGAGGATATACGAGTTTGAGGTCAGATGATGAGGAGTACAATATGGATAAGGCCAATGAAAATGTAAAGATGGATGTGTCTTGGAATAGTTTGGTTATGTGGAAGGAAGATTCATCGACGACATCTATATTAAAGTCCCTTCTATGGGAAAAGCTTTAGCTACTTCCTCAAGAATACACTCAATGTCCTTGGAAGGCGGTGTTGGCAAGAGACACTGTGTGGCTTCATGAATGTTGTCATTGATGGCAACAAAGTCTTTCCCACACATCCGTAGCACATAGTATGTCTCTACCGGAAGACAGATTGAAGAGTGTTTGGTCCAGTGAGTAAGAATAGAGCATGCAATAAGGTCCAACAATTAGGCCCGGATCTCTCAGAGGGTGTAACTCAGCAAAGTACGGACTTGACTAAGTCAAGAGGAGTATCATGACTACTATATTCCACAGATTAAGCCTCCGGTGATGAATGAGTGAAAAGATATGAACATCTAAGTGTTGGGTTCCTAACAGGCAGAGTAGACTGAGGAAGAATTGACTGGTAGGGCATCAGACTTTAATCTGGATGAGAGATTGATGGTGATCAAGCTATTTGAGGGATCATACATGGTTGGCCGACATGATTGATGACTTCTATGTCTATGTATTTGATACGCATCACATATTAAGCATGGATTTAGCTGACAGATTAGTGTCTTGGAAATATCTTGAGTATTCCAGTTGCCGACTAAGATAGATGTTGAAATCCTTGATGCAGATATATATACCAAATAGATTTCGGTATGAAGGAGTGTGTGTGATGATATAGTGTGCAAGGAAAGGTAGAGAGAAGTGTGGAAGCAGTAATACCGGTATGTGATAGAACAACAACACTAAAGCAGAGGAAGAATGAAGTGCATTAGATCTGTATATTGAGCCTAACCGAAACTGAACCTCAGCATGTGTGGACGCCTCTCTTCAGTTCAAACACCTGGTTACCTTCTATAAACATTGTAGACAGTGAGTCTCTTGTAGGCAGTGTGCCTCTTGTGAGCAGTGTGCTCGGGCAGTGAGCCCTAATTGGAAAGTGTAATTTTGTACTTCTTATTCTTTTAATAGAGAATACAATCTTGGGTTAGTCACCCTGTGGTTTTTCCCCTAACAGGGTTTTCCACGTAAAAATTACTGTGTTATGTGTGTTGATTTTATTTATACTCTCATGGTTATATATGCTTATATGTTTTGATGCTGCACTAATTGTTAATGAGGAAAGAAAGTTAAAATATTTAAGATAACTGATTCACCCCCCCTCTCAGTTATCTACTTTGTTTCCAACAATTGGTATTAGAGCTAAGTTCCTCCAAACAGAGCCTAACAACTTGAGGAAGATCTGGGAATATCAATGGATATGTATGGTATGAAGGAACAACTTCAGTCTGCCCTAGATGATCTTGAGCAATCTCACTCTAAAGTTAATAACTTGAGAGAAAGACTCAAACAAGTTGATGATTTCATAAATGAGCTAAAAGAAAAATTGAGTATCTCTGTGAAAAAGAGAAAGGAACTTCTTCAACAATTAGCAAGTCAAAGTGAAGCCAATGATACTAATGAAGATCTGAATGAGAAAAACAAGCTATGTGAGAAGCTATCAAAAGAGGTCATTATGGTAAGACATGAAATGGAATCAGGGGTTATGAGATTCACCCAAGAAATTGAAGAGAAAAGAAAAATTGAAGACAATCTTAAACAATCTCTCAAGGAGAAGTCAGAGGATTGCCACAAAATGGACAGAATAATTAGGCATCTGGAATCTGATCTTGAACAAGCTAGAGATAATGAAGAACAACTTGAGAATCAAATAAACACTCTTAAACAAGATCTTCAAACAACAAATGAATACAAAGAAAAATTCAAGATATGCTCAGCTCAATTTGAAGTTCTTCTTGAAAGCCAAAAGAGGGTAGATGACAAGCGTGGTTTGGGTTATGAGAAAGGTGAAAGCTCTAGATCTAGTCAAAAGAGCTCTGGATCAGAAAATCAAAGAAACAGGCCTAGAAGACCTCTGGTAAGGAAACTAAATTTTCAAAGATATCCATCCTTCAATGGATACTGCTACAATTGCAACAACTTTGGCCATAAAGCAACTTAGTGTAGAAGAAAAATGAATCAGAATAATTCATCCTTCTCTGGACAGTGTTTCAACTAAAAAAGGTATGGTCACAAATCTCATGAATGCAGAAATATAAACAATTCATTCAATGGTAGATTCTTTGCATGCAATAGAATGGGACATATGGCTAATCAATGTAGATCAAGAGGATATCAGTCAAATATGCAAAGAAATGTTGTTTGCTACAATTGCAATAGATCTAGTCATATTGCCAAATTCTGCAGAAGTAAGAATTAGGATAAAAAGGGTTTGGTGCATCATAATCAAAATCAAGACAAAGGAAAAGGAAAAGTGAATGCAGATGAAGTTCAAAGAGAGGTGAACAAGATTTGGGTGAAGAGAAATACAGAAATTGTTGGGGATGGATCCGCACTAGAATTTGGTGCTGATACTCCTTCCGAAACTAAATAGATGAGCTCTGGCTCAGGGGGAGTCACAAAGGAAAATAAATTCCCCCAGCCAGTCAATTGGTGCCTAAATTTGGCACATGGAATGTTGTAGATTAAAGGGTTCTCAGAGAAATATCCAAATAACCCTCGGTAAAAATATGAAAGATCTGTAAGGAGTTTTGAAAAGTTTAATCATCCAAGATTGATCTGGTTTGACAGCCATCTAGTAAAAGTAGGATTTTCACAGTTAGATCTGGTATGATTCAAAATTAAAATATCTTGATCTGCGAATAAATGGCATGATTGGGGGAAAGGAGATACATTGTCGATTATCATTAAAAATAATTCTAAGCGCATCTCAGTGATTCGGAAAGATCTCTCTTAGAACAAGGTTAGAACAAGGCAACCAGAATGACTTAAGTTGTGCATTTAGTGCAATAGGAAATTAGGGTTTGCACAGAGATATAAGGGTACTTTTATTCATCATTTGCACATTTGCATTCGAGAAGAAGAAAGGAAGAGCTCTGCATCAAGATTGTTTCAGCCCTCTCAAAGATCAACTGCAGAATCTGACTCAACCAACGATCTTTTCCAGCTCATATTGTGAACCCTAGAAGCGTAAAAAGGTATTTCCACTTTTGAATATCTCTCTCTGAATCTTTTGCAAAGATGGCTACTCCAAATGTTGTTAAGATCACTGATAGGCTACACCCAAAGTTCAAGAAACACCCCTACAAATCCCTAGAAGTTGATCCCTTAGGTGCCTTCTCTAGCATTCCGCATGGGGTTCTGCACGTAGAAGATGTTAGGGTGTACATACACGCCAATATTAAGGAATTTGGGGAATCCAAGCTAATGGATATCTATCATAAACAATTAATAGATGAAACGTTTGAACTTAAACCTCAATACAAGGCCCTCTGGGATAAGCATTTTGGACATTACATCCACTTCCCTTGTTTTGCAAAAGATTAATGGGTCTAGTATGTTCTTAGTAGAATACATGAAAACATCATGTGGTTGATGAAGCCCTTCAAGATAACAAAAGATGCCATTAGGGTAGTAATTAGATTGCACTCATCTGGTGGGTTGCCTGCACTCAAATCTGTCAAGAACCAGACAGTAAGTGAGGCTACCAGATCTAAGTTTGACAAACGAGCAATGACAATAGAAGATATCACAGATCTAGATATAAAATTTGCCTCTATGATAATTGGTTATAAAATCCATCATTCTAGTAGAGAGAATTCTATGTCCGGAACTACAATTTATACAGCATATCAGATGCTAAGGGAAAATGCTGATTATGACCTATGTGATCTTCTTCTGAATCAACTATTAGAAAACTTGCAGAAAATTAAGAAGGATAAGAAGAACTCATTCAAGTATAGTGAGCTAATATTGTGTCTATTCTTTTACTACATGAATGAGCTACCCGGATCAAGTGGTTTGGTATGGCAAAATGATAGACCAATTGCCATACAAATCAGAGACTACATGTATGGGCTTGGTGATGCCAAGGCTCAAAGCATAGCACTCTGGGGATATTTTAAGAACTTCCAAGGTATGATGCAGGCTAGAGAAAGAATTCCTCAAATAATAGTTGAAAAATATAAGGATATAGTATGCTTCATGGTAGATACTGATCAATGCCTAATGGAGGCAGTTGAGCCTAGACCAGTTTGGATTATGCCAATGGGATATGAGGTTGATGAGAAAATCTTGGAGCTGCATATCCAACACTTGCTGAGTCAGCCCAAGGACCCTGAGGCAGAAAGGTTTGGAACCTTTGAAGAATTGAGTGTAAAGATCCATGTTGAACTAAGGCAACCGTAAATAAAAAGAAAAGTTAGAAAGGAAGTAGAGGAAATCACCAAGAGATATGGCATATCAAAAGAGGCAGTTGATGCAAATAGAGAGAAAATAGAAAGAGCTGAGAAAGAGAAACAAGAAACAGAAAAAGAAAGTGTTCCGGTGCAAGCCTCCTCCCGGACCAGATCCTCAAAGAGCTCTACACCTGCCACCTCTAAGAGCACAAGAGCCTCCAACCCGGAAGCCAAGTCATCCAGAAAGGGAGAAAAGAGAACAAAAACCAAGGCCACAAGGTCCTACATAAGCCAGAAGGATGATGAAGAAACAGAAACTGATGAGGAAGTTAAGAAAATGAAGAAGAAAAAGAAAACATCCAAGGAATCCTCTGTCGGTAAAAACAAAGAAGAAGAGGCAGAAGAATTTGTTGAAAGGCCTACTCTCTCTGTTGATGATATCATCAAGGTAGTCACTGTGGATGGGAATCTGCAACCAATGACATAATTTTATGATGAGTATAGTGACACTGACAAACGGATCTTGGAAGATGCTACAATCAAGTACCTAAACATTTATAATAAAGCAATCATTGAAATCATTTATCTAATTCCCAAAAGTCTAGAGAAGGTACTTGAATTTAGAAAAGAGAATGCCAAGGAAAAGGATTTAGAGATCCGGGAACAAATTTCAATTCAGCTTTATCATTCCATCACTCCAAAACAAATGACCATGATCTTTAAGGACTGCAAGGATGAGTTCCAGAGAAAAGCAAGAATGAACAAACTTATGCTTGGAGAGACTGATCAGGTGGCAAAAGAAACAGAAGACATCCTCTGGAATGCCTTCATGAGATTCAAACTTCCTATTATAGAGGAAATAGATGAAGAACCTTCTACAATAGATGTCGAAGGATTAAGTGCATCAAAAGAAGAATCCATCGAGAAAAATGTAGAAGAGTCCAAAGAGATAGATGAGGAGAAATCTAAGGACTTGGATTCCTCTGTTTCGGAAGAGGAAGTCCATGAAGAAGTTAACATCTCTCCTCCAGATCCCTCTGCAGACTCAAGTACTAAAGGAGAAGGAAGAGAAAAGGAGAAATTGAGTCAAGAAGAGGAGGTAAAGGGAAGAGAAGAAGATCAAACAGAGAAGACTCCTAATGACAGTTCTGAGGTTGCAAAAGGAAAGAAGACTTAGTCTCCAGCAAGAGACAATGCAGAGGTACTAAAGAGCTTCTTGAACAAAGAAATGATAGAGATAGATGAACCAGAATTATTTCAAGTACCACTAAATTTTGATTCCCTTTCTCTGATCCAGACAATGAAGATAACATCTTTTGGTCAAGCTAAAGCAAAAGAGAAGCTTCTTAAGTCTCACATGGAAGACTATGAGCTGATAGAGATTGCATCCGAGATGCTGGAGAAGATCATGCTATCCTTCCAAAAGGATCCTTCGGCCTCTCCATCTGGTAACCTAAAATCTTTGGTTAACTCTGTTAGCACCCATTTTGGAGAAATTGGCAGAAGAGAAAGTCTAGAAAGAATTTTTGGGAAAGAGATTCACTAAAATACAGGGACTCATAACCAATGATAGGAGGACCCTAGATATTGGGATAAAGGGCCTAGAAAATGCTCTTAAAGATGGTGGAAAAATGTATAAATTTTGTCTATCCTGGTCTAAAGTGACAGAGGATATTGAAAAGAAGGTGAAAGAATAAGAAGATAAACTGTCAAGTTTATCTCAGAATTTTGATCCCCTCACCACTTCTATAATGAATCAAGAGTGCCAGGCCATCATCATTATAAATGAAATAAAGAGGCTGGAAAATGAGAGGAAGAATATAATAAGTAGGATGAGTGAACTTAGATGGATAATTATCCCTAAGTTAGAGTCCATGCATGAGGCCTTAACCGATGCTCAGACCACAGCCCGGACCAGTGATCCAGTAGACTTAAGAAGGTCAAAATCTTATGCATTCTTGTTGAGTGGTCACATTTTAATTTTGTATAGGATGAAGTAGAGTTGGGTGACATAATTTGTACAATTGAAGACCACCTTTGTAGATATACTTAAGAATATGTAAATATAACATGTTTATATACTTATGCGGCTATGTATAGGTTGATTTTTCCAACTTTGGTTTGTGGATTCCACCCTTTGCCATTGATGTCAAAGGGGGAGTGAGGAGTAGTGAAAAATGTGGAATCTAGCCAAGGGGGAGCTCCTGTAAAAGTGTGCATAAGACAAAGCATCAACCAAGGGGGAGTTTGCTACGACACTTAGTCATTTTTCACTAAGTGTTGCCATCAATGCCAATGGGGGAGATTGTTGGCAAGAGACACTGTGTGGCTTCATGAATGTTGTCATTGATGGCAACAAACTCTTTCCCACACATCTGCAGCACAGTATATCTCTACCGAAAGACAGATTGAAGAGTGTTTGGTCTGGTGAGTAAGAACAGAGCATGCAACAAGGTCCAACAATCAGGTCTGGATCTCCTAGAGGGTGTAAATTAGCAAAATGTGAACTTGGGTAAGTCAAGAGGAGTATCATGACTACTATATTCCAGAGATTGAGCCTTTGGTGATGAATGAGTGAAAAGATATGAGCATCTAAGTGTTGGGTTCCTGACAGGCATAGTAGACTGAGGAAGAACTGACCGGTAGAGCATCAAACTTTAATCTGGATGAGAAATTGATGGTGATCAAGCTATTTGAGGGATCATACATGGTTGGCCAACATGATTGATGACTTCTATGTCTATGTCTTTGATACGCATCACATATTAAGCATGGATTCAGCCAATAGATCAGTGTCTTGGAAATATCTTGAGTATTCCGGTTGCCGACTAAGATAGATGTTGAAATCCTTGATGCAAATATATATACCAAATGGATTTCTATATGAAGGAGTGTGTGTGATGATATAGTGTGTGAGGAAAGGTAGAGAGAAGTGTGGAAGCAGTAATACAAGTCCGGTATGTGATAGAACAACAACACTAAAGCAGAGGAAGAATGAAGTGCATTAGATCAGTATATTGAGCCTAACCGGAACTAAACCTCAGCATGTGTGGATGCCTCTCTTCAGATCAAACACCTGGTTACCTTCTATAAACATTGTAGATAGTGAGTCTCTTGTAGGCAGTGTGCCTCTTGTGAGCAATGTGCTCGGGCAGTGAGCCCTAATTGGCAAGTGCCATTTTGTACTTCTTATTCTTTTAACAGAGAATACAATCTTGGGTTAGTCACCCCGTGGTTTTTCCCTTAACAGGGTTTTCCATGTAAAAATTATTGTGTTATGTGCGTTGATTTTATTTCTACTCTCATGGTTATATATGCTTATATGTTTTGATGCTGCACTACTTATTAATGAGGAAAGAAAGTTAAAATATTTAAGATAACTGATTCACCCCCCTCTCAGTTATCTACCTTATTTCCAACAGGCGGGACCTCCTTACCATACCCTAGACCTTGCTTACTAAACTTCTTGGTAACAATAATGGGTTCAACAGGTCCTTGTCCATGTGATCCTAGACCTCCTTGTCCTTTATAGCCCATATTCTTGATAATGTAAAAGCCATTGTTATATCACTCCAATTCTAGAGTAAGTTGATCATTTTCATCAAAGAAGAGGATGTCATTAATGTTTTCATCTTTGAGCATGCTTGGTTTTATGAACACAGTAGGAGGTGCTTTGATAATGGTTGTGGATGAAGTAGCTTTGGATATGGATGGTTGGTGTAGAGGAAAACTAATGCATTGTAGACTTAGAATAATTCAGGGGTAAACCTATCTGAACAGTCCACTCTATCATTGCATTCCTACATTAAATTATCAACCAAGGAGCATAAGCTTATGATGGCACTTGCACTGTATGTGCCTCTAAGACTCATATCTATCCTAAACTATCTTATCCAAACCTACCTAGAGTATTCTACTTGGCTAGAATTCTCAGAAATACAAAAATAGTAAAAACAACTACAGAACCCAGTGGCTACGGGTACCTACAGCATAAGCTGTAGATAACTGTATTCAATAGGTAATTACAGAATTAACTCAAAATATCCATAATGATAAAAGAACTTAACACTAACCTCCGGAGGACTTACAGTAAACAAAGCATGCACTCATTCATTAATCACAACTACTGGAAATAGTAATTAGAATATTTTACTGAACTCACAATACAATTTATGAAATATCAAAGAAACAACTTTAACTAGAAATGCATAAATAAATAAGGAAATAGATAAAGTGAAGATCAGTACCTTGAGTGGCTAGCTCAGGGGACTATCTCACTTAACTGGAAATCAAATCTACTTCAGATTCTCACACATTCTTATAACACAGTTGTATTCAATTCATATCATAAATAGGATCTTCTCAGATTGTATTCAATAAAACATGTCTAGATCTTTCAACATAGAAAAAATAGAGTAACAACTGAGCAAATATAAAATGAAGTAACTTAGAAAGAACTAACTTGACATCAAACTCATCCCTCCTAACTTATACAAAAATGGGAGAGTGTTATGTAACTACCAATTAACTTTGATCATCAATCCATCCCTAGATATTATGGTACATGCTTGAGATCAATTTATTAATCTAACTAAACAGAGGAAGAAGAGTCCTATCCAAATAGAAATTCCTATACAACAACTCATATATGAAACACACGAGTTGTGATTAGAATCCTAGAACAAGTTTTCTTCTTCTGTTTTTATTCTTCCATAATGATCATGTTCAACTTTAGTTGGCGTTTGACTGTGACTTCCTTTAATGCCTTGTTTTGCAATGTGCTGTGAATTCTCCTCTCTTCGATGCCACACACTCGTTGCTACATAAGGGTTAATCCATAGAACATATGCATGAAAACAACCTTCATAATTAAACTATAAAATCTCATCTATATGCATACATACTTATGTCTAACTCATTCAATTGACAAATATTACCACCATGTTTCATATTGACAGAATACGTTCAAGGTTTACAAAATATATAAAAACAACATATTATGATGGTAATGTCTTGGAAAAGTATCTGGAATATCATATGCATAAAGTCTGAAAGCATATAAAAATAACATAAAAGAAGCCAATATTTGAACCCATCATTTCCCCCCAACTAGACTTTTGGTTGACCTCAAGCAAAACACTCAATTAAACACCTAGGGGAAAATATTATAATGTAGAGTAATCTTCCTAAGGTTCATGACCTCTCTGACCCCCTATCCATGCTTGAGATAAAAACCATTATAGCATGCAAGTCTGTCCATCCTGATTGACTTTGCACTCCTACACTAATCACTTCTTCCTCCTGCCTAGTATGATACTGGATAAAGAAGAATAGGAGGTGATAAGTAAGGGGTAGCCATGCTACTCCTCTTTGCTCTGAGATTTGGGTGTACATTGAGAGAATACTAAAGAAACAACAAGGAATAATAACATGCGGTACACTTAACCTATACATAAGTCAATTATACTATACTCATAAACATAGCTTAATCATCATACCTCCTATATATATATATTCAATTGGTAATTAGACATTCATACCGGTGGGTCTTAGTTTCTGCCATGTTCCTTACAACTCTATTCCTTACTTACATATTCTCTTTTCTCTCACTCTCTCTTTTTACATATTCATACTATCTCTTATATATATGTTACATAGGCATGTGTCCTTTCCCAAAATGACCCTTTGTATGTCAGCTCTATCCTCCGCATACCACCTGTGGTGACCTGCGGTAGGATCTGTTGCTTGCCCTATCTGTTGTGATGTTCACAACACGCCCCATTTTACTCCTTAGCAAAATGAGGACCCTTGCTGTGGCTTTTGCTTTTTGCTTATGTGTGTTGTTTTGCTTGGTGGTAAAGGGAAAAAGGGAGTGAAATAGTACAAACCTTGTTAAAAATAGAGAAAAAGTTACATTAAGTACCAGGGCAGAGTACAGGTGAATTCCTTGTCAAAAATAAACAGGGGTTGCTTTTTGAACCATCTTAAAATTTGGTATATTTTGCAAGTTATGAGTGTTTTGGTAAAATGCACATTCGGGTTTGTATGTTGCATGTACAAGGCCCTTTGTATATCGGGTCGCTTGTGTGCAAAGTCTTTTACAAATTGGGTTGCATATACAATGGTCTTTGTATGTTAGGTCATTGTATGTTGCACATGCAAAGGGTTTTGTATATCAGGTTTACATACAAAGTTGTTTGTTTGCTTTTATACTTGTATGCATTTGCTAATGTTCTATTTGTACATATAGGTTGGACCTGATGCAGTTATAAGTTGAAGTGAATGTTTGGTTAAAGTCCGCAGGATGCATCTTATGTTTGTATGTATCTTACATACATTTGTTATATACATTGCCAATGTGCAGGCCGCGGAACCGAAATGGTCATAAAATAAGGTTAAATCAATGTATGCTTTGATATATACAAAGGTGATATGCATTTCATTATACATACAAGTAGCGGAACTCAAAACAAATTAAAGTTTGGTTAATACAATGTTTCTTTACTTAATGTATATCCGATATACATTGCACAATATACATGTCCCGGAACTGGTAGTGAAGTAAAATATGGTCTATAAAAGGCGATAGGTCTGATTGTACATACAAATGTGTTTGTATGTATTGAGCCAAGATATAAGCAAAAAGTACAAGTTTGAGATACAAAGAGCGGACGTGAAAAGAGATTAAATATAGTAGATTCTTTGTATGTTTAAGTGTTTGTATGGTTTCTGATATGCAAGGCAAAAAAAGATACAAGCCGGATTTCAAAAGAGAGTTCAATGTGGAAAAATCGTTGAATGTTTTAAACGCTTGCATATTCATTATATACATTGCTTGATATACAAAGAGTTGCATCGGCCAAAGTTGAGCGATCGGTATGAAAATTCCAACTCACTCTGACTAACATATGCTCACGCCGATGGAAAGAGAAAGACTTAGCTGCTAAGGGCATCAGGCAAATATAGGCTGTCGGAATGAAATTTTTGGCCCGAGCCGATGAATGGAAGTTAAGCCGATAAAGAGAAGGCGTCGGCGTAAATAGAGAGATCAGTGGGAAATTGTTAAGCCCACCTGACTTAAGAGAGTTATGCCGATAGAGATATACAAAACACAACAGAGAGAATACAAACAAGGGTATATATGTAGAATTGGACCGACTATAAAAGGGAAGTTTAAAGGTGCCAAAATTGCCGTAACTAGTGCCCAGCCAACATTCTGACCAGGTAATAAATTAACGAAGTGACTTGATGTTTTTTTTTAATCCATTTTTTGTGTCTATTGGCAAGGTTATAGATGTATAAGAGGTGAAACTTAATGGTGATGACATCACAGGAGGCGGATCAGATCATGAAAGATCGCAAGCGAAGCAGGAGGAGTAAAGGCTTTCAAAGCGAAGACAAAATGCAGATGGGGAAACATTATTAAACAGAGAACGGAAGATATTTTGAGCTATTAGGGTTTCCAAGGGGCATCTTACGCTCAGGATGAGTATGTTGCTTGGAGATATTTTGGATGGGATTTGTTTCCCACCGCTTGATGCTGCACTTGAAGGGTGGACCGTTGATTAACTAGGGTTTTGGAGCCATATTGGGGATAATCAGAGCCATATATATTAAGCCCCATTTATTTTTGTATAAAAAAAAGAAAAAAGGGGGAGGTCAATCATTCTGAGTCTGACCTGAAACAATTTAGTATAGGAGATCGGATTACTGAGACTAATGAGGACTGAACTGTTGAAATCTCAAGGTTCTTTCCTCGGATCATTGTAAATATACTTGTTCTAAAGCATACTGAATAGAGATGAAGCTTTAGATTACATCCTGATTGTAAACTTTACGTAATCTTCAAGTTGATTTCTAGATATGTACTGGTGAATGCTGTGTCCAATAGAAGCACTTTTATTTTATTGCATGTTGTTGTCAACTTTTCCTTTGAAGATTTGCATTGGATCATGCGGATTTGTGAACTGTCCTGGTGAAGTATGATTCTAGTTTTCTTCTCTTCATTGCTGTATCAGAATATGTATGTGGATTAGTGATCTCAGTCAAGTAATTTTGGGAATCTCATTCTTTAAAACCTTTCTTTGTTATTTTCTTTTTCTTAATTTCATTGAAATCACTTCCATAACTGCAATACATAGATAAATAATAAGCAGACCAAAGAAATATGCTGACATCCCGTAGATAATTGAATATCATTAGCATATTTGAGATAAAAAATGCATGTAGTATTGAAAATATCATGCAAGGACTTGCGAATAATGGTAGAAATCATGCAAAGATCAACCCGTAGGCACATTGTTTGAGTAAGTTCTTAGTGTAGAGGTAGAAATTACTCAAGTACGTAAGGCCCCTGAATGATTAACAGCAACACACATCAACCACTGAGTAACATCAGTAGATTATGAACTAATCAATGGAGACTTGGGATCGTGAATTCTTTGAATTCATCATATCTTTCAAGATAAATAAGGGTTGTTGTGTAACTTTTATTTCATGTTTGTTTCTAACTAACATCACCATCAACAAGAACTGGCGCTAGAAGGAGGGCCTCTCACTCTCATCAGTAATCTTTTGTCTGATTTAATAATGCAGACAGAAAGGTAACACTCAAGCATCTCTGTATTTCAAGTTATATGTAAAGATTTGCTGTTTTAAGTTTGTGTACGCTAATCATTTGTGAAGTTTTTGAATTAAGCATAAATAAACAGCCTTGGCTAGGGATTTTCAATGGATCTCTACAGTAAACCAGCCAACCTTCCTTAGATTTAAGAAATCCTGGCTCCCAAGCCAAATACCAGGTCCAAATCTAGTGGACTCTTTGAAGAATCACCTATCAGGGGATTTAGACCTAGAACTGTGGACATTCATCACTCTCCTGATTCTAGTGCATCAGGAGCTTCACCAAAACATGCTCCTATAACTCCTCTCAGGTTTCAAACACCTACAGGGCCATCTGTAACACCTACGAGACCACCTGTCACACCTCAGGTCCAACCTCAACCTGTCATACCTTAGGTTTAACCTCCACTAGTCCCAATGTCTTTCTTTGCTGTAGAGTCACCTCTGACTTTTAATGCATATCATGCTCTGCCTAAGAATCCTGATAAAATTTGTCCCAAGTATCATCCATATTAGGATGCTGATGATCACATCAAAATTTTCAAAGAAGCTTGTAGTAGGGCTAGATTTGCACATCAAGATGTGGTATGCAGGTTATTTCCATTTTCTTTAGGGGAAGAGGCATATAACTGGTATATCAGTCTTAGTCAAGGTTCAATCAATTCATGGGATGCCTTAGAAAAAGCCTTTAAGGATAGGTTCAGAACACCTATAGATCCTTCAATGAATTATCATTTGTTTGCCAAAATCAAGAGATTTGAAGGAGAACCTATTGCTAACTTCAATGCGAGATTCCAGAAAATGCTCTCAAAAGTAGTAGCACCTTATGCTGTAGCAGATGAAGCTTCTAGGAGCATTTATTATTCAGCATTAGATCCCTTGACTTCCATGTTTATCAGGAGAACACATCCTGATGTAATGACTTTGGTAGGAGCTTTTGAAGAAGCCATCAAAGTTAGTCAGAAATTGGCTCCTGCCCCCACACCAAATATTGCCTTCCCTACATTCCTTGGTTATCCTACATATCCTGTTCACCAACAGACCAATGGAGCCATGATACCTTCAGCTGTGATGCTAGCCCCTTTGCAGATACCTCCACTCAGTATCATGCCACCACCAAATGGAAATGGCCAGATGTTACAATAACCAGGACAAACACAAGTGCCTCAAGTTGTGGAACAATCCAACAATAACAATGGATCTTCCTTTTTCAAGCCTCAGACAGAGAATGTAGTGGCCAAGGTTCAGGAAGAGAAAGAAGAAATGAAGGAGATATCAGCACAGTTGAGGAAACTTACTACTGAGGTCACTCATTTGAGGAGTCAGAACTTCTATTCTCAACCAAACTAGAACAAAGGTTATGCCAATGACAGACCTAATTATCCTGATAGGGGGTACAACAATAATTACGATAACAATCACAACAATAATCCTCCTAGACAACCTAGAGTGTGGAACACTAGGCCAAACAATGGTTCCTTGCCATCACCTCTAGACAATCACCCTCCTAGTGAACCTAGGCAGACCACCAGGGTAAACCTTGCAGAGGCAGCACTTACACACTGGTGCAGGATACATAACACCGATGCTCATACAGAGCTAGACTGTCCTCAGTTCAGGATTGCTGCCAGTATTTTCCAAACTGAAGTGTCTAATACTTTAGGAAATCCACCTTATGTAGAGGGAAATGAAATTGTCCCCTGTGAATATGATTCTGCCTTAGTGCTAGAAAGCTTCATGCATCATCCTTGTCAACAGACAATTTCATCTCATCAGGATTACACCTCAACAAGTGAGGAATCAGCCATGGCTTTTGAATCCAACTATGTTTTTCCATTTGAGGATGAGAATGAGCCATCAATTGAGCATGAGGAAGTCAATGCTTATCAACAGCAACCTCAGGGTAGACATAATTACAACTTGAGGAATAGCTCAAACAAGTCTGCTGATCCTTTGACCACATCCTTGCCTCCAAACAATTTCAATACTCCACCTGATCCCAAGGCAAGTAATAACCCTGGATTTGCCAAGGTTAATGCTCAATACTTGGCACCACAGAATACAGTACCAAAAACTAGTAATCTACCTCCTGAATCTGACAAGTTGGTCACATATCTGACTGACGAAATGAAAAAGATCAAAATCAGCCTACAATTTTTAGAGTTGCTTAAAACCCCTGCTATCAGGAAAGCTTTCATGAAATCATTAGATGATCTTGCTCAAAAGGAAGATAGTCATACCTCAGGTCAGTCTAGAAATAAAGATCATGTTGCTAGGGATGTTAATGTTAAACATAAAATGCCAGCCACTGTTCAAGCTACAGAGACTTCCCACATGACCCTATACAAAGAGAAGAGTGAGTCACCTCCTTTCCTCCTTACCATAAGGATATTTGGTAAAAATTTGCACAACTGTTTAGTAGACTCAGGAGCATCTACCAATGTAATGCCCCTATCCATATGCAATGCTTTAGGGTTACATCTTGCTAAATCATTAAAGAAAGTAACACAATTGGACAAAACAGAGGTGAGTGTGGTAGGAGAACTAACTCACATTCACATGTAGTTAGCTTCAGACCCCAGAAATCAGCACTATATTGATATTCAGGTAGTTGATATACCTGATACATATGGGATGTTACTTAGTAGAGACTGGTCAAAAACCCTTAACGGATACATGTCAACTGATTTTAGTCATATGTGGTTGCCCTGGAGAGGGATACCAAATCAAATAAGGATAGATGCTGAACCTCGCATGAAACACATGATCACTGAATATAACAAAACTAATGAAATCATGTATGTGGATGTGGAACCTAGAGTTTACTCCATCAGACCCCAGACCGCTAGCATAGAGGAGTTCCTGATGTTTGACTTTCATAATCATGATGATGACCCTCAAGATGATAGAATAACTTTAGAATCTGATTGTAACCCTGAAAATGAAGTAGAGGTAGATCATTTCAAGAATTTTGAGATGCATTTGTTTAAAGAGGTGCAATGATGTCAGTTGTTAAAAATGCCTGTTCATGATATTCTAATTGATGGATGGTGCAGGTTGCATGATGAGGCACATTCTGAAAGGACTTGTGGTGCCTGTTTAGACATGTTGGAGCTAGAACAAGCATATAGAATAGGAGAATGCACATATCAAGATGAAAGTTCTATCCAGATGATAGAAGAGATACTAGTATGCAACAAGAGTAATGCTAAAACCAAGGAGAAAATCACCCCAGGGAGTGATTGTTTAGTAGAATCAGATTATGAGTTATCTGATGAATATAGGGGCAGTAATCTGTCCAAATATGAAGAGTATTTATCAAAAGAGATCCAAAAGATGACACAGTAGCGGAGATCTCCACAGGATGTCTTCATTGAAGGTTGGTGCAGGTTACATGAAGCACCTCATTCAGAAACTGCTTGTTCATTGTGTCTGCATATTCTGAAAAAGCAGATGTTGCCTAGTCCAGAAGATCATTCTTCTGATGATAAGAGAAAAGAAGAAATATCAGCTTCACACAAGGCAAATAAGGTGAAGTCTGAGAAAGCTGAGACAACAAAATTAAAATGGATATCAAATGGTCCGGCTGCCAGAGCTAAAAGGAAGAAAGAAGGCCCAGATAGGCCTTTAGCTGAAGATAAGCCATGGATCCTTAGATTTGATGGATCCAAGTCCAAACAAGGGGTTGGAGTGGGGATAGATCTTATTGATCCATCTAGAAAATCCTACTTAGCAGCATACAGATTGCAGTTCCCATGTACAAACAATGTGACAGAGTATGAAGCTCTAATTCATGGAATATTGTTTGCATTAAGAAAGAAAGTAAAAATTCTGCATGTCTATGGAGACTTAGAATTGGTTGTGAGATAGGTAAGAGATATATACTCTTGCAATTATAGGAATCTGTCTAATTACAGACATAGGGTATGGGACTTGATAGAAGATTTTGATGCATTCAATATCACCTATGTACCCAGAGAACAAAATCACAGGGCAGATGCCTTGGCCCAGGCTGCCAGTACTTTAGAACCACTGCCCATATCTAGTCTAAAAAGATTCTCAGTTGAATTAGTATCAGTGCCTTCTATTCCAGATAATGTAACTAATCTTTGAGTATTTGATGATGATCAACATATATTGGACTTCATTTCCAATAGAGATGTTTTTGAAGCACAGATCATAGATGAAAGGAATGTAGAAGATCATGTCTGGGAAGAAGAAGAAATCCTAGAGCTGCCTAGTAACAAGATTCCTAAGGGAATGATAGAGCTAGAAAGAGCATTTGATCTAGACAATATGCTAAAATAGAAGGATCTCCCAAAAGCGGATGGAGGACAGTACTCCTAGGTCAACATTAGAAAGGATGATGAGAAAAGAAATGTTCTGATTGGGAAAGTCTGTACATAAGAGGAGTTGGAAGGAATAACCCAAGCTCTCAAAGATTATATCCATGTCATTGCCTGGACTTATGATGAGTTAAAAACTTACGACACATCAGTCATCACTCATACAATACCTTTGAAGCCAGACGTCAAGCCTTTTCGGCAGAAATAAAGACCCATCAATTCTTTATTGGAGCCCATCATTTTTGAAGAGGTTAAAAGGCTGCTTGATGCCAGGATCATATTTCCTATGAGGCATTCCACATGGGTGGCAACCCTGGTCCCAGTAAGGAAAAAGAATGGCAACATTAGGTTGTGCGTCGATTTCAGAAACTTAAATCGAGCTTCTGAAAAAGATAATTATCCTTTGCCTTCTTTGGACGAAGTCCTGCAAATTGTGAATGGTGCCAAGATGATGTCATTCTTGGATGGTTTCTCTGGGTATAACCAGGTGATAGTGGACAAAATTGATATATTGAAAACTGCGTTCACCACAAAGTGGGGGATCTTCGCCTACAGGCACATGCCGTTTGGGTTAATAGACGCTGGGGCAACGTTTCAGTGAGCAATGGACATAGCCTTCAGAGGCTTGATTGGTAAATGCGTAGTCATATACATGGATGACTTAACAGTTTTCTCTAAAGATAGAGGAAACCATGTAGAGGACCTAAGAAAGGTGCTGAAGAAGTGCGAGCAATACGGGATATCCCTGAACCCTAAGAAATGCATATTTGGGGTAACCACAGGGAAGTTATTGGGCCACCTAATAACAAAAAATGGGGTCATCATTGACCCTGATAGGGTGGAATAAATCATGAGGATACAACTTCCTGGAAGCAAAAAGGAGCTCAAATCTTACTTTGGTAAGATTAATTTTGTTAGGAAATTTATTACTGGCTTTGTAGAGATTGTCAGACCCTTGAATGCCATGCTCAAGAAGGATGCTAAAATTGAGTGGACACCTGAAGCTAGAGCAGCTTTTGAAGATATTAAAAAGGCCATATCAAATGCTCCAGTTTTGATCAGTCCAGATTATACCAAGGACTTTTATATTTACTCATTTGCTTTAGAGCATACTTCTGCAGCAGTGTTGACACAGAGAAATGAAGAAAAAGAGGAAAAGCCTATAGCCTTCATGAGCTTCCCTTTCAGAGATGCAAAGCTCAGATATATGGACGTTGAAAGATAGGCACTTGCTCTGGTTTAGGCAGTTAAGAAATTTAGGCATTACATTCTGAGAAGTAAAGTGATCGCTGTAGTACCTGATGCAGCAATAAAGATGTTATTAATGCAAAGCGAGCCAGGTGAGAAAAGAGCTAAATGGATCACTATCCTCCAAGAGTATAATATGGACATTACACCCATGAAGTTAGTAAGAGGACATGCATTGAGCCAGATGATATCATAAATTGATCCTAATATCATGAGCCAGTAGTATGTTGTGAATGCAAAGAAAGATGGAGAATGGTACTCAGACATCAGACACATCCTGATTATTGGAAGATGTCCTTTAAGACTGCAGGCCTCACAGAGGAGAGCCTTGAAGATAAGGTCACAGAAATATATGATCAAAGGAGTCCTTTTCAAGAAAAACTACGAAGGGATATACTTTAGGTGCCTGGAAAGACAAGAAGCAGACAAGGTGTTAGCAGAGTTACATGGTAAGTTTGGGACTACACATGGATCACCTTTAGCTACCACTCATGCTATCCTTAGGGCAGGGTATTACTGGCCCACTATTTTTAAAGATACTGTTGAACACATCAAATATTGTCATATGTGTCAGGTTGCTGCAAACAGAGAAAAATATGCTGCTCAACCTTTGCAGCCCGTGATGGAGATGCGCCCATTTGCTCAATGGGGAATGGACTGTTGATAACTGAGAGGGGGGGTGAATCAGTTATCCTAATTATTTCCCTTTCTGAACTTTCCTATTAATTAATGCAGCATTGAATCAAACACAAAAACATTACCATGAAATAAGAAACACATGACACAGTAATTTTTGACGTGGAAACCCTGTTAAGGGAGAAAACCACGGGGTGATTAACCCAAAAATTATTCTCTGTTAGAAGAATAGGAGATTACAAAAATGGCACTTGCCAATTAGGGCTCACTGCCCGAGCACACTGCTCACAAGAGGCCCACTGCCTACAAGAAGACACACTGTCTACAAAGTGATAAGAATCACAGTCTTGAACTGATTGAACGCATCTGCATATGCTGGAGTTCAGTTCCGGTTAGGCTCAGTACACTGATCTGCTGCACTTCATCTTTCCTCTGTTCTTTATTCTGCTATCTTTCACATACCGGATCCTTTTTGCTACTTCTGCTCTGTTCTGGACTTATTCGCATATATCTTCACACCATCACACACTTCACAACTAAATCCATCCTCTATATATATATCCGCACAAGTAATTTCATCACCTTTCTAGTCGGCATCCGGAACAGTCTAGTTTCTTACAAACTCTTGTTCTGTCGGCTGAATCCTTCCTCACCAAGCAATGCGGATCAAGCATATACTTGTAGATATCATTAATCATGTCGGCCAAACATGATTCATGCTTTCACAACCTCTATCATCAATAGTAACACATCCGGAAAGTAGTCTGATACTCTGTCAGTCAGTTCTTCCTTTGTTTTCACTGTCTCTCAGGAATCCGGTACTCAACTATTCATATCTTTCTCCTTGTCCATCACCGGAGGCTAAATCCTTGGAATATACCACTCAAGGTAGTCCTCTTGACTTCCCCAAATCCGCACTGCACCAAGACACTTCCTCTGAGAGATCCGGATCAATCTGTCGGACCTTGCCACATGCTCTGTTCTTGTTCACCGGACCACAACATTCTTTATTCTGACTTCCGGTAGAGACACATCATGACTTGCGGATATGTGGGATGACCTTTGTTGCCATCAATGACAACAACCATGAATCCATATAGTGTCTCTTGCCAACAATCTCCCCCTTTGGCATTGATGGCAACACTTAGTGAAAAATGACTAAGTGTTTTCACTATGCTCCCCCTTTGCTGATGCTCTGTCTTTATATACAATTTCCGGAACTCCCCCTTAATTGGATTCCTCATTTTTCACTGCTCCTCACTCCCCCTTTGACATCAATGGCAAAGGGTGGGGTCCGCACACCAAAATTTTCAAAAATTTTCTATACATAGCCGCATATTTACATACTCACATATACTGAAGAATGTCTGCAAAGGATGTCTGCAATTGGATCATTTCTGTAGCCCAACTTTGCTTCATTCTGTCCAAAATTGAAATGTGACCACTCAACAAAAATGCAAAAGCTTCTGCCCGCTTGAGATCTGTCGGATCTTTTGTTTGGGCGGTGGTCTGAGCATCACTGATGGCCTCATGCATAGTTTCCAACTTAGGGATTATAATCCTTCTAAGTTCTCCCATCCGGTTGGTGATATTCTTCCTTTCCTTCTCAAGATTCTTTATTTCATTCAAGACTGCAATAGTCTGACATTCTTGATTTATTATGGAGGAAGAGAGAGGATCAAAACTTTGAGATAAGCTTTGTAGCTTGTCCTGTTCCTCTTTTATTTTCTTGTCAATTGCTGCTATTGCCTTTGACCAGGATATACAAAATTTGTAGATGTCACCGCCATCCTTAAGAGCATTCTCTAAGCTCTTTATTCCAAGGCTCACAATCTTCCTATCCTTAGAGATTAATTCTAATACTTCTGAAAATCTTTTATCCAAAAATTCCTTCCGGACCTTTTCTTCAGCTGATTTTTCTAGAGAATCAAAATGTGTATCAACACTGCTGACTAAGGTTTTTAGATTACCGGAAGAGGAGGCTATCGGATCTATCTGGATTGATGGCATAATCTTTACAAGTACTCCGGAAGCAGCCTCTATCAACTCACAGTCTTCCATATGAGACTTCAGGAGTTTTTCATTTGCCTTGGCATTTGCAAATGAAGCTATCTTCATTGTTTGTACCGGAGAGAGAGAGTCAAAGTCGAATGGGCCTTTTAGAAGCTCCGGTTCATCAATCTCTAAAGTTTCTTTGCTCAAAAATTGTTGAACAGTTTGTGCAGTGTCTCTTGCCGGAGACAAATGTTTCTTTTCTTCTGCAGTCTTGGAACTGTCAACCTCTTTGTCTTTCACCACTGCTTCCTTCTCCTGTAATTGCTCTTCTTCTTTGGATCCAGAGACTGTAGGGGAAACCGGAGGAGAGATGCTTGTATGTTCAGGGCCCACTTCTTCCGGAACAGATGATTCCAAATCCGCAGCTGTTTCTGCACCTAAGTCCTCTACAACAGGAAGATTGAACCTTTTGAAGGCCTTCCGGAGGATCTCTTCTGTCTCTTGGGCCACTTTGTCAGTCTCACCAAGCATGAGTTGATTCATCCTGGCTTTACTTCTGAACTCATCTTTGCAGTCCTTGAAGATTATGTTCATTGTCTTGGGATCAATTTGAGGATATAGCTGAATAGCTATCTGCTCCCGGATCTCAAGATCTTTTGCATGAGCATTGTTCTTTCTTACTTCTAATTCCTTTTCTAGGCTTTTAGGAATAAGAGATATGATCTCAATGAAAGCCTTATTGTATATGTTCAGATATTTGACTGTGGCTTCCTGAAGAGTCTTTTGGTCAGCCTCACTGAAGTCATCATAAGATTCAGTCATTGGTTGAAGGTTTCCATCCACCGTGACCAACTTGATTACATTCTCTAGAGACAGAGTGGGCTTTTCAACAGATACCTCTGCCATTTCATCCTTGTCTTGGCCTGTGGAGGGTTTACCGGATCCTTTCTTCTTCTGTTTCTTTATTTCTTTTACTCCCTCATCTGACTCTGTTTCCTCTTCATCCTTTTGGCTTCCATAAGCCCTTGTGGCTTTTGTCTTGGATCTCTTACCGGATGCCTGGACTTCCGGTTTTGAACTTTTGGTTGAGGGAGGTGCAGATCTTTTTGATGATCTGGTCCGGGTGGGAGTTTCAACCGGAACACTTTCTTTACTTTTCTCTTCTTCCTCAGCCTTCCTCCTCTTTTCCCGGCTGGCATCAAGTGCCTCTTTTGAGATGCCTAGGCCTTGAGCAATATGCTCAACTTCTTTTCTTACCTTCCTCTTTATCTCCGGTTCCCTGAGTTCTACATGTAACTTTACACTCAGTTCCTCAAAGGTTCCGAACCTTTCTGCCTTGGGATCTTTGGGCTGGCTTAGCATGTGTTGAACATGCAGCTCTACTATCTGTTCATCCACTTCATACCCCATAGGCATGATCCAGACAGTCCTTGGCTCCACTGCCTCCATCAGACACTGATCTGTTTCTACCATGAAGCATACTGTGTCTTTGTACTTCTCTACAAGGGATTGGGGTATTCTTTCTCTTGCATGCATCATGCTTTGGAAGTTTTTGAGGTATTCCCATAGAGCTGTATTTCTTGCTTTGGCATCCCCAAGTCCATGCAAATAGTCTCTGATTTGAATGGCAACCGGTCTGTCATTCTGCCATATCCATCCACTGGATCCGGGAAGCTCATTCATGTAGTAAAAGAAGAGACACAAGATCAGATTGCCATATTTGAAGGAGTTTTTCTTGTCCTTCTTAATCTTCTGCAGATTTTCAAAGAGTTGGTTTACTAGAAGCTCGCACAAGTCATAATCTGCATTCTCCTTTAACATCTGATAGGCTGTGTAGATTGCAGTTCCCGGTACTGAATTTTCCCTACTAGAGTGATAGATTTTGTAACCAATTATTATAGCTGCAAATTTGACATCCGGTTCAATGATATCATCAACTGTCATAGCTCTCTTGTCAAACTTGGATCCGGTTGCATCACTGACTGTCTGATTTTTGACAGATTTGAGAACAGGTAATCCACCGGATGAGTGCAGACCGGTTACAGCCCTAATTGCGTCCTTGGTGATCTTGAAGGGCTTGTTCAACCATAGGAAGTTGTCATGTACTCTACTTAGTACATACCGGACCCATTCATCTTCTTCAAAACAGGGGAAATGAATGCACTGTGCAAAGTGTTTGTCCTGGATGGCTTTATACTGAGGTTTGATCTCAAAGGAGTCATCTATCAATTGTTTGTGATAGATATCCATTAGTTTTGATTCTCCAAAGTCTTCAAGATTCGCATGGATGTAAACCCTAATATCTTCTGTATGCAATACACCATGAGGAACACTAGAGAAGGCTCCTAGTGGATCTACCTCCAATGATTTGTAAGGATGTTTCTTGAATGAGGGGCGAGGTCTATCAGAGATCTTAACTATATTTGGAGTAGCCATTCTTCAAAGATTTGCAGTGAGGTAATGAAAAACGGAGAATACCTTATGCGCCTTCGACTTGCACGGAGTGATTGGATTGATTTCTTTATGCAATGACTTCGGCAGGAGATCCTTGGTGTGCTTGATGAATCTTGTTGCAGAGCTCCACTATTCGCTTCTTCTTGAGTGCAGAATGAGCAAATTACTTTTGAGAAATCCCTTATATTGCTCCGCGAACCCTAATATCTGTCTGCAATAAATGCTTCACCTACATTATTCCGGTTTGCCTTGTCTGGATAGCTTGGAGTATCCCGGATTAGTCCTGATCTGTGAATATCATCCGGATCTTTCAATCATGAATAAATAGAGGTAACATATTACAAGAACATCCCAAACACTCTGTCCAATCCGCAGAACAATATAGTGCACTTCCGGATCTCTCCGGACCTTTTTGCAATCCTTTGTCATACCGGAGCATCTCCCTGAACAGGTCTTATTTGATCGATCACAGCTTCTTCATAACTCCATGCGGACCTCTGAAAACTTGACTGAAGCATCTCAAGACTCATATCTACAAACCCTTTAATCCGCATCTTGTGCCACATCCGGCACCACTTGTTTGGTTGGGGGAACAGGATTTTCTTTGAGTCTCCCCCTGAGCCTGAGCTCACTTTTTAATTTCCGGAAGAAATATCAGCACCAGAGTCTGGTGCGGATCCAAACTCTACATTCTCTAAACTTTTCTTCACCCAAATCTTGCTCATCTGATTCCTAACTTCATCCGCATTCATCTTTTGTTTACCCTTGTCTTGATTCTGATTATACACCGGACCTCTTTTGTCCTGATATTTGTTTCTGCAGACTTTAGCATTATGACCGGACCTATTGCAGATTTGGCAAATAACATTTCTTTGCATATTTGACTGATATCCTCTTGATCTGCATTGATTAGCCATATGACCTACTCTATTGCATGTAAAGCATCTTCCTTTGAATGATTTGTTTACTTGCATAATTCTGCATTCATGGGATTTGTGTCCATACCTTTTGCAGTTGAAGCACTGTCCGGAGAAGGATGAATTGATCTGATTCATTCTCATTCTGCACTGATTAGCTTTGTGACCAAAGTGGTTGCAGCTGTGGCAGTATCCATTGAAGGATGGATATCTTTGAGCATTTGGCTGTCTTACCGGAGGTCTTCTAGGCCTGCTCCTTGGATTTTCTGATCCAAGATTCTTCTGACCGGATCCGGAGCTTTCTCCTTTCTCATATCCCAAACCATACTTGTCATCTGTCCTTTTTTGACTTCCAAGAAGAACTTCAAGTTGAGCAGAACTTATCTTGAATTTCTCTTTATATTCATTTGCTGTTTGAAGGTCTCTTTTGAGAGAGGCAATTTGATCCTCAAGTTTTTCTTCATTATCTTTGGCATCTTCAAGATCAGATTCA
This sequence comes from Cunninghamia lanceolata, assembly GCA_027924645.1. Lineage (NCBI taxonomy): Eukaryota > Viridiplantae > Streptophyta > Pinopsida > Cupressales > Cupressaceae > Cunninghamia > Cunninghamia lanceolata. The sequence continues at coordinate 4,074,319 of BSBN01001380.1, read as the reverse complement.
AGATGTCTGATAATCCTGTCCATCTGGTGGCATTCTTCTGATTTTTCTTTAAGAGATTGTCTTAGATTGTCTTCAGCCTTTCTTTTTTCTTCAATCTCTTGAGTAAACTTTATAGTTCCTGATTCCATTTCATGTCTTAACATAATGACTTCTTTTGATAACTTTTCACATAACTTGGTTTGCTCAGTCAATTCTTCATTTGTATTGCTTTCTTCACTTTGTCTTGCCAACTGTTGGAGCAACTCCTTTCTCTTTTTCATAGAGAGACTTAATTTGTCTTTTAATTCTCTCATGAATTCATCAGCCTGTTTGAGTCTTTCCTTTAATTCATTGACTTCAGAATTTGACTGTTCAAGATCCTCAAGAGCAGTCTTGAGTTGCTCCCTTAAACCATATGCATCCATTTGAACTCCCAGATCTTCCTCAAGCTGTTAGGCTCTATTAGGAGGAACTTGGCTCTGATACCAATTGTTGATAACTGAGAGGGGGGGGGGGGTGAATCAGTTATCCTAATTATTTCCCTTTCTGAACTTTCCTATTAATTAATGCAGCATTGAATCAAACACAAAAACATTACCATGAAATAAGAAACACATGACACAGTAATTTTTGACGTGGAAACCCTGTTAAGGGAGAAAACCACGGGGTGATTAACCCAAAAATTATTCTCTGTTAGAAGAATAGGAGATTACAAAAATGGCACTTGCCAATTAGGGCTCACTGCCCGAGCACACTGCTCACAAGAGGCCCACTGCCTACAAGAAGACACACTGTCTACAAAGTGATAAGAATCACAGTCTTGAACTGATTGAACGCATCTGCATATGCTGGAGTTCAGTTCCAGTTAGGCTCAGTACACTGATCTGCTGCACTTCATCTTTCCTCTGTTCTTTATTCTGCTATCTTTCACATACCGGATCCTTTTTGCTACTTCTGCTCTGTTCTGGACTTATTCGCATATATCTTCACACCATCACACACTTCACAACTAAATCCATCCTCTATATATATCCGCACAAGTAATTTCATCACCTTTCTAGTCGGCATCCGGAACAGTCTAGTTTCTTACAAACTCTTGTTCTGTCGGCTGAATCCTTCCTCACCAAGCAATGCGGATCAAGCATATACTTGTAGATATCATTAATCATGTCGGCCAAACATGATTCATGCTTTCACAACCTCTATCATCAATAGTAACACATCCGGAAAGTAGTCTGATACTCTGTCAGTCAGTTCTTCCTCTGTTTTCACTGTCTCTCAGGAATTCGGTACTCAACTATTCATATCTTTCTCCTTGTCCATCACCGGAGGCTAAATCCTTGGAATATACCACTCAAGGTAGTCCTCTTGACTTCCCCAAATCCGCACTGCACCAAGACACTTCCTCTGAGAGATCTGGATCAATCTGTCGGACCTTGCCACATGCTCTGTTCTTGTTCACCGGACCACAACATTCTTTATTCTGACTTCCGGTAGAGACACATCATGACTTGCGGATATGTGGGATGACCTTTGTTGCCATCAATGACAACAACCATGAATCCATATAGTGTCTCTTGCCAACATGGACTTTGTAGGACCTATTAATCCTCCATCATCTTCAGGCCATAGGTATGTTTTAACTATTACTGATTATTGTACCAGGTGGACTGAAGCTGTTAGCAGTAAGACATGTAATACTGAGGATGTCATCAGGTTTTTGGAAAGCAATATAGTAACTAGGTATGGAGTTCCCTACGCTTTGGTATGTGATAATGGATCTGCTTTTGCTTTAATTAAACTATCAAGTTGGGCTTTTGACTATGGGATCATCTTGAAATTCTCCTCAAACTACGATCCCCAAGGGAATGGATTGGCAAAATCCACGAACAAGAACCTATTGAACATCATAAAGAAATTCACAGAAAAGAACCCAAGGGAGTGGAACACTTTATTGAAGTATGCCTTGTGGGTAGATAGAACCAGGAATAAGGCTGCATTAGGAAATTCTCCTTTTCATCTAGTATATGGGGTGGATCCTATCCTCCCTGTTAACCTAAGGATTCCTACATTGCAGTTTACACAAGAATACCTGGGCATTGATAATAAACAAGAGGTCAGGTTGCTTCAATTGATGAACCTAGAAGAAAAAAGAAGTAAAGCAATTGAACAATTTGCTAAACATCAGGCTATTGTCAAGCGCTGGTTTGACAAAAGAGCCAGAATTAAGGCTTTTAGGATCTCAGATTTGGTCCTCATGTGGGACAAAGCACATGAGAGGAAAGGAGATCATGGTAAGTTTGATAAACTCTGGATAGATCCCTTTCAAATTTCTAAAATTTAGGAGCCAACACCTACAGGATTAAGACTTTAACCGGTGAGGATGTTCCATTACCAGTTAATGGACAGTTTCTCAAACATTATTTTCAAGCCTGAAGTGGTGCCATGACAGCCATGTGTATCATAGTGTATATTTTTGTATAGTTGTTTGTATAGTCTGCTTGTTTTGTTTGCTTTGTTGTTTCCTCAGCAGGGATGTGTATTTTGATTTAGAGTAAGAAGCATACTAACAACCACTGAAAATAATAGAAAATTTAGAACATTCAGGTTAATTATTTGAAATTTATCCATAACTTGTTGTGACTATCATAAATGTAGAAAGTTGTTTAAACTTTGTGAAATTTTGTATTCAATAACTGTGGGTTGAGTATTCAAGGAAGTTTCTCACAATGACACACCTAAAATCTTTGGGTTTGTTGAACTTATCGGTGTAGATATTAGGTGAAAAATCTGAGGTCACCCTTGCTACCATTACAATTCTCAGCTTAATTTCAGCAAGTGACCAATCCTTGCATCATGAAGTTACAAATGTTATATCTTATGAAATCTCTATCAAATACAAAAATAAATAAATAAATAAATAAATAAATAAATAAAATGGATTATACTAAAAAATCCAGATTAAGCCATCTAAGTAACTCTACCAGGGCTACAGACGCTTGTTGGCAGTGGGGCTCTACTTAGGAGAATTGTAACAATAACCTTGTTGGGGCTATGGATGCCTGTTGGCAGCAAGGCTCTATCCGGTTGGCTATGAGGGAATGACATCAAATATGTAGTCTAATGTCAGTCACTGGTTTGTTCAACTGATTTTCAAGATGAGGATTATTAATCATGTGCACCCACTTAAACTGAAAGGAGGATTCATGCACCTTATTGAATACATTAAGTCTCAAGTTAGATAATGATTTGTAGAAAAGATAGTTGGAAATTATAAATTTATTTCATTTAGTTTTCTTTAATGGTTTGAATTTAATTGTTTTGTTTGGTTGCTAGTTGTTGTGATGTTCACAACATGCCCCATTTTACTCCTTAGCAAAATGAGGACCCCTGCTGTGGCTTTTGCTTTTTGCTTATGTGTGTTGTTTTGCTTGGTGGTAAAGGGAAAAAGGGAGTGAAATAGTACAAACCTTGTTAAAAATAGAGAAAAAGTAAGTACCAGGGTAGAGTACAGGTGAATTCCTTGTAAAAAATGAACAGGGGTTTCTTTTTGAACCATCTTAAAATTTGCTATATTTTACAAGTTGAGTTTTTTGGTAAAATGTACATTCGGGTTTGTATGTTGCATGTACAAGGCCCTTTGTATATCGGGTCACTTGTGTGCAAAGTCTTTTACAAATCAGGTTGCATATATAATGTTCTTTGTATGTTAGGTCGTTGTATGTTGCACATGCAAAGGGTTTTGTATATCGGGTTTACATACAAAGTTGTTTGTATGCTTCTATACTTGTATGCATTTGCTAATGTTCTATTTGTACATACAGGTTGGACCCGACGCAGTTATAAGTTGAAGTGAATGTTTGGTTAAAGTCCGCAGGATGTATCTTATGTTTGTATGTATCTTACATACATTTGTTATATACATTGCCAATGTGCAGGCCGCGGAACTGAAATGGTCATAAAATAAGGTTAAATTAATGTATTCTTTGATATATACAAAGGTGGTATGCATTTCATTATACATACAAGCAGCTGAACTCAGAATAGATTAAAGTTCAGTTAATACAATGTTTCTTTACTTAATGTATATCTGATATACATTGTGCAATATACATGTCCCGGAACCGGCAGTGAAGTAAAATACGGTCTATAAAAGGCGATAGGTCCGATTGTACATACAAATGTGTTTGTATGTATTGAGCCAAGATACAAGCAAAAAGTACAAGTTTGAGATACAAAGAGCGGACGCGAAAAGAGATTAAATATAGTAGATTCTTTGTATGTTTAAGTGTTTGTATGGTTTTTGATATGCAAGGTAAAAAAAGATACAAGCCGGATTTCAAAAGAGAGTTCAATATGGAAAAATCGTTGAATGTTTTAAACGCTTGCATATTCATTATATACATTGCCCGATATACAAAGAGTTGCATCAGCCAAAGTTGAGTGATCGGTATGAAAATTCCAACTCACTCCGACTAACATATGCTCACGCCGATGGAAAGAGAAAGACTTAGCCGCTAAGGGCATCGGGCAAATATAGGCTGTTGGAATGAAATTTTTGGCCCGAGCCGATGAATGAAAGTTAAGCTGATAAAGAGAAGGCGTCGGCGTAAATAGAGAGATCGGTGGGAAATTGTTAAGCCCACCTGACTTAAGAGAGTTATGTCGATAGAGATATACAGAACACAACAGAGAGAATACAAACAAGGGTATATATGTAGAATTGGACCGACTGTAAAAGGAAAGTTTAAAGGCGCCAAAATTGCCACAACTAGTGCCCAACCAACATTCTGACCAGGTAATAAATTAACGAAGCGACTTGATGTTTTTTTAATCCATTTTTTGTGTCTATTGGCAGGGTTGCAGATGTATAAGAGGTGCAACTTAATGGCGATGACATCATAGGAGGCGGATCAGATCACGAAAGATTGCAAGCGAAGCAGGAGGAGTAAAGGCTTTCAATGCGAAGACAAAATGTAGATGGGAAAACATTATTAAACAGAGAACGAAAGATATTTTGAGCTATTAGGGTTTCCAAGGGGCATCTTACACTCAGGATGAGTATGCTACTTGGAGATATTTTGGATGGGATTTGTTTCCCACCGCTTGATGCTGTACTTGAAGGGTGGACCATTGATTAACTAGGGTTTTGGAGCCATATTGGGGATAATCAGAGCCATATATATTAAGCCCCATTTATTTTTGTATTAAAAAAAAAAGGGAGAGGTCAATCATTCTGAGTCTGACCTGAAACAATTTAGTATAGGAGATCAGATTACTAAGACTAATGAGGACTGAACTGTTGAATCAAGGTTCTTTCCTCAGATCATTGTAAATATACTTGTTCTAAAGCATACTGAATAGAGATGAAGCTTCAGATTACATCCTGATTGTAAACTTTACGTAATCTTCAAGTTAATTTCTAGATATGTACTGGTGAATGCTATGTTCAATAGAAGCGCTTTCATTTTATTGCATGTTGTTGTCAACTTTTCCTTTGAAGATTTGCAGTAGATCATGTGGATTTGTGGACTGTCCTGGTGAAGTATGATTCTAGTTTTCTTCTCTTCATTGTTGTATCGGAATATGTATGTGGATCAGTGATCTCAGTCAAGTAATTTTGGGAATCTCATTCTTTAAAACCTATCCATATTATTTTCTTTTTCTTAATTTCATTGAAATCACTTCCATAACTACAATACATAGATAAATAATAAGCAAAACAGAGAAATATGCTGACATCCCGTAGATAATTGAATATCATTAGCATATTTGAGCTAAAAAATGCGTGTAGTATTGAAAATATCATGCAAGGACTTGCGAATAATGGTAGAAATCATGCAAATATCAACCTGTAGGCACATTATTTGAGTAAGTTCATAGTGTAGAGGTAGAAATTACTGAAGTATGTAAGGCCCCTGAATGATTAATAACAACACACATCAACCACTGAGTAACGTCAGTAGATTATGAACTAATGAACGGAGACTTGGGATCATGAATTCTTTGAATTCATCGTATCTTTCAAGATAAATAAGGGTTGTTGTGTAACTTTTATTTCATGTTTGTTTGTAACTAACATCACCATCAACACTGTCTTCTACCAACATTATTCCCCCTTTTAAAATATGTCTTGTCCTCAAGACATGCTTTGTTCAATTGGAAGGTAGGATGTTCTTATGAATAACGCTGAGCTATGCCAGAGTTGTGTCCCATTGATTGTTGGCCTTTGTTAGCATTTGGATTTGTCCCTCTATCTGTATACATGTGTCTTCTACATCACCTAGAGTAGTAGGGTTTTGTATGTTTTGTGTTGTTTTCTTTGGATCTTTCAGTATGGTAGTAAACAATGCTAGTCTTGAGCTTACATCCTCTCTCAATTGCTTTATTTGTGTCTTAATTTTTTCCCTTTGCTCCTGCAGTTGGTGTAGATGACCATGTTTTGTCTCAACTTGTGCCCTTATTGCTCTGTTGACATCCTTCATGGGATCATATGTTATGGCTACTTGTGTTATTTGTGCCTCCAAACTATCTATTTGAACCTTAATGGCTTTGGTGGTGGTGGGCCAATATAAACAAAATTGATATATTACTTTAGCTTCATCCACAACATGTTCAACATTACCTATACGAGGTTTCAATTGTGTATGTGCCTTGGCACATCTGCTTGAGGCCTCTATCAATCTAGTCTTATTCACCTCCTCAATTACATGTTGTTTGATTTTACACTCCATATAGATTGTGTGTAGTTTAAAGCTCTGGACCAACTATTTTAATTGTTGTGTGAGAGGTAATGTAGTATTCCTTTGGGTTTTTGATAACTGACTATGAATGAACTCTACTGCTTCATGTAGTAGTTCACTTCCTTCCACATGTTGCTGAAAAATCTCCTCTATTGCGGTGGATTGAAGAATGTCCACCAACTGTAACTTTTGTAGTGGCAGTATTCTAGCCAAATTTACTTGCCCTCCAATTATAGGTAGTTGCAGAAGCTGTGGGGTGACTATTGGTTGAATTTTCTTATGTTGCGCTAAGAAGTCCTTAATGGACTGGATAGGGGATGAAGATGAGGATGCATCCTAATTGTCAGAATGTTGTTGCTCTTCTTCTTGCTGGCTATCCTCCATATTGTGTGGAGGAGAATTTATTTGTTTCTCTCCTTTATCTCCTTGTTACTCCTATGGTACATTCTGTTGTACATTTTGTAAAGAATTTACCTCGTGTTGTTCCGGATTTTTTATCCCCTTCCTTCAGGGTGTCATAGAGCTTCTTTGTTACTTTCTTTGTTTCTTGTTGTATTTTATCCCTGTCTTCCTCTGTCATTAGAGTGTCTACCCTTTGCTTTTTCCTCAACTCTATAGCTTGTAGTTGTATCAATTTATCCTTTTCTTCTGCGGAGATAGAGGGATCAACCACATCAATAATTTGTTGCCTTATTTCTTCTTCCAACTCCAATGATTTTTCTCTCCTTTTGTGTAGAGCATCCACAAGTCCATTTGGAAGTCCTTCTAAGATCTCATCTAATGTTTTGTTAGTTCTCATCATATATTTTATTACCACCTTTTGTAGTATCACCTTGTTTTCCAGGGAGGCTTTATCATAGAATGTTTTTGTTTCCTTTAATAAGTCAAAGTTTGCCATTGCATTTACCAATGCATCTATATCCATTAAGTCCTCCAGTTGGGATGCCTCTTTTGCTGGCTCCTCCTCCACTATTTTTGTTTTCTTCTTTTTCTTCAGCTATGTTACCTCTTCCACATCTTCTTCTTCCATTTCCTCTACTGATGTTTGTGCTTTGTTTCTTTTTGCACATTGTTTTTTTCTTAGCCCTTTCTTTATCTTCTCCGCACTTAGATACACTAGAGTTTCAGATGCCTCCCTTCTTCCTATTGACATTATTTGGGTGGACAACTCTGGGTGTTCTGTAGTTGTTGTAATTGTTGTTGTAGATGAATTTCTTTTAGACCTCCTTGGAGTTTGTGCAGAGGTATCCACTCATGGAGCTTTCATAGTGGTTTGTGATCTTGATGTTGTGGGATATGGTGTAGATGTGCTTGGTTGGGCTAGTCTCTCCCGTTGCTTATGTAATTTTTCTTTATTTTTCTCCAAGCTATCTTTTGCATTTTTCGTATGTTGTTTGTCCATAACCTCCCGATATGTGCCAAATCTCTCCGCAGAGGTATCCTTGGGCTTACTTAACAAATTTTCTGCATAAGCATTTACTTCTATTGGAGTGATCTCATATGGTAGCCTGGGGATCCAAAATGTCCTAAGCTCGATTGCTTTCATATATGTATAGTCTTTAGCCACTATGAATTTAATTGTGTTTGTATGTTTGACTACTTTATATGGGATTATTTCCCTATTTTGCATTTATGTTTGTAGGGCTTTAAAGAAACCCCAATAAGTAGCACTAAATATCTTTGTATTCTTAAATTGTTTTATATGTTGTTTGATATGTGCCACTATTAATAGATTTGGTTGCCATACTTTTCCCTTAAACCCCGATAGCTCATTTATAAAGTAAAATACTAAGCAAATGATCAAGGTTCCATATTGGAAGTTATAATTGGACTCCTTGGTTATCTGCAAATTCTCTAGCAATTACTCTCATGATACTTCACAGAAGTCAAAGTCTTTTCCTTCCTTCACCATCTTGTAGCCAGTGTGGATTGCGGTGGCGGTGCCAAATCCTTCTATGTTTGCGTAGTTGATTTTGTAGGCTATTCCCATTGCCGCATACCTAACCCCCGGGTCTATGATTTATTTTATGCTTAGGCTATGACCATTTTGTGTTGCCCCCGTGAGCTCTATTACTTTGTCATTCTTAATTGCTTTCATTGCAGGCACTGGTCCAGTTGAACTGAGCCTTGTGATGACATTAATTGCATCCTTCATAATATGGAAGGATTTATCTAGATAGATGTGTTCATCATGGATTCTGCTGAGGACAATTCTAATCCAATCATGTTGGTCATATCAGTTAGGATAGTCTTTCCAAATGTCTAGCTTCTTACTTGCAATATTTTGATATTCTGGTAAATATCCTGTAATGTCTAGCAATTTGTCCCTCAATTCCTTGAAATTCATATGATCTATTTCTAAAATTTTTAAGTGAATGTATTTTCTGATATCATCTATGTATACCACATCCACTGACACTTCAGAAAATGCACCATATATATCCTTCTCCATCACCTTGTAGGGGTACTTCTTATACTTAGGCTTATCTGCAATGTCAATTAGTGTTGGTGTGGCCATTTCTACTTCTTCTCAACTGAAAGTAGGGTTTACTCAACAATTCTTTGCTTTGTGCTTCAGAGCTCAAATTCACAAGTCGTTGGATGTAATTGAGGAGATGTTTGTAGGGTTAGGCTTTTTAAAGCCCTAATAGTAGATTTATGCATTTAATGCATCTACCCATTCTCCTTTTCGCAAGCTTTTCTAGTCATTAAGTGTCTTCAACTGCTAATGGTTAGTTTACAGTACACTATGTTACAATATGATACATGATATGATTCTTCCACATTATCCCTTATTATTATGGAGATTGGTGGCACTGTTTCAGTTGTGTATGTGCCTTGGCACATCTGCTTGAGGCCTCTATATCCATTAAATCCTCCGGTTGGGATGCCTCTTTTGCTGGCTCCTCCACTATTTTTGTTTTCTTCTTTTTCTTCAGCTGTGTTACCTCTTCCACATCTTCTTCTTCCATTTCCTCTACTGATGTTTGTACTTTGTTTCTTTTTGCACATTGTTTTTTTCTTGGCCCTTTCTTTTTCTTCTCTGCACTTAGCTACACTAGAGTTTTAGATGCCTCCCTTCTTCCTATTGACACTATTTGGGTGGACAACTCTGGTTGTTCTGTAGTTGTTGTAATTGTTGTTGTAGATGAATTTCTTTTAGACCTCCTTGGAGTTTGTGCAGAGGTATCCACTCATGGAGCTTTCATAGTGGTTTGTGATCTTGATGTTGTGGGATACGATGTAGATGTGCTTGGTTGGGCTAGTCTCCCTCGTTGCTTATGTAATTTTTCTTTATTTTTCTCCAAGCTGTCTTTTGCATTTTTCGTATGTTGTTTGTCCATAACCTCCCGATATGTGCCAAATCTCTCCGTAGAGGTATCCTTGGCCTTACTTAACAAATTTTCTATATAAGCATTTACTTCTATTGCAGTGATCTCATATGGTAGCCTGGGGATCCAAAATGTCCTAAGCTCTATTGCTTTCATATATGTATAGTCTTTATCCACTATGAATTTAATTGTGTTTGTATGTTGTTTGACTACTTTATATGGGATTATTTCCCTATTTTGCATTTCTGTTTGTAGGGCTTTAAAGAAACCCCAATAAGTAGCACTAAATATCTTTGTATTCTTAAATTGTTTTATATGTTGTTTGATTTGTGCCACTACTAATAGATTTGGTTGCCATACTTTTCCCTTAAACCCCGATAGCTCATTTAAAAAGTAAAATACTAAGCAAATGATTAGGGTTCCATATTGAAAGTTATAATTGGACTCCTTGGTTATCTGCAAATTCTCTAGCAATTACTCTCACGATCCTTCATAGAAGTCAAATTCTTTTCCTTCCTTCACCATCTTGTAGCCAGTGTGGATTGCAGTGGCGGTGCCAAATCCTTCTATGTTTGCACAGTAGATTTTGTAGGCTATTCCCATTGCCGCATACCTAACCCCTGGGTCTATGATTTTTTTATGCTTAGGATATGACCATTTTGTGTTGCCCTCATGAGCTCTATTACTTTGTCATTCTTAATTGCTTTCATTGCAGGCACTGGTCCAGTTGAACTGAGCCTTGTGACGACATTAATTGCATCCTTCGTAATATGGAAGGATTTATCTAGATAGATGTATTCATCATGGATTCTGTTGAGGATAATTCTAACCCAGTCATGTTGATCGTATAAGTCGGGATAGTCTTTCCAAATGTCTAGCTTCTTACTTGCAATATTTTGATATTTTGGTAAATATCCTGTAATGTCTAACAATTTGTCCCTCAATTCCTTGAAATTCATATGATCTATTTCTGAAATTGTTAAGTGAATGTATTTTCTGATATCATCTATGTATACCACATCCACTGACACTTTAGAAAATGCACCATATATATCCTTCTCCATCGCCTTGTAGGAGTACTTATACTTAGGCTTATCTGCGATGTCAATTAGTGTTGGTGTGGCCATTTCTACTTCTTCTCAACGGAAAGTAGGGTTTACTCAACAATTCTTTGCTTTGTGCTTTAGAGCTCAAATTCACAAGTCATTGGATGTAATTGAGGAGATGTTTGTAGGGTTAGGCTTTTTATATCCCTAATAGTAGCTTTATGCATTTAATGCATCTACCCATTCTCCTTTTCGCAAGCTTTTCTAGTCATTAAGTGTCTTCAACTGCTAATGGTTAGTTTATAGTACACCATGTTACAATATGATACATGCTATGATTCTTCCACATTATCCCACATTATAACTTGCTGATAATTTTTTGTCCATATCTCTTAGTCTTATTGCTTCGGACCTTGCAATTGCATCTATATAGTATGGTCCTAACCATATTACCTTTAATTTTCTATGTTTCTTGAATTTGCTATCATATAGGAGTACTAAGTCACCTTCTTTAAGGATTTTCTGCCACAAGTTTTTCTCATGCCATTCTTTCTGGCACTTCCTTTCCAAATTCATATTGTATGCCACTATTATTATGTTTTCATCCATTTTTCTAATTCCTCTATCCTTTTCACTATGGATTCTTCCTCATATAACCTCAAAGTTAGTGCGGTACGAAAATTTGGTAGTACAAAGTGTATTGGTATTGTGGTGTCCATTCCATATACTAGCTCATAAGGTGTGAAATTTGTAGTCCTTTTATAGGTTATGTGGTAGGCCCAAAGTACTGCAAGTACTTTTAGGTCCCAGTTTGTTCTATTCTCATCGCACATCTTTGTTAATGTTGTTCCAATTATCTTATTCAGAGCTTCACTTTCCCCATTTTCTTGTGGGTGATAAGGTAAACTTTTATTATGTACTATCATGAAGTTTTGTAATAGCTCAGCAATCATCTTATTAACAAAGTGTTTTCCTTGATCACTTATTATGCTCAATGGGTAACCAAATCTAGTTATTATGTTTTCATATACGAATTTTTGCGGTGGTTTTGGTGGTACAATCTTTAGTTGGTTGAGCCTCTGACCACTTGGTTAGGTATTCCACTCCTGTTATGATAAATCTTGTTTTCTAATGTTTAGCTAAGGGATTTATAGGCCCAATGAAGTCAATTGCCCATTTTCAAATGGGAGTTGTGCTAACACAAGTTTGAGTGGCATTTCATCTTTTGTAGTAGGTTTTCCTATGCGTTTACATATATCCTAGTGTTTAGCATACCTTTTTGCATCTTTAAATATGTGGGCCACCATAGTCCTGTTAACTTTATCTTTCTTGTGGTAAGTTCTTTGGAATTATGGCCTCTTAACACTCCTTCATGTGCTTCCCCTAATATTACTTCCATCTCATGCTCATAAACAACTCTTATTATTATATCATCTCTTCCTATAATATGTAGTTCCCCTTCTATTAGTGTGTATGGGAAAGCTTTCCGCATTAGGATTTGCTTATCTTGCGGAGACATATCTGCCAAAAATTCTCCTATAGACAATAGGTAGGCTATATCCTTTAACTCTTTCAGTACCACATTAACCCTAAACAAATTTGCACCAAGGAGTTCTTCTTCCTGACTTTCTAGTTCATCCCCTATTTCAATCCTAGACAAGTAGTCAGGTCCCTGATTATGCTTACCTGGTTTTACCATTATTGTGAAATCAAATTCTTGGAATAATAACAGCCAATGACAGATTCTTCCTTTGATAACTAGTTTATTCAATAGGTATTTTAGTGGCTCATGATCTATGTAGAAAATTAAAGGTGTAGATAGGAAGTAATGTCTAAACTTCTGCATACATACACCATTGCCAAGGCTTTCCTCTCTATTGTAGTATAATTATTTTTAGAGTTGGATAGTTTCCTACTAGTAAATGCTATAGGATTCATATCTTTTATTCCCTTGGGTTGCGCTAGTACCGCACCTTTCACTATTCTTGATGCATCTGGAATGTTCCAATCAGGGAATTTTAGTATAGGGGCCTCTATATTTTGTTATTTTAACGTGTCGAAGGAAGTCTGACACTGAGCAATCCACTCAATATTTTTACCATTTTTCTTCTTTAATAGTTCTTCAAGAGTTGTTTCTATTGCCACATATCCTCTAATGAACTTACAATGATATCCAATATATCCCAAAAAAGTTTTCACATCTGCTACATTTTTTGGTGCCAGTAATGTAAGGATCAAGGTTACCTTTAAAGGGTCTACCATCAAACCTTCTTTACAAAATATATGGCCTAGCAAGGTTCCAAATGGTATCGCAAACATACATTTCTTTAAGTTCAATGATATTTTTAGGCTTGTGCACTTATTTAGCATCATCCTTAGGGTTTGTGTATGGTTATATACCATCCAATCATCTAGATAGACCTCCAAGAAATCATGTATAAATTCCTTCAATGCATTCACCATGATCCTGCTAAATACTGCAAATGCATTTTTTAGTCCATAGGGCATTACTGTGTACATATATGATCCAAGTTTTGAGTAAAATGCTATTTTTGGTTGATCTTCCTCTCTGATTTTCACTTGATGGTAACCACAGAACCCATTAGTGAATGAATAAATTTCTCTCTAGGCTATTGATTCTAGGATCTCTTCAGTAAATGGTGTTGGAAAGGGATCATGAATACATGCTTTATTTAGTTCCCTATAATCTTCATATATCCTTATTTCTCCTGACTTCTATCACCATGGGACTGATCCATTTTGATTCTTCCACTAGTTTGATAATTTTTATTGCTAACATTTTATCAATCTCCACTTTAACCCTCTTCTTCATATTCAGGTTTAGCCTGTATGGCCTTTTCCTCACAGGTTTGATTCCTTCTTTTAATTGGATTTTCATCATACCTACTTCCTCCTTGATTCCTTTCATCTTTGTGAATGTTCTAGGAAATAGATCCTCAAATTCAAATAGAATTTTAGTTAGTTGTGCCACTACTTTATCATCCCAATAATCTCCTATCTTTCCTAGCTTAGGGTGTCCTTCTTTTTCAATGTTTTCTTCCCTAAGTTTGATAGGTTTATTGTAGTATATCTCCTTAGGTTCAATTGGTAGTTACAGTTCCCTTTCTCCTTGAACATTTATTTCTAGGTCATTGTACATTCATCATCTATTTGTGTAGCCTTATAGCATTTATGACCAGTGTGTTTTGATTCTTTGTCTATCCACTCTATGAGTTTCCATATACCCTCTATTCTAGGTGGTGGTAGACTTTGTACCAGTTTTTCTCTCTCTTCCTCTCCAGTTTCTTGAAAGATTATCTCCTTCATTTTCAGGAGTGCGGTATGTATATATTTGTCTGGGTTGTAAAAGGAAAACTTGTGCACAAAGTTATTTTCTATCTCATCCCGATTTCTGGTTTCTCTTCTCCTTTCTTGGTTTATGTACCAGGTTTGTGCTATTGGTGGCAATGTCTGATAGAATAGATGGGCATATAGTATATTATTGTACTCATTTTTACCTTTCCATACCATTATACAGATGATTAAATGCTCCCACAGTGGGATCTGTCCCTTATATTTAGGTATGATTTTATGTTCTCCTTCGTCTAGTAGATATCTTGTCTTGATAAGAATCTTAAATACTAGCCAATGTTTAATTGTATCTTTATGGGTGGTCCACCAATTTTCTGCATTGCATACTAATGTATGTTGTACTGCTTCTAGTCTCATGTATTCATCTATAAAAAAATTCTCCATCTCTATTAAGTATATCTATAGATCTCTCACTCCTGAAAAACTTAGGCAGTTTGATGTGTGAAACGCCTCACATAATGTGATTTATTTTTTGAGATATCAAGGATTTTTTTGTATTTTGCTCTTCAGACTTGCTGCATGCATTTTGTGGTATATTTCATATTAATGTGATAGTTTGCGGTAGGTTTTCCCTACTAACTCGAAGCATAAATATCCTCTAGAACTCTGTCATCCTCTGAGTTCTTAGCTTTGGTTCATATCTTATCCAGGCCTCTAGTACTTCCTCACTATTATTACTATAACTATCATCTTTTGCATCTATCTCCCCCTCTGAATTAGGTTCTTCCACTGTATCCTCCATATCTAACTTCGATATTGAATATATATTGTTAGGATAGTCATTAGTTCTTTTCACATAGTTATATTCTTCAATGTATGCTTTTTCCATGGTTGCTCCCAAAGGTATGTATACAATTTTATTGTTATATGCAAAAGATAATTCCTCTTTGAGAAAAGGTGTTGAAGATACATGTCAGTGTGAAGGGTTGTGATGCTGTGAAAGTGATTGATCAGTGGAATTTGTTAAGTATGTTGTATA
This sequence comes from Cunninghamia lanceolata, assembly GCA_027924645.1. Lineage (NCBI taxonomy): Eukaryota > Viridiplantae > Streptophyta > Pinopsida > Cupressales > Cupressaceae > Cunninghamia > Cunninghamia lanceolata. The sequence goes on along the minus strand of BSBN01001380.1, from coordinate 4,058,868 downwards.
GAGGTTGCAACCTCTTTCTGTAAGTGTTTTAGCACTGAAGGGAGTTATAGCTTCCTTTGGTTAAAGCCACAAAAACTGCGATTCAGGGAGTTGTAGCTTCCTTTGCGTTGTAGCCCATAAAACTTGTAAACTTGTTTTATTATTTATGAGGCTTTGGACAGTAGATCCAAGCAGCTTTCTCACTGTGGTTTTTTCTTTCTAGGGTTTTCCACATAAATCTGGTGTTATGGTTGTGTGATTGTGTGTTGTGCTTTGAATTGATTAATTTTCTTTATCATCTGTTTAAGGCAGTAGAAATTTTTGCTGTTAAAGTTGAATTGGATTAAGTTTTGGCATATATTGATTCACCCCCCCTCTTGGTATATCAGAGTGTTCTAACAGAATCTTCTTATGAAATCATTGTAATTGCCTCCTCATAGTATCCATATTTTTGTAAATTCTTCTCCTCTTCCAACCTTGGGGTAATACGCTTGATGGAAAGAGAAGATTGGGGTTGACCTGGGATGAAGGAAATTGAGCTTCCTATGCTCTATGGGTGAGGCTAGAGCCTAGATATGAGAATTCAATATTGGTCTTTGTATAGATGTGTGCAATCTTCTCAAGGTGATCCAACTCTTAGAGGCAAGGATACAAAGCTTCTAGTAAAGACTTATAGAGGCAACCTAACAATCATTTTATCCTATGACAATAGAGCTTAAGAGTTCTTCTCTATTCAAAAACTTCCCTAAATTCTATGCTTGTGTGTTTTGGAATGAGAGCTTGAGGGGTTTATATAGGAAAAGAGGAGAGGATAATAGGGTAAAATCAAGCCAAAGAAGGAATGAAAGATCAAATTTAAAGAAAGAAAGAAAGTAGGGAAGAAAGCATATTATTCTTAATTGAAAAACACAAAGCTTAGAAGGGAAACTAGGGAAAACCAAGAAAATTTGAATGACTCACACACATGACAACTTATGATAGGGTCACTTGTGTTAGGGCATTGGGGCAAGTTGCCTAGGCAACCCTAAGCTTAACATGGGTTGCTCGAGTGATGTTAAGGTCTCCTGGGTGCCTCTATAGCTCAGAGCAAGCATTGAGATTTTTAGAAAATAAAAAGGTTGGGTAAGCTAAGAAGATGGGAAAACAAAGGTGAAGGACATTTAATGGAGGGAATTGAGACACTAAGAGGACTCCCATCAAGATGGAAAAGGCAATGACAATAAATGAGCATGCCACATGGGTTGTGAGCTATACCACCAAATCATCATTGGGTGTGTATATTAATCCATGCAAATTTGGGTGCTTACATATTGCCCCCTTGGGTATGACAGTCTACATAGAAGGTAGATGTCATTTCATGAAATAGGCATGTAGGACCTACACTTACTTATTTGTTGTTGTCCCATATTCGGGCTTGCAATTGAATTAGCTAATCACATGTAATATGATAATTGAGAAAGTGACAATGATGTAAGAAAACACAAAACAAAAGCACAACCTACTCTACAAAAGTAAAAATAAATAAAAGGTCACTTTCACTTGCAACCATGATGATAAGATAAGAAAGAAAAGAGGTGGGAGAGGGAAAATGCTCAAACGGTAATGGAATTGAGCAACCAAGTAGTCAATGGAGATCTCGAGATGAGGAGATTGATCCTATGACAAGTGCTTAGTCTCACATGTCCCCTAAAGTACATGAATCAAGAAAAATGCCCTCTTCTACACATGTTTTACTTTTTCTAATTTCTTTTGAAGTTGTTCATTGAATTAAGTTATGCTTGTTGCATTAGGTTGATGTTTAGGTCAGGAATGATTTTGCACATTTATTTCACCAAATTTTATTTAAATTTGAGTGTTTGTGGGTGCCTAGGGTTTGCACATGGCACGGCTAGGATCGCCCCTATTGGCCTTACCTGGTTGCTCGAGTTGAGGGGGTTGGGCACCTGGGAGACCTTAGGGTCACTTGAGAGACCTTCTTGGTCACCCCTGTGGGTCAAGAATGGTTAGAAACTTTGTTATTTTGGGTTGATTTGCAGTCTTTTTTACCAATTGCAAGCTATATCATGAGGTTTTTAATTTTTTAGGGGATTTTTGCCATTTTCTATTTTTTGTGTTTTTAAGTTTTTACAATTTTTAGGGTGTTTAGGTTTAACATGGCCTTCCTAGTTCTATAGGATACTTACATTTTATGGAACACTACTAGGGAGCAAGAATAGTTTGCAGGTGTTGTGGAGGCACTAGGCAAAGGATGTGACTACCATTTAGACATGGCAAAATTAGTGAGGGTTCTATGCATCCCGATTGTGTGATCTTCTCGGCGGATTTGTTGCGACATCCTAACTTACTAGGATGCCCACCAAAACACTTTCTAATTTATAGGATTTAGGTTGAGTGTACTATCACCCTCTATGATGTATACCTCATCTTGGGTGCTCTAATTCAAGAAGAGAGGCTAACACTACTTGAGGCTAGGTTTAACGATCAAAGTTTGTCATAGGATGCCTTCTTAGGGGATGATCATCTAGGAGATAGGTTAGGGATCCATCTTACCTTACTTCCTACTTTTTCCATTCCACCATTGCAGAAGGTCCTGATTAGTCTAATTCCCACCTACTTATTAGGAGGTAAGAAGACCCCCATACTAAGAGGGCACTGGGCACCCATCATTCAAGGGAGAGCAAGGTATTTCATATGCACGGGGTGTTGACATACTGGCACTAGTTTATTGAGACTTATATTAGATTATACAACATGGAGTGTTGTCTTTCAACCATCCTTCTTTGGTTATGGTGTGGATCGTGGAGCACATTAGGCCTTACTAGTGTGAGATGCCCCTAGGGGAGCCCACAAAGCCTAGAGCGATGAGTTGGTGCAGGCTCAAACTCTTTGACATGACTACACCAACATTTGTCACTTTGATAGATGATGACCTCATTGTAGATCCTTATACTGACATGGAGGAGAGATGGATAGGAGATATAGCCATTCAATCCTATTGCTAGGGAGTTTGCTCCTTGACAAATATGAATGGCCTCATTGAGATCCATTCCATTTTACAAGTCCTATAGAAACTTAGAGAGGACTTTCTTATAGAAAGAGATGACAGAGGCATAGAGAGGGGTGCCCTTGTGGTCCCCTCTTACTCTAGGGAGATTGATTACATGACCCTTGTGAGGATAGGGACATAGGTAGTTTTGACAGCATAGGGGCCACCTAGTTTATGATACAAAGAATGACTAGGAGGAGGAATACACTCCTACAGATGGATATAAGGAGGAGGATACACCAGAGTATGATGAGACCCTAAGAGTTCCTCAAGCTACTTCTACTAGTCGATGACAAAGGAGCAGATGAGGATGTTCAATCCCACATGGTAGGTAGGAGATCCTCATGAATACTTTGCTTCTTGACTCTTTTACTTTGATTCGCATAGCCTATAACTTGATTATGCTCTAACACTAAACTAGAACACTCTTTCTACTTCTTTTGTCTTTTGATTACATAGGCATTATCAATGGTTGGAGAGACTTGATTAGGACTGTATCCCTGATCTTCTAATTCTTTCTATAGAGAGAGATAGTGACACGCTCTTAGTGGATCCATGGAGACCTATGATAGCGTGCAAATACATTGATGCATTTTCTCTTATATTCCATGCTAGCTGACATATAGTCTTTTGGAGGACTTGAGTCATTGCACTAAATACTAAGATCGCCATACTTAGAAAGGTTTCTGGCATTTGACGATGACATACTTCTTATAGATTGGGACACCGAGCCATTCTCGCACTCAGGTTCTGACACTGGTCCCTTCTCAGGGGCATTCTCAAAGGACTCATTTATAGTTAGATATAATAGATAGTAGGAGGAGATGACAAGGCCAAAGTCATAGGGGATCTATGACTTAGAGCTAGCCTTGAGGCTTTTGTTGATGCCCCATGCTTTTAGGGACTTCACTTAGCTTACTTTACACCCTTGCACGAGGAGATTTTTCAATTGATGTACTTCACTTATGCTTATCAGCCTCCCTTGATGGAGATTAAGTACTTAGTGTGTTGATACTCTCATGTACTTGATGCAACTCTAATTTGTAAGAGTTGGGTATTTGATCTTTATATAGCTAGTGGTTGACATCTTTATTTTTCTTATCCCTTTTGCACATGTTATACTTTTAATATGTGTGTGTATTGAGATGGATGCCATGTTATACTTGGTGTTTTTACATTTTTCTATTTTTGATGTATATATGCAATGTATGGTATGTATGGATTTATACAAATGGTTTGATGACATAGTGGATTCACATGTTTTATTTTTGTAGATTCCATTTGCTTTAACATTTATTTTTATGAGATGCAGATGAAACTAACAACGTGGTTGCCCTTTATGGGATTTTTAACTTCTGTAAGTTGACTCAATACATCACTCACTAAGCTTCTGAGATAGATTTTTGGGGAATCAAGTGGGAATGGGGAAATAATGGAATAATTTTAGATGAAATTGTATAAAAGGATAAAGATTGATCTTTGTCTAAACTGACCACTTAGACTAAGTTTTGATGTAACAAGTGACAAATTTTATTGGCATCTTCTAGATTTAGATAAAAAGTGATGGCCAATAGATCAGACCTAGGGTGAAGGATTAGTTCCTCAGCAAGGACAACCTTGGAAAGCAAGATAGACTCTTGGTTTTACCTAACTTGTGTGTGTGTGTGTGTGTGTGTGTGTGTGTGCTTATTTTCTCCTTTTTTGGATGCCACCCTCATAGCTTCGAGCTTAGACTTTTCTCCACCTGAGTATAGACATCAAAAATTTGTTTTTGAATTTCTTTATGGAGTTTTGACCCCCTAACCTAAGGATTAAGCCAAGTGAGTAAAAGGCTAGGTGCAACCAAAAGGGTAAGTGACTCCTAAGAATTTCCTATTGTCAAGGAAAATTGGGGTGACCTACATGTTAGCTTCTATTAGGTACTGTAGGTTTGGAAACTTGCTTTCTTTAGGCTTGACTAGATGACAACTAAGACTAGGATTAGTTTAAAGCTTTAAGATTAACTTTATTTGAAATTGTTGGGAATGTAAGGGGATAATGGCCATAATGATTTTGGGAATCTGTGGCTTAGCAAAGACAACTATATCAAGCAACTTGAGACTCCTACTAAAATGAAAATAAAAAAAGAGCAAACCATGAACAAGTGGAAAGATGGAATGAAATGAAATGTAATGCTTTTTTTTGTTCTTTTTGGAATATTTGATTTTTTTGTAATTTTTGATTTCTATGATTTTTATGGATTTTCAAATGTAATACTTTTTAAGATGGAAAGTGTTGCCCATTTCACCAAATTCTTCACCTTCTAACATGCATGACAGTTAAGCATCATTTTCAACATCTTAACTATATTCTGACCTTTCCAACTTTGTGAAATTTTCTACTACCATTACGTCTTTTATCCTTTATGCTTCATTTTTAGAGTACAAATTCTCCGACTTTGTATGGACCAAATGAGATTTCTTCCTGCCCAACTCTACTTGTACATATTTGTGAGTACTGACATCTTATGGGCTAGCTAGAGACTAGAAGGCTTGTTGATGGGATGGTGTTTAGTACAAGGATCCTTCAATGGATAGAAGTTTAGTTAACAAATCAAACTCATCATTGCAAATAAATTCATGCTTTACCACATCTTTGGAGTTATTCTAAAAATTAAAATAACTTGAAAGGATTTTGTGGTTGTTCTATCTCTCTTGGGGGACAAAACATATGCTTGTTTTTCATTAGGTTCTAGCCATAGATCCATCAAATAATTAGCATAATTCTTTATTAATTCTAAAATAGTTGGATCTTTCGTGTTGATAGTTATACATAACTTCTTTTATTTTCAAAACTATCCTACACTCACCTCATCCTTGTCAAGATATCTCTCAATTGTCTTGACTTGGACTTGGGAAGGTTCCCATGTGTTGTTAGATTGTATTGAAATGGTGGGAGAGAGTTGGTTGGTCAAGTCTTTCCTTATGAATGCTCTTGAAGGAGCCTCAAGATCATTTGTTAATTCATTATCAACTGAGTAAGTACAGATAAGATCTATAGAGTTTGTTTATTACTTGTTTTATTAGTGGGGTCCACAGAGTGTAAGATTTATTATTCTACATCCAAGGGTCATAAGAGTTGCTCACGAGAGTTAGGAGAGTGTAGGATTCACTTAAAGTCATGTCACTTGGTGGAGTTAACAAGGTATACCCCTCTGACTCGGGAAACTCTTCTTCGACATCTACAAATATATTGATTTATGGGATTATTTGATCATGTAGACTTATATGAAAAGGGATTGCGAGGATTGATCACTTTCTAACAGTTCCATTATATTTTTAGTAGTTCTATTTGAGATGATTGTGCCTTGTTTGGAGGTTTGTTCCTATTCATAGATTCTAATCTATTGCTCTTTGATGGATTCCTTTGATTTTGTCACAACCATGGATACCTAATTTTGTGTCTGATCCACTTTTCATATTTAGATACTTTGAAGGGTCAGCTTAAGCATTATTATCTTATTGGCCCCTATTTCATATTCTATCAGTATTGCAACTTTATTTTTATTTGCATCAACTTTGATCATGTTGAAGGGTTTTAGATCTCCCTTAGCAATGTAGATCTTTCTTAAGTGTAGGAAGCAAATTTTTTGAAATAATATGGAAGGAACCACCTTCATTTTGTGGATCCAAGGCCTTCCCAACAACAGTTGTACCTTGTCTCTTTATCGATTACATAGAAGGTTGTGGACACCATCTTGGGTCCTAAAGAAACTTGGAGGGTAATCTTTCTTATCATTGTTGCCTTGAGGTTCTCATAACCCCATAAAGTATCCCTACATGTCGTAATGTTGGCATGCCCATATCCCATTATTTCTAGGAGGGAAAATGGAAATATGTTCATTTTGTAGCCCTATCATTGATGAGTGTTCAATTTATGCAAGTATCATAGATCCGTACCTATAAGTACAAAGCAAGATCACCTTATCTTGTCAATTCAGTATCCATGTGCATCTGCTTTAGATAAAAAAGAACCCAAGATCTTGTAATTTTGCATTGGGTGGACTCATGTCAAGATCCACTTGATTGATTTATTTTTACTGGAGGCGGGGTTATGTAGTTTAGATATTTGAGCTCAATTGCCTCCACAAGAGTTATTCGATGGGAGGGAGTGTTCATTAGAAGGTCAGTGAAAGATTTTTTGGTTAATGTCTTTTTAAGGTTATCAACTAAGTCATATGCACCAATTGGAATTGGCATAGGGTCCACTACTAAAGCTATGTGTCCTATGTTTTCTATTTGGGGGATTGTAGGCTTTTGTTAAAGATTCTCATTTTGGACTAATTTAATTAAACCTAGCATTTTTGCTTCACCCTTAATGCCCAATTGCCCTAGGTTGTTTGCTTCTTGAGGTGGGATGGCTTCATTTGGTTTTGGTTGGTTGGGGTCGTTCCCTTGTTGATGCACTAGAAAAGGATCTTGATAGATCCTTAAGTTTGAGTTTTGAGGGGCAATAGGCCCTGACAATTATGGTTTAGGTTTTTTGGTGGGAGAAGGATATGTCCATGAATGGATGCCTTTGGCATGCTAGGAGATTTGAGATGAAGAGTTGGTACCCCCAACATGACTTGGTGTCCTGCCCCTTTCTCTTATAGATGTGCAATACTTGTTGAGGTTGTATTCTCAAGGTTTTTGATACAGATCATACTAATTGTTGTATGATCTATCATTTTGTTTATCTCTTTGTATGTAATTATTTTTTGGGGGATAGTCATCAATGTCGACATTTTGGTTCTCTGAGTTTGTGTAGTTGTTACCACCACCATAGGTGTTATAGTTATGATTGTTGTTATTATTAGGCAGTGGGATGTTTATAACTCCATTGATAGTTACATTCCAATTGTTATTATTTAATATTTTAGGTGCAAAAGGATTGTTGTTGTTATCTTGTGTCACTAACCATTCATTGGCACCATACTCCTTTCTTTTTCTATTGATAATGGCTTGGTCTATTGTTAGAGCACTTTAAAGGGCCTCTTCATATGAACTATAGGGAAGTTTCTGGACCTCCACCTATGTGTCCTTGTCAACATGTAAGAAGAGATTGTATAATTCTCTCTGATCCATGTTTGGTGCATTGGTCAAGGAATTGAGGACCTACCTTCATCACATGATAACATTTGTGACTGACTCGTTAGCCTCTCGCTTGGTTGTTATGAATTTTTGAATCCCTATTTTGACTAATTTGTTCATTTGAAATGTAGTGACAAACTCACTAATGACATGTTGAAAGGAATCGATCGATGCCTTTGGGATTCGATAGTACCAATCTAGAGCAATGCCTTCTAAGGTTTTAAAAAATATTCTTACCACCACCCCATCCCAAGGAAGGATTTCCTGCATTGTCATAGTGCAAGCCTTGATGTGTGAGTTAGGCTCTCTTACTCTTTTGAACTTTGAGAGTTCAGGGAGAGGGTGTGGTAGCATGATGTTTTGAAGGTTGAGATCTAGAGGCTCTTTAAGATATTCCAAGTATGTCCCCAAAAATGGGTTAAGCATGGAGGAAGTTGTTCCCCCACACATTAACCCTATGGGTGGAGCTTGCTACATTTGTTGCATTTTGAGAGGCATGTTGGGTTGTTGGTACCTTGGGAAGGTAGGATGGCTATGTATTGTTGTGCTTTGAAAATTGGGTGGGATCATTTGAGTTTGCATGATAGGTATCCCACCTGATTGATTCAATCTTGCAATGTTGAATGATGAGGGCAAGGGAGGCATAGAAGTCTCATTACTCATATTATGCACATAAAAGTTGACATGAGGGGGAAGCTACCTACCCCTAGGTTTTGTTCAATGATCTTTGCTACAAAAGGGTTGGTGCAAGGTTAGAACCTTAGAGACCTTGGTTTCTCAATTTCTTGGGTGGGTTGTGCATTAGTTGCTTAGCATCCCTAGCTTCAAGAGTCCTAATATGCTGGATTAGGGTGGCTATTAGTGCTTCAGGGGTGGCTTCACATGTGTTTTACATTCTCCACGTCGAGGTGGGTTTTGTTCAACATGCGGGGGTTTAGTGGCCCCAATAGTTCTCTCTTAAAGGAAGCTTTTCAATGCTCCTTGATGTGTTGTAGTTTGTTTTTTTTGAATAGCTATGTGGAGGGCCTCCCAAGCTACTTGGGAACCTTCTAAGTTCTTTTCTAAATGACTCACCTCATTGATGATTTGGGTGGTTATGTCTCTGTAATTTGTAATATGATGGCCATGTCAATGATTTTTTTATCGAACAAGGACTCGACATGCCTTGCATTGATCTTGGTTTGTCTAGGGCATGGTGTCCTGACTCCATACTATATTGTTTGAAGTGATAAAGTTGTGCGGTTCATGCCATCCACCATATGAGTTGGTATCCTTACAATTGTACCTATTTAAAATAGGTGTCAAGGGATCGACAAGGACATATTGGTTGGATGATGGAGGGCTAGTTTCATGAAGGGGATCCTATCCTTATTGCGTTGTCAATCTCAACATATTCAGGGGTGTCATAAGTACCATATAAAAATAGGATGACAAGAGAGGAAGGTGAAAATATGGATGAAAAGAAATATGGAAATCAAAAGCTTGTCTAGAAGGATCTGCTCTTTGTGTCAGTTTCACCAAAATATGTGATATTGTAAATCAACTCACCAAAAAAATGATGACGTGGACTCAAAATGGTACGTGTGTTTTGCACCCTTTCTAACAATATGGATTGAATCACTCCTGCTCTTTTAGGAAAAGCTAGATAAGCAGGGGAGAATTTGATTAATCACTCTCTTCACATGGAAAGAAGATCTCGCGACTGACAACAGTATGATTTTTTTAAGTAGGGTTCGTGTCACTTTCACTCACCTCTTGAGGAAGAAGTGTCTAGTGGTAGACTAGGATGTTGATCCAAGGAGTTGAAGGTTGAATGGTTAGTGTTTGATCTATTGACGCATTTAAACATTCTCTTTGTTATACTCTTGTTGTGATTCTATCATCAATAAGTTGGATGAGCTTGTTGAACACACCAAGATACTGAGAGGGGGAGTGAATCAGTATCTAATCAAACTTTAACTTCTCTGGAGCAAATTAAAACTTAAGCATTACAACATCAACATAAACATGAAAGATTAACATGATGCACATCAACACATAACACCAGATGTACATGGAAAACCCAAGAAGGGAAAAACCACAGTGAGGATTAACTCACAATATATGAAGCTCAAAATAACAACTTTGTTTTAGGGCTACAACCCAAGGAAGCTACTACTCCCTGCAAACTTTGTTTTAGGGATACAACCCAAGGAACCAACTACTCCCTGAAAACCTTTGCTTTAGGGTCACTCCCAATGAAGTTACTACTCCAAAAATACTTTGTTTTAGGGTCACTCCCAAGGAAGCTACTACTCCTTGAATTGAGAACACATTTAGAACATATTACAGTATGACAATCTTTCTATTGCCTGAAAACTGATATTGAAATTCACACCTTTGATGATTGCAATATTGCATCTTCACACTTCCTTCTGATGATCAAATTAGTTAGGCACACTCTACACTTGATCACTATCACATATAAGTCTTCAAGATGAATCAATACAACATCTACAACTTCTACTCTTTCTCCTTTAGTCACACATCATAATGTAGTCATTCTGCTCTTTTTCTTGCTTGTGAACCTTATCAATTACATTGCAATCACATTTCACCTATCCCAACTTGATTTACAATTTATATATGATATTAATTGATTACATTTCTTTTCATCTAGAGACAACATGAAAAATACATTTACAAGTTGGACAAACAACACATAACACGAAACATGTAGAGGATAAGTCCTAAACAAGACTACACGCTACACCAGCAGAAGACCTAAGCCTTGCAGACATCAACACTTACTTAACCAGGTACAAAACATTATTCAAGGCATCAAACATAAAGGAACTGTATCTGCACACTCTACTTATTTGAAAATAGGACAACATTATGTAAAGAAATGAAACTTGAAGCATAACGGCCACAACAACTTGAAAACCTTGTGCGGTACTAGAAACAAGAAAGATCTTCATGAAACTTTTCTAGATGAGTCTACATGACTCATACAACATCTCCAAACACCCCTTTACCTCTACACATCAAATATTTTGTGTCACACATCTTCAATCATGAACTCTGAGAACAACAAGTCATCCAGAACACACTCGAACATACTGTCATTGGAAAACTGAGCTTGCGGATCACCAAGAAACTTGAAATTGTAAGGAAGCATGTAATACACATCCATAAACATGTCCACAAAATCACAAAGGAAACCATTCACTTTTGGAGGAATGTGGAGCATTCCAACAGGCCTTTAACACGACTTCACTCTTCCAGAACACATGTTGGTACTCTATCCTACATAACTTTCACAACAGAAGGACAAATGATTTGAAACTTTGGAATTATCACCTTCACTACACCCTAAACATAGTTCTAGAACCACAAAGCCATATCTACAAATGCGGAGGAATGTGTAGCATTCTATTGCCTTATAGAAAATGTCTTCAACACTATCTTCAAATTGCAAAACACTCTTCCGATAATCCAATCAACATGAAACTTGGACCAGACCACCAGTAACATCTTCTCAACATTAGCAACACATCTGATCATCTTAGTGCTTCATATTAATGTGTCTTCATACTCAACTCTTCTCTGTACTAATCAAGGCATGACATCCAACCCTGAACATCAGAACACATCATTATGACATCCAACCATGAACTGTATCTTCTCTGTTGGATAGGACATGACATCCAACCATGAACTGTATCTTCTTTGTTGGACAGGACATGACATCCAACCATGAACTATATCTTCTCTACTGGATAGGACATGACATCCAACCATGAACACCATCACACATCCAAGATAGTGTTGACATCAGTGGCAACCTTGTTACAGTGTTGACATCAATGACAATCCTAAGAACCATATGTGTAACAATCTCCCCCTTTGGCATTGATGGAAACACATACCTGCACATTTCTCCCCCTTTAACATCAAGGACAAAGGGCAACTTCTTCATCCTTAGGGAATAACTTCTTCTTGTAGCAAACAAACTCCCCCTATCATCAACAACCACTACCTTCTCCCCCCTAAGAGGTAGCCACCATCAGTCTAGGAACAAGATACAACATGAACTACCCTTGGACAGATGCACCACTATGAATCTAGCAAGAAGGAGGAGGGGTAATTACCCCTAACCTCTACTAGAGATCCTCATAAGTGACTTTTGCAAGAGCCTTTGTGAAAATGTCTGCAGTTTGATCCTTTATTGGAACATATTTCAACTTCACTTCCTTATCTGCAACCTTCTCTCTCAAAAAGTGATACCTGATTGTTATATGCTTGGTTCTAGAATGCATCACTAGATTCTTGGAAATATTGATAGCACTTGTATTGTCACACAAAATAGGAATAGGCTCATCATAAAATACCTTGATATCCTTTAGCGTTTGCTTCATCCACAACACTTGTGTGCAACGAGATATTGTTGCAATGTATTATGCCTCTGTAGTTGATAATGACATTGAATCTTGCTTCTTACTCTACCATGAAACTAATTTGCTTCCTAACAAGAAAGCACTATTGGAGTTGATAATTAACTCAAGCCACAAAGATCACCTATAAAACCTAAGATTTACCTTCCACAAGAGAAAAAAGCAAAGAGAAATAATTTGCACAATATTGGATGAATTAATGAAATAGATTGAGAATTACATGTGACAACTTGCTTTTACATTTGCAAGTTAAATAAAACCCTAATATGACTTAATAATAACCTAAGACTAAAAATAAGCCCTAAGTAAACTTATTAAAGTGTAATTAAATATTTAATTACACCAACACCCCCCAGAAGTGCAACTTAGGGAGAAATGAAAAGCATGCAACTAATGTAAGAATGGGTCCCGGCTACAATGCCATGTTAGGTACCCATGAACAACAAGAATCTCTCATAAAGTGGAGAGAAAGGAGAAAAACCCAGTGGGAGAAAACTCCTCTCCAAAAGAGAAAAAAAACAAGTACATGAACATGTGATGGAAGAAGGACTAATACTAAGACCCCCTAAGAATTGAATCCATCACAAAAGTACAATCATGAATGCCCTCCATAAGAGAGAGTGAAAAGAGAATATGAATCCCCTCCAAGAAGAAGCTCCAGAACCAATGAAGAGATCTTGAAGACAAAATCCAATCCACTACCTACAAACAAAATTTCTCCCTTTTAGAAGAAACAAATCCACTGGTGAATGTAGAAACCATTCCCACATCTTTGATGAATAGGGAATCCATATCGAAATGTGTGCCTCCGAATGCAACTCAAGTGACCTCACACTGGGAAAATATGTCTTCTCCAAAATAGAAACTGTTTGCCCAATCAGAGAAGAAGAACTAGGAGAGGATATGATATGAATTACATCTAGAAACATAGAAGATGAAGGTGGTGATGTAAAGCCACCCAAGATAGCATCAAACAAGAGAGATAAACCCTCAAATGTGTCCTCCAAATCAGCAATGTGAGACTCCACAAATAGAGATGATATGTCTGCAAGATATGAATCCCAATAAGGTGGATCAGGAAGACTAATATTGACCTATTGCATAGAATCACTAGAAGCTAATGATGATGCAACATTGAACTTTGAAGTAGCAGTAGGTGATGGTGGAGAAATGATCTCATCAGGAGGAGAAGCGATTGAAGCAAGCATTTCAAAAAGATGATGTGAGAAATGAGGACTCATCTCTTTCTCATGTTGATTACTTCGACAATATCTGTAATTAGATTTATACTGATGGTAGAATCCCATCTCCTTAGATCATTACAAATCAAAACATGCAAATAGATTTATGCTAATAATATAATCCTATTGAAGCAAACATAACCTTTCCAGGAGGTAGCATGTCCAGGATATCCAACATATGCCATAAAATTGACAAACTAATTAAAATATACCTGGGGCTGAATCTGAAAAAATGATATAGGTGGCTGTGTAGAGCTCACCGATACCTTTCCAACACCTATTCATTTTCAAAAAATAGAGATTCTGGGCACAAGAACGGAGCTCGAAATCCAAAAAAGATGCCTTGACTTCAAATAGCAAAAAAAGGTGCCAAAAAACAAAATTAGAAAAAAATGATCATACCATTAGAAAGTGTGTAGAACCAGCTTTCCAGCAATATTTTGTTTGCGAAAAAACTGACTCTGGATGTGAAAGTTATGGCAGTTTTTGTGAAATTGCTCCATTAGGGCATGTAGAAGAGGGCAGGATGGAGGATTGCTAGATAAAACGATGCACCCTGCGGAAGCACCCTTCAGACCACTGGATAAAATGATGCACCCTGTGGAAGCACCCTTCAGACCGCTGGATAAAAGGACGTGGAAGCACCCTTCGGATCGCTGGATAAAAGGATGCAGAAGCACCCTTCAGATCATTAGATAAAAGGATGCACCCTCAAAAAATCATAGAGATTTTTTTCAGTCTCTGATTTTTGTGAATGGACAGGCGATTCTAGGGTTTTCAGCCCTTCTAAGCACGTTGGTGACAACAATTTTGACCAAAAACACTCTGAAACTGCTATTCCCCTTCGGATCTAAAAAAAAGCACTCTTGAAACCTTCACAGATCTGGCTTCCCCAGACCAAATTCAGCCAAACAAAAGACCAATCTACCTTTTCCAGCTGCTCTGAATCTAATGGAATACTCTGTTTTACACAAAAACACACCCAACAAATGGATCTTGCTTGAATTTTTCTCCAAATCTGAGAAGGGGCTTGCAGATCTGCTCTGATACCATGTTGGAGTTGATAATTAACTCAAGCCACAAAGATCACCTACAAAACCTAAGATTCACCTTTGACAAGAGAAAAAAGCAAAGAGAAATAATTTGCACAATATTGGATGAATTAATGAAATGGATTGAGAATTACATGTGACAACTTGTTTTTATATTTGCAAGTTAAATAAAACCCCAATATGAATTAATAATAACCTAAGACTAAAAATAAGCCCTAAGTAAACTTATTAAAGTGTAATTAAATATTTAATTACACCAACAAGCATCACCACTTGTACTTCTTCTATCATCAACACAACTAGCCCAATCAACATCAGTGTAGGCACTCAAATCAAAGTCATTACCTCTTAGATACCATAAACCATAATCCAGAGTTCCTTTCAAATATCTGAATATTCTTTTCACTACCTTCTCATGTGTTTACCTCGGATTGGCTTGATATCTGGTAACCACACATACTACATACATAATATCAGGTCTAGAAGTAGTTAGGTACAATAATCCTCCAATCATAGATCTATAGGAAGTCTGATCCACCTCTGGAGACTCATCATCCTTGCTCAAGTGACATCCAGTGACCATGGGAGTACTCACTGGTTTTGAATCCTCCATACCAAACTTCTTCAACAACTTTTTGACATACTTAGCTTGAGAAATAAAGATACCACCATCTAGCTGAGTAATTTGAAGTCCAAGGAAGAAAGACATCTCACCAATCATAGACATCTCAAACTCTTTTTGCATCTCCTCTACAAACCTTGTTGGTTTAGGTCTAGACAACTGAGAGGGGGGGTGAATCAGTTGTCACATATTTTAATCTTTTCTACCATTGATCTTCCTTTACAACTTATAATCAAATGAATGATATAAACATTTTAGCATTAATCAATAATGCATGAGCAGAAACATAAATAACACAATTGACACCAAGATTTTTGACGTGGAAACCCGGTTAAGGGAAAAACCATGGTGAGGGTTAACCCACAAAAATAATACCTTGTTAAAAGTATTTTACAAATGAGAATGCACATGCATTCAGGCTCACTGCCCAAAGCTCACTGCTCAATTAGAGGCTCACTACCTACAGAGAGATTACAAGAGAATAATAGAGATTTTGAACTGATAAATAGCATCTACTCATGCAAGAGTTTCAGTCCCAGTTAAGTGCAAAAACTGATCTTACACATTTCAACTTTTTACTTACTCTTCTTACTACTCTGTCTTCATTCGCTCCTTAGATTTTCTGCTCTTCTCACAATTACCTTATTTGCACACACCGTACAATCATCCAATTCCATCAGATATATATCCGTAACATGATCTACAATCATTTTACCAGTCGGCTTCAAGAACATTTAGAACTTTGTAAAGTACTCTGCTCTGTTTGCTAGATCCATACATAATATGAGACGTAGATTAAAACTTGCACTTTTAAAACATCAGTCATGTTGGCTATCACTATTTATCATCACCAATTGCCCAATAGACAACTTCTATACATCTGGAAATAGGATCATTCATAGGGTTGGCTAGTTCTTCTTCTGTTTGTTCTGTCAAACTGAAACCTGATACTCAGAAGTTGATATCTTTTGAATCCATCTTCAGAGGATGAAACTCTAGATTTAGAATGTCTTGACAATGCTTACAACTACCTTAGATCCATAGCAGACCATGCCTTTCCACCGGATAGAGTCGGACAAGGATACCAGACCCTGTCACTCTGTTCCTGATTGCCCGAACTTAGACACATTTTGATTCTGACTTCCGGTGTGAATAGATTGTGTTATGTGGATGATTGGGATGATCTTAGTTGCCATCAATGACAACACCTATCATGCCTAGCAGTGTCTCTTTCCAACAATCTCCCCCTTTGGCATTGACAACAACATGTGAAAAATGAGTAAGTGTTGGAAAAACTTCCCCTTATTTTGTGCTCCATACTGTTGTTCACACTGCTTTTAGGTACTCCCCCTTAGCTGAATTCCTCATTTTTCACTGATCTTCACTCCCCCTTTGACATCAATGGCAAAGGGTGGGGTCTGCAAGCCAAAATTTTCAAAAATTTGTATATAGGACTGCATATGTACAACTAATCATTAAGTTCTATTTACATGAACTTGAGAATGTCTACAAAGCTGTTTTTTATTTACATAAGTTCAGAGGCCTAGGTACTCTTCATTCCATCCAAAATAGAGATGTGCCCACTTAACAAAAATGAATATGCTTCTGCCTTTGACAGATCGGATGGATCACCAGTCTGAACTGCAGTTTGAGCTTCAGATAGGGCATTATACATTGTTTCTAACTTAGGGCAATCAATCCCCAGAGCTCACACATTCTCTTCATAATGTTGCTTTTCTCTCTAACAAGTCTCTTTATCTCATTAGTCAAACTAATTACTTGACATTCCTGACTTATGGGTGAAATGGTTAGAGGATCAAAATTATTGGACAGATTTGACAATTTCAGTTCTTGTTCCTTTATGTTCTTCTCAATATCCTCACTAATTTTGGTCCATGATAGACATAATTTATACATATCTCTTCCATCATTCAAAGCATTCTGAATACTCCTTATGCTAATGCCGAGAATCATCCTATCATTTCTTATTAGATTTTGTAGTTCACTAAATTTCTTATCGAGAAACTCTTTTTAGACCTTTGCCTCTACAGATTTTTCAAAGGATACAAAATGAGTATTTACAGAACTTACAAGATTTTTTAGATGTTTGGATGGGGAATTAGATGGACTCTTCTAGTAGGAAGGCATTAACTTCTCCAAAATCCTAGTTGCAAGCCCCAGTAGCTCATTGTCCTCCATGTGGAACTTTAACATCTTTTCTCTAGCCTTTACTTGGGTGAATGATGTAATTTTCATTAATTGAATTGGAGAGAGAGCATTTGGATTGGCTAGACCTCAGAGTAGTTCAGGCTCATCAATCTCAATCATTTCTTTTTCAAGAAGACTTTTCATTGCATCTGCAGTGTCTCTTGCAACATTTTCTGAACCATCCTTTGGTTCATCAGATTTCTTAGTATCTGCTTTAGGTGCTTCATCATTTGTACCATCTTCTTCTGCATTATCTTTCTTTCCTTTTTCTTCCTCTTTCTCTGTATTACTTTTCTTTGTGTTCTCTGTAGAGAGACCCTTTTCTATTTGTTCACCACTTGCTATTTGATTCAGAGTGCTCTATGAAGTAGTAATATTATCTTCTTTTCCTGATGGGTCAGGTGAATTAGGAGTATTTCCTGCATCAACTACTTTATCCATCATTTTTGTATCATCTTGATTTACTTGTTCCACTTCCGAAATAGAGGCTTCACCCAACTCAGATTGATGCTCAAT
The DNA here is from genome assembly GCA_027924645.1 of Cunninghamia lanceolata. Taxonomy (NCBI): domain Eukaryota; kingdom Viridiplantae; phylum Streptophyta; class Pinopsida; order Cupressales; family Cupressaceae; genus Cunninghamia; species Cunninghamia lanceolata. The sequence continues at coordinate 4,040,657 of BSBN01001380.1, read as the reverse complement.
GATGTTCTCTTCTTCACCAGCTAGAACTTCTTTTATGACTATGGGAAAATTGTTCTTTTTCAATGCTTTCAAAATAATTTCTTGAGTTTCTTTAACAATTTCACTTGTTTCTCCAAGCTTGAGTTTGTTCATTCTCCTTTTGCTTCTAAAGTCATCTTTGACTTCCTTGAAAATCATATCTATTTGATCAGGTGAAATCTGAGGACACAAATTTATTAGCTCATGTTCCCTGATTTCCATGTCCTCGCTCTTGGCATTTTCTTTTCTCAATTCTAAAATATTTGCTAGACTTTGTGGCAACTCAGAAGTTATCTCAATCAGTGCCTTGTTTAGATGTTGAGATATCTGACAGCTGCTTCTTCCAATAACCTTTTATCCACATCACTGTATTCATCATAGAATTCAATCATGGGTTTTAGATTTCCATCTACCATGACTAACTTTATCACATCCTCTAGGGAAAGTGTGGGCTTCTCAACATATTCCTCAAATGCTTCTATCTCTTGCCTTTTACTAGCCCTTTTGCTTCTAGAGGACTCTTCCTTGGTTACTTTTGTAGCTTTTGTTCCTGTGGCCTTTATTTCCTTGATTTCAATATCAGAATATGTATCTTCTTCTTCTTTTATGCTTTCATTGGTCCGGGTTGCTTTTGTTTTCTTCCTTTTCTCCCATTTTCCAGATGATTTTGCTTCTGGTTTTGATGTCTTGGAAGGAACAGGGGCAGTAACAAAGTTCCTAGTAGTTCTTAAGTGGAAGAGAGTTCCACCGAAGCATCTATTGGTTTCTTATCTTATTTCTCTTTCTCAGCCTTTTTAGTTCTTTCTCTATGTTTCCTCACAACCTCCTTAGTTAGGCCCAGATTTTCAGCTAACTGCTCAACTTCTTTTCTTACTTTCCTATTAGTTTCAGGTTCTCTGAATTCAGTATGCAATTTTAAATTCAACTCGTCATAAGTTTTGAATCTTTCAACCGTTGTGTCTTTAGGCTTGCTTAGAAGATGTTGAGCATACATATTCAGGATTTTTTCGTCTACTTCATACCCCATGGGCATGATCCAAGCAGTTCTGGGTTCCACTGCTTCCATCAGACACTGATTAGTATCAACCATGAAGCATATATCATTTTTGTACTTCTTAACAATTGATTTAGGGATTCTTTCCCTTAGGTGCATCATACTCTAAAAATTCTTGAAGTAACCTCATATTGCAATTTTCTGAGCTTTGAAATCACCAATGCTGTGAAGATGATCTCTAATTTGAATGGCAACTGGCCCATCCTTAGTCCAGTGCACACCTTTTAGTCCAGGTACCTCATTCATAAAGTAAAAGAACAAACATAGAACCAATGTACCATACTTGAAAGTGTTTTTCTTATCTTTCTTGATTTTGTTTAAATTTTCAATCAATTGATTCTGTAGTAATTCACACAAGTCATAATCAGTGTTTTCTTTTAGCATCTTGTATGCAACATGTATGGCTGTTCCAGACACAGAATTTTCTCTGCTCGAGTGGTAGATCTTATAGCCAATCACCATGGAGGTGAATTTGACATCCGGTTCTATAATATCATTAATGGTCATTGCCCTTCTATCAAACTTAGCACTGGTGGCATTAGTCACTGTCTGGTTTTTCATGACTTTCAACATGGGCAATCCTCTGGTTGAGTTTAAGCCAGTTACATTTTTGATAGTATCCTTGATAATCTTGAATGGTTTTAACAACCAAATGAATTCATCATGCATCTGACTCAAAACGTATCAAACCCATTCATCCTCATCAAATGTTGGAAACCCCATAATCTGAATAAAGTGTTTATTCTGTAGTGCCTTATACTCAGGTTTAAGTTCATGATTTTCATCCCTAAGTTGTTTCTCAAACAAATCTACATACCTCGAATCTCCAAACTCATCTATATTTGCATGAATATAAACCCTAATGTCTTCTACATGCAACACACCATACAAAACACTTGAAAAAGCTCCTAAAGGGTCAACTTTAATTGATTTGTGAGGATGCTTCTTAAATTTGGGTTGAGGCCTTTCAGTAATGTCAACAACATGAGGAGTAGCCATTTCAATAGATTTTAGATTCAAAGCTTTACAGAGAGGTACCTCTTTCTTTCACGAGGTTAGGGTTGATCAATTACTGGTTGAATTCGCTCTTTACCTCAACCTTTGGATTTGTAGCTCGAATGCTCTTCTTCTTGTTTCCTTCGAATGGAAGGTGATTCAAATGAGTGACCAAGTGACCTTTTATCTTTTGCAAAACCTAATTTGGCATTGTAATAAATGCATTGCCCTAATTATATCCGGTTACTTTGTTTTTGATAGTTCTTCATGAATCACTCCGCAAGATTTCATATCAACATTTTTCCTTCTAGAAATCCTTCCAAAGGTTTTGGACCAATCCAGAATATTCTCTTTTATTGTGCCAAATTTAGGCACCCACTTACTGATGGGGGGATTTTGATGTTCAATGCAGCTCCCCCTGAGCTAGAGTTCCTGACTTAATTCCTAGAGGAATTGTCAGCACCTGATTCTAGTGCGGACTCATCATCGTTGTTTATTATATCTTTCTTTACCCAGATCTTGTTCATTTCACTCCGTATCTCATTCACATCAATTTTTATTTTGCCTTTGTCTTGTCTTTGTTCATCCAGTTTTCTGTTTACCGGAACTCTTCTTCCATTGTTCCTACTTCTGTAGAATCTTGCAATATGACCAGATTTATTGCAATTAAAGCACACAACAATTCCTTTCTTATGAACTTGATTTCCTTTTGATCTGCATTGATTGGTCATGTGTCCAAACCCATTGCAAGCAAAACAGTAACCATTGAAAGAATTGCCAATTCCTCTATTGTTAGCATTATTCATTATCATACTTCTGCATTCATTTGATCTATGACCATACCTCTTACACTTGGAGCATTGACCAGAGAAGGATGGACCATTTTTATTCACTATGCTTTTGCACTGAGTACCTTTATGACCAAATTTATTGCAATTGAAGCAATTTCCATTGAATGATGGATATCTTTGAGCATTAGGCTGTCTTACCAGAGGTTTTCTAGTTTTGTTTCTTTTATTCCTTGGTTGAAAATTTCTTTGTCCGGATCTAGAGCTTTCACCTTTCTCATATCTAAGATCATGCTTCTTGTCATCCCTTTTCTGTTCTTCAATTAGTGCTTCAAGTTTAGCTAAGCTTTTCTTGAACTTCTCCTTATACTCATTGGCAATTTCTAGGTCATGTCTGAGAGTGATAATCTGTGTCTCAAGTTTTCTCTCATTGTTTCTACTTTCTTGTAGAGGAGACCAGCTATTCCATCCAATCTACAACATTCTTCAATTATCTCCTTTAGATTTTACTTTATTTCTTCTTCAGTTTTCTTCCTATCTTTAGTTTCCTTGGTTAGTCTCATTACCCTAGTTTCCTTCTCATGTTTTAAGACAATAACTTCTTTAGCTAACTTTTCACATTCCTTTTTCTTTTCTTTCAGGGCCTTATCTTCTAGTTGAAGTGGTTGCTCCTTTCCTTTTGCATTAGATTTGCTCAATTTTTCTTTTAAAATCTCAATGAAGTTTTTAGCCTTTTTGAGGTTATCTTGTAGCTCTTGGACTTCTGCCTTGGACTGCTCAAGATCATCTAGGGCAAGATTTCATTTCCCTTGAAGGTTATTATATTCATCCATTTCCCAGATCTCCCTTAAGATATTAAACTTTCCAAAAGTAACCTCTCTCTAATATCAATTGTTGGTTTAGGTCCAGACAACTGAGAGGGGGGGATGAATTAGTTGTCACATAGTTTAATCTTTTCTACCATTGATCTTCCTTTACAACTTATATTCAAATTAATGATATAAACATTTCAGCCTTAATCAATAACACATGAGCAGAAACATAAATAACACACTTGACACCAAGATTTTTGATGTGGAAACCCGGTTAAGGGAAAAACCACGGTGGGGCTTAACCCACAGAAATTAATACCCTGTTAAAAGTATTTTACAAATGAGAATGCACATGCATTCGGGCTCACCACCCAGAGCTCACTGCTCAATTAGAGGCTCACTACCTACAAAGAGATTACAAGAGAATAACAGAGATTTTGAACTGATAAATAACATCTACTCATGCAAGAGTTTCAATCCTAGTTAAGTGCAAAAACTGATCTTACACATTTCATCTTTTTACTTGCTCTTCTTACTACTCTGTCTTCATTCGCTCCTTAGATTTTCTGCTTTTTTCATGATTACCTTATTTGCACACACCCCACAATCATCCAATTCAATTAGATATATATCTGCAATATGATCTACAATCATTTTACCAGTCAGCTTCAAGAACATTTAGAACTTTGTAAAGTACTCTGCTCTGTTGGCTAGATCCATACATAATATGAGATGTGGATTAAAAATTGCACTTGTGAAACATCGGTCATGTTAGATATCACTATTTATCATTACCAATTGCCCAATAGACAACTTATATACATCTAGAAATAGGATCATTCACAGGGTCGGCCAGTTCTTCTTCTGTCTGTTATGTCAAACTAAAACCTGATACTCAAAAGCTGATATCTTTTGAGTCCTTCATCTCTAGAGGATGAAACTCTTGATTTAGAAGGTCTTGACAATGCTTACAAATACCTTAGATCTACAACAGACCATGCCTTTCCACCAGATAGATCCGGTACAAGATACTGGACCCTATCACCTGCTCTGTTGCTGACTACTCAGACTTAGACACATTCTGAATCTAACTTCCAGTGTGAACAGATTGTGTTATGCAGATGATTGGGATGATCTTAGTTGCCATCAATGACAACACCTATCATGCCTAGCAGTGTCTCTTGCCAACAAACCTCTTACACATATCATCATCTCCACCAAAGATGATGTCGTCAACATATACTGCACTTATCAATATCATATCTCCTTCTTCCTTGATGTAAATATTGCTATCTATAGTACCTTTCTTGAATCCCTGCTGAAGTAAGTACTTGTCTAACCTAGCATACCAAGCCCTAGGTGCTTCCTTGAGACCATACAAAGCCTTCTTGAGTCTGTACACCATGTTTGGATCTTTTGATATCTAGAAACCATATGGTTGTTCAATATAAACCTCTTCCTCTAGATCACCATTCAAGAAAGTTGACGTAACATCCATCTGATATACCTTGAAGTTCTTCTGAGTAGTAAGAGCAAGGACCATTTTGATTGCCTCCATCTTGTCTATTAGAGAAAAAGTGTCATCAAAGTCAATGCCTTCAACTTGTGTGTATCATTTGCATACCAATCTTGCTTTGTTCCTTACAACTTCTCCTTCTTCATTCATCTTGTTCTAGAACACCCACTTTGTTCCTATAACATTCTTAATGGCTAGTCTGGGAACCAATTCCCATGTCTGATTATTCTCAATTTGATCAAGTTCTTCTTCCATGGCCTTTGTCCATCCATCATCTTTGCTAGCATCAACAAAGGTTTTGGGTTCTATTTTTGATAACAAACACAAGTTTACTTGCTCATGTGTCTTAGCAAGTCTTCTCCTTGTATGCACACCTTCATCCTTATCTCCAATGATATGATTTGCTAAGTGGTTCTTTTGAACATACTTTCTAGTCTTAGGCATCTACTCTGGTTCTTGTTCCTTTTCTTCTTTCACTTCATCATCTTCAATGCATGGAAAGATATCAGATTCAGAGTCCTCTAATTCTTATGAGATATGATACAGGTCTTCATCTACTTTGATATTTGTGCTTTCAATCATCTTTCCCAACCTCTTGTTGTAGCATCTATAAGCCTTGCTTCTAATTAAGTAACCAAGAAAGATTCCTTCATCACTTCTTGAATCAAACTTTCCTAGGTCTTCTTCATCTCTTCTGATATAGCATTTGTCGCCAGAGATCTTGAAGTATCTGATAGTGGAAGGTCTTCCATACCATAGCTCATAATGGGTCTTAGTTCTTTTCAACCTCAGTTGTACTCTATTAATTAGATAGACAACAGTGTGAATTGCCTCCTTCTAGTACATATTAGGCATATTTGCATCTTTCAACATTGCCCTAGAGATCTCTTGCATAGTCCTATTCTTCCTTTCAACTACCCCATTTTGTAGAGGGGTCCTAGGAACTGACAGATGTCTTCTAATACCATGATCTTCACAAAACTTTTCAAATTCATTTGAAGTAAACTCCCCTCTCTATCAGACCTTAAGCATTTGATCTTAACATCCACTTCATTTTCAACCATATCTTTGAACACCTTAAACTTATCAAGGGCATTTGATTTTTCTCTTAAGAAAGTAACCCAAGTTATTCTAGAATAATCATCAATAAGCAACATAAAATACCTCCCACCTTTTTGACTCTTTACTCTTGTAGGGCCACATAGATTAGTGTGAATTAGCTCCAATGGCTTTGAAGAAGAATACTCCTTCCTTTTGAAACTTGTCTTTGTCTATTTTCCCATTTGACATTCCTTGCATACTGTGTTTGCAGGCTTGATTATCTTGGGCATGTCTCTCACTGCATGAGTAGAGCTGATCCTAACCATATTATCAAAATTTTTGTGTCCCATTCTTTTGTACCACAACCAACATTCATTGGATTGAGCCAAAAAACATGTTCTTCCATTTACCTCCTTTAGATGATAGATATCACCATATGTCTTGATACCTTCTGCAACTAGTTTTCCAGACCCTACCTTCCTGATTTCACAACCTTTGGCATGAAAGGTGAGATTATAACCTTTGCTACACATTTGACTAACATTGAGAAGATTGTACTTTATCCCTTTGACATAGAGGACATCTTCAGTCCTATTCTTCCCATCAATAGTTATATCACCTTTTTCATAGATTTGTGCTGACTCATCACCACAAAACTTGACAACACCACCATCCCACTTCTTAAGGATGATAAACTTTTCCTTGTCACCAGTCATATGAGTTGAGCAACCACTATCAATTACCCAAGCCATGGCTTCTTCTCTTGCATGAAAGGCAGTCCATACAACCATTGATCTATCATTGTTTTAGTTTGTTTGCAAGGCATCAGTCTTCTCACATTTTCCAATATCATCCTTTTTGTCATCAACACTCAAGGCCATAAAAAGTGTTTCACCATTTGAATCATCATGATTCTCATCTTCTAAAGAGTCACAGCTCTCTATGGAATACAGACTTCTTTTGAACTTGTCTCTCTTGTTACTACCCCTTGATTCTTTACAAGGACATTTAGAATCAAAGTGACCAACCTTTCCACAATCAAAACATTTGAAGGGTAACTTACCTTTGTTATGCCAGTGCCTTTCTTTAGTCTTCTCACAAAATTTGCTTCAACTTCATCAAAACTCTCATCTTCCTTAGCAATTTCATCCTTTTTCTTCATACTTGTTGGTGGTTTTTTAAGTACCAAGCTGATCTCACTAATTATCTATGGACCTGCCACAATCGAATGGTCAATAATCAAGAGGGATTGGCCAACAAATAGGTGAAATCTTTCTAAACTTTCCCTCTGCACTTTGGGCTCTGCAAGACTCGAGAGGGTGGTCCCTACAATGTATTTTTAGATACTCTTGTGCCAATTATCACATACATTGCATTTCAATAGATATATTCTCTTGGAAAAGTTTCTTAATAGATGAAAGACCTTAAAGATCTAGAAAATCTTAAAGCATGTATCAATCTAAAGCATGAGAATATGATAGAACATCATTCAGACATACATTCTAACAGAATTATAGACTTGGTTTGATTTTGAATGTAGATGTTGTGTAAAACTGGGAGGATTGATGAATAGACACATTAAAGGAAGCTAGGTGTACGGAAATCGCTTCCTACACTAATCTAATAAGGGGAGGAGAGTACAAATTCAATTTTATCTTTACAATTACAGCTATGTTAACCCACTAACAGAGATATTGTAGCAAGCACATACAGAAGAATGTAAGATAGAAGAAGAGAGACACAAGATATACGTGGGGAAAACCCTTACAGGTGAAAACCTCCACACTCCAAAACACAGCTCAAATGTATTCCATAAACAAAGAAGGTTACAATACAATCATAGAGCCAATGCTCTTGTAGGAGTCTTTGACACTTGTATCTGGAGATGTTCTAGTAGCATAATAGTACCTATCAAACTTGTAGTACTTTTCCTCTCCAAAGCACTTGTTTATAAAGAGAATACAAGGCAAAAATGGCACCAGGTTGAGATGGGCATCCAACATGGCCTCATGGCCCAAAACCCACACCTATGGACACTTGTCCAACACTATAGGATGTTCCTGACACTTGTCAAGTCACCCCATCCCAAAGAGGTCACCTATTTCCAAAATGGGCTATGACAGATGCTCTTGCGACTCTTACAACCATCATAGAATCTGTCATAGATGTCATAAATTACAGCTGTAAGAGAATCTATCATACACAAGCTATAAATAGCATATTCTCTTACAACATGTCATAGTCCACCTTGGGGCACCCAAAGATACCTTTTTCAAATATGCTTCTCGACACATGTCCATACCTGTCTTAGGATCTTCTATTTCTGATTCTTACATGTCATAACTTTGTCATAAGAATCTGTCACGACTGTTTCGGTCAATATTCCCTTACACACATTCCAAGATGCCGACACATGGCAAAATATTCCTACCACTAAGTGGGATGCGTATCTCCTCATGTGAGGACAAATTTACATATGGTCATATGCCATGTAGGATGACACATCATTGTGCCAACTCCCACAAGATGACAACATAGGATTTGCATCCTAATTATACAATAGGCAATAAACAAATAAATACAATGAAATAATACAAGGAATTACCAAGGTTGAGACACCTTAATTCCCAACATTCTCCTACTTGTCGAACACCTTGTAAGAGCCAATAGAATTAATAGGATTTAACTGCTATAGGTCGAGAGGGCCATAGACTCCGAACACCATATGAACTTCTCTGTGCCCACTGGTTTCGTCAATGCATCTACAACATTCTTCAAAGTATCTATCTTCTCCAAATTTACCTTCCCATCCTCTACCATGTCTCGCACGAAGTGAAACTATACATCAATATGCTTTGTTCTGGCATGGAAAGTTGGATTCTTCGCAAGGAAAATCGCACTCTGGCTATCACAACAAATCGTAATCTGTCCTGCATCAAGACCAATATCTGAACACAATCTCCTAAGCCAAATGGTTTCCTTGCAAGCATGAGTTTCTACCATGTACTCATCTTCTATTGTGGACAAAGCAACCACAGGTTGTCACTTACTCATCTAACTAATTGCACCACCAAACATAGTGAACACATAGGCACTGGTGGATTTCCTGCTATTAGTGTCACCTGCTCAATCAGAATCCACAAATCCATGAATACAAACTAAATGTGAAGGTCCTATAACATTACCATGATAGCATATGGAATACTCAGAAGTACCCCTCAAATATCTGAACATTCACTTAACTGCATCCCAATGTACCCATCTAGGATTAGCCATAAATCGACTAAGGACTCCCACTGCTTGGGCAATGTCTGGTCTTGTGCAGACCATAGCATACATCAAATTGCCAACAACACTAGCATAAGGTACTCTGCTCATGTCCTCCACCTCACTAGGAGATTTTGGACAATCATTAACAGACAACTTTGTCACCAATGAAACAGGAACACACAATGGTCTACAATCTGCCATGCTGAACCTATCCAACACGGTCTTCACATACTTACTCTATCTTAACCAAATTTTTCTGTTAGCTTTGTCTCTTCTAATTTCCATTCCTAGAATGTACCTGACTACCCCTAGATTTTTCATCTCAAACTGTGCTGACAACCGAGACTTCAAATCAGAAATCATATTCTTACCATTCCCAATCAACAACATATCATCAACATACAATACAATAATAAGAATGCGATCATTGTTAAACTTGTAATACACACAATGATCTAATTTTGATCTCAGATATCTAATTGACAACACAAAGGCATCAAACTTCAAGTACCACATCCTAGGAGACTGCTTCAAACCATACAAAGACTTCTTTAACTTGTAAACCAAAATTTCTTTACCTTTCTCTATGTAATGCTCTGGCTGTGACATGTAAATCTCTTCCTCTAAATCACCATGAAGGAAAGTTGTCTTCACATCCATCTGTTCTACCTCTAAGTCATAAGCAGCTGCAAGAGATAACAAGAACCGAATGGATGTTAGCTTTGCAATGGGAGAGAAAATTTCACCATAATCAATTCCCTCCACTTGTGAGTACCCCTTCGCAACAAATCTAGCCTTGTACTTTTCAACACTGCCATCTGTACCAAATTTCTTCTTGAACACCCATTTTCATCCAATGGGTTTCTGTCCTTCAGGTAAAGGCAGCAAGTCCCATGTTTTATTCTTCTCCAAAGAAGCCATCTCATCTTCCATGGCCTCCTTCTAGGAACCTGCATCTTTCATGCCCATAGCCTCTCACAGTTCTAGGCTCATTAGCATTAGTAAGTAAAGCAAAAGCACAACTAGAATCAAGTAATGAATAACCAAACCTATTAGGTTTCTTTCTTGTTCATGTAGACCTCCTCAATGGCTGAGGTTGAGGTTTTGCTTCCTCTTCTGAGCTTTCAGAGCTGCTAGAGCTCTCCTCATCATCAGGTCTCATAGGGTATGTCAGTTCAGTCTTCTCAGGGGTAGAAGGAAACTAAACCACATCCTCTTTCTTTTCTATCTGTTATGGCTGTAGAACAATGAAAGAAGGTGTTAGCTCTCTGAAGATAACACTTCTTCTATACAACACTTTTTCAGCCACAAGATCCCAAATCTTGTATCCTTTCACACGGACACCATAGCTAATGAAAATACATTTAACATTCTTGTTCTCCAATTTAGACCATTTCTCCCTAGGCACATGTGCATATGCCTCACAACCAAAAACATGAAGATGTCTAACTGAAGGCTTCTCCTAGCATACTCCTAGCCTTCTCCATCAGTGTCTTGTTCATCCTCTTTGCAACTCCATTTTTCTGCGGGGTGTATGGAGTTGTCTTATGTCTTTTAATCCCTTGCTCTTTACAGAACTTATCGAACTCTACCGAACAAAACTCACCACCATTGTCAGTTCTCAAACACTTAATTCTTTTACTAGTCTGATTTTTAGCAAAGGCTTTAAACTCCATAAACTGACTAAAGACTTCAGTCTTGCTTTTGATAAAATAAACCCATGTCCTTCTACTGTAATCATCTATGACAGATACAAAATATATAGATTTTGAAATTGAAGGAACATTAATAGGACAAAACACATCAGAATGAATAAGATCCAAAACACCAGAAGACTTGTGAGAACTAGAGTAAAACTAAACACGGTTTTGCTTTCCATATACGCAATGTTCGTAAAAGTCAAACTTGAGATTACAATCATTTAACCCCTCAACAAGTTTTTTATTTTTTAGGGTTCTAAGACCCTTCTCACCAATGTGGCCATATCTCAAATGCCATAACATAGTCTTTTCAGTAGGAAGTTTAACTTCCAAAGCATGTGCACTACCATCAGAAAGTGTTACAACAGATTTTTTCACTGCTCGTTTAGATGGTGGGGATGAAGTGATTGCAACTCTTTTCTTCGAGTCAGAAGAACTATTGCACTATGAAGTGCATGCCTCCAACTGAAATAGAGTACCTCTCCGAGTACCCTTCGTAAGCACCATAGATCCTCTAGTCATCTTGCATCCATCCTTCAAAAAGACAACTTGCACACCTGCATCATTCAACATACTTATAGAAAGTAGGTTCTGTGCTAGGCCTGGGATGCACATAACCCCAGTGATCCCCTTCACTCATCCATCAGGGAATCGGATTGAGACTCTTCCACGACCAACAATCTTTAGATGAGAATTGTCACCCAGGTACACTTTTCCACCATTGAACTCTTCATATTTTGTAAACCAGTCTCGATGTGAGGTCATGTGGAATGATGCACTAGAATCAATCAACCACACATCATTAGATGCATGGGTGGTTAGGGCTGCGATGAAGGCATCACCATTATCTTGTGACTTGTTAGAATCTGAATTAGGAGCATTCTTCTTCTTCTTTTTCTTCTCTTGCTTGCATTCATTTCAGAAATGCCTAGTTTTCCCACAGTTCCAACAGGGAGCCTTGGACTTTCCAGGAGATTTGGATCTCTCACAGGATTTGGATCTGCCCTTTTCACCTTTCTTGTCCTTCTTCCCTTTCTCTTTGGGTCTTCCATGAACCGCAAGAGCCTCTTTGGCCAACTTAGATGTCTTCCTCCGCATTTCTTCATATAACAGCGAGGACACCACATCTTCCATCTTGAAGGTGGTAGTGGTGCTTCCTATAGCCATGACAAGATTATCCCACAAATCTGGCAAAGAACAAAGAAAGGTCATACATCGATCCTCCTCCTCCATTTTCACACTCACAGATGTCAACTATGCAAAAAGCATGTTAAAAGCATTCATGTGGTCCACAAAAGATCCTCCGTCTTCCATCTTTAGAGTGAACAACTTCATTTTCAGAAAAAGCTTGTTCACCAAGGACTTGGCCTGATAAATATCCCCCAGCTTCTTCCAAAGGTCTTTCATGCTCTTCTCCTCATGGACATTTAACATGACAGAGTCAGCTAGACATAGTCTTATGAGACCCTTATCCTTCTGATCTTGGAGGTCCCAATCATCTTGTGACATTGCTATAGGTTTTACACCGGATACAGTTTGCTATAGGTCACGATCAACAAGTAGGTCTTCCATCTTGAGTTTCCACAACTCAAAATTAGTGCCATTAAGTTTCTCCACCTCTAATCTTCTGGATGTGGTTGCCATCTCCTTGTTGCAACAAGATATAGAATTCTCTACACAACACTCCCACTCAACCTAAGATTAGCTCAAAAAACCCCTACCCAGCAGCTAGAACCAAAACTGGCTAGGCTCTGATACCAATTGAAAGGAAGCTAGGTGTGAAATTGCTTCCTACACTAATCTAATAAGGGGAGGAGAGTGCAAATTCAATTTTATCTTTACAATTACAACTATGTTAACTACTAATAGAGATATTGCAGAAAGAACATACAAAAGAATGTAAGACAAAAGAAGAGAGACACAAGATATACGTGAGGAAAACCCTTACGGGTGAAAAACCCCACTCCAAAACACAACTCAAATGTATTCTATAAACAAAGAAGGTTACAATACAATCATAGAGCCAATGCTCTTGCAAGAGTCTTCGACACTCATATCTTGAGATGTCCCGACAGCATAATAGTACCTATCAAACCTGTAGTACTTCTCCTCTCCAAAGCACCTATTTATAAAGAGAATACAAGGCAAAAATTGCTCCAGATTGAGATGGCCATCCAACATGGCCTCATGGCCCAAAACCCATGCCTATGGACACTTGTCCAACATTGTAGGATGCTCCTGACACTTGTCAAGTCACCCCATCCCAAGGAGGTCACCTATTTCCAAAATGGGCTATGACAGATGCTCTTACGACTCTTACAACCATCATAGAATCTGTCATAGCTGTCATAACTTATAGTTGTAAGAGAATCTATCATACACAGGCTATAAATAGTATATTCTCATACAAACTATCATAGTCCACCTTGGGGTGCCCAAAGATGCCTTTTTCAAAGATGCTTCTCGACACATGTCCATATCTGTCATAGTGATGCAGAGGTAAAACGCAACGGGAGCTTACTAACAGGAAGGAGGAGTCAATAATACAAACAGCATGTTAAAAATCCCTATCGGCTCAGCATCATCATCATATTTCCTGCAAACACCAACAGCATCATCATATTTCGGACGAGCACAATTATCCTCCTGCCGACTACTGTTCACTTCCTCCGCCTGTCGCCTATCATCATCATCATGATACTCAGCGAGCGCAAACATCCTCCTGTTGCACTATTCATCGGGCGCCAAACTCTATCGGCATCATCATGATATTCCACACTACCTTCGTCAGCAGGATATCAAATATCCGGTTGCTCCAAATATCCTGATGACGACAACTTCAGCACCTTCCCTTCGATGCCCGATAGCCGACTATACAAACAACAGCATCATGATATGATTTATCCGGTTCGATTGAAACATCCTGATGATGTTAACCTAACTTTATGCCGATAACTTATGCCGATACCTAAACACTTAGCGACAGCAGGATAAACTTGCATAGAGTGATATCTCAATATCCTGATGACGATGACGTCATATCTTGATGACGATGATGTCACACAATATCCTGATGACCTCTTCAATACTTAGCCAAAAAAATGGACTTTCACTCCCACATCCGATAGCGATATGCGGATGATGGGCTCCCCCGAGAGATGATCCTGACGGCGATATATACACTGAGTATATATCCAACTTATAACATCCTGATGCACTTGCAACATGCAAACTTCATCAGTTTCATAACCCGATCCTGATGGTGATGTATTCGCAGATGACGATGCGATTCGCTCCGACTGGAAAAGCACATGCAGACTCCTGTATATCCGTCCGCTGCATGCAAACACTCAGAACCGCACAATTTCACAAAGACAATATGATGATCGGGCCGGATCACCTTCTGATCTAAACTTAAAGATTTATCTTTCTAAACCTAGCACATGAGGATGCTAGGCTGATTCACAGCATGCTACCAATTGATCTCTTGAACAATGCAATGCATAAACAGAAAACAAAAATGCAAACTAAGCTATAATACAGGACCATTCCACCGATTCACAGGATCAACCGGTGGAAGGGTTGAAAGTATCCATCAACTTGTAAACAGAAAGGAAATCAAAACACCAGCAACTAATAAACCAAATAATGCAATTGATGAGATCTTATTCAGCTGAAATTCAAATGTCCTGAATACTGTTTCACAATGTCTGAACTGTTCTCCTGAATCTCAACTCAACACCATAACATAACACAACTAACATAACATAACATATCTTCCTAAACCCTAACAGATCGAAGGTATATATAGCAATATCCTGCGAGTACTACCAACTCACTTCCCAGCGGCTGGGAGCTTCCAAGCGGCTGGGAGAGAGGACAGCTCAGACTACCTGATCCCGATCTCTAACTGCCTACACACTCTCCTAGGCTGATCTAATACATAGCATTGGTCCAATGGACCTTATTACATGATGAAGTCAAACATACTAAAAATAGACTAATGTCCTGTCATCATGCGGACAATTAACCTATATCCTGATCATGTAGGGGTGCTCCTGCACCACATAGGATCTTCTATTTCTGACTCTTACATGTCATAACTTTGTCATGACCGTTTTGGTCAATATTCCCTTACACACATTCTAAGATGCTAACACATGGTAAAATATTCCTATCACTAAGTGGGATGCCTATTTCCTCATGTGAGGACAAATTTACATGTGGTCATATGCCATGTAGGATGACACATTATTGTGCCAACTCCCACAAGATGACAACATAGCATTTGCATCCTAATTATACAATAGGCATTAAACAAATAAATACAATGAAATAATACAAGGAATTACCAAGGTTGAGACACCTTAATTCCCAACAACACAGTTTTCAGTGATCAATGTCTTATCCTAGGGCATGGAGTCTTAAATCATACTATTGAAGACCTATAACGACATTGACCTATCATGACAGAGCTAATAAATGATGCATTACACCATTCAATCTCATAGAACCTAAAACTAGCAATGCTTAATAATCCTTGCATACTCTCACATGAATCTTTGTTCCTATTAAAGAAATTTTAACTTACTCTTTGAATAAGTGCATTAACAATGAACAAACATACAAAGGATAGATAATGAAGACAAATTAAATGATCTTTGATTCATTTCATTCATAACTTATATGAAACATACAATGGAGACCATTGGCTTTGGGAACATGCCATTTGTATCTCAGAAATGATAGAACTATTATATTATATTAGTAATCAAGAGACTAAAAAAAATCCAAAACCTAGGAAAGAACCTTCAGTATATAAGTATCTATGTTTTGTATTGCAATAGTTCTCACCAAGTAAAAAACACAACCATCTCTGTGCAATTAGACCTGGATTCCCTTTTATAGAAACAAGAGAGCAAAACAAGCTTTAGGATAACTGACACATGTCATATTTTCATTTGACAAACAATCACATTTCAAAATAACAAGAGTAACTATGAGAACATGGAGGAAATATTCAAAGCACAATATCGTTACAAAGTTGTTATACCTATGATGCTTTCCCAAAATATCTGAAATGGTTACTTGATGCCATTTGTCACCTCAATTCATTATAATCCTTGTTGTGGGCCTGGGAAAGCTGAGCCGATGGTCAGGTACAAGCCAAATGTACATGACAAAATTTCCCCTTGCTGATGTATCAAAACATCCAAAGACCGCTGAATGTACCCAAAGGTACTGGAAATGATGCCACTATAGCACTAGAGGAGATCACAAATCAGGAATATTATTATACCTGTTATCCCAAGAAGTATATTCATCCTCTGTAGCCCAATTGAAAGCCATAAATTCATCTAGTTTTGTCTTGTAGGGGCCATACTTGGTTATCACATGATTTTCATTTTTGTCAAATTCTTCAAGGAATGTGTTGGTAACAGACAATTTATTCATACTATCTTTCAACATTGATATCTCCACATCCCCTCTCTCACAAGTTAATGTGGCCTTAGTTGCAACAACAACATCCATACGAGCTCTCCATTTCTCATAGGTCTTGACAGATCCCTCATTGTCTAGGATGCCTAGCTAAAGGCCAAGATCACACTCATCAAATTGCTTGAGCAACCCCCTCATCTTCTTCTCCAGTGAATCCACCATTCCTTGACAATTAATCATCTCCTTCACCATTTTGTAGGTGGGAACAATTTGCATTGGTTTATTTTGGTCATGGGTTGATCCAATAACCATATTCTTTAAAACACTCAATCTGAGGACCCAAACATGCATTAATGGAAGAACAACCTCTCTATCCCTATCAAACATGCTAACTAACTAGAACATCAACAAATAACTAGAGTTAACACTCCTCACTCTTGTTATTGCCTTTGATAAACAAATGTCTAAAATATTGGTAACAATTAAAACTTTGTTATCATTGTATAAATCAAATAATTCCTCATATACCTCCATTTGTCTAATCAACTCTTCCTTACTCACTTCTCCTTTTGAAGGAGGTGTAGTTGAAGTCCCCAGTCTTAGATATGTAATTGGTATGTTATTAGGGTCATAGACTATCATCTCCATACAAGTTGGAGGGGGAGAGTGGGCAGGAGGTGGTGATGATTGTACTAGAGCAACTGGTGGAGAAGGTGGGACATTATCTTGCACTTGTGGCATTGACTGTCTTGACACTAGTGACGGTCTGGACTGCAATGATTGCAATTTCTCCTTTAGCAATGCATTTTCTAATTACATCTCCGTGATCTTTTTCTCATCTTTATTGTAGACCACCACCAAGTCATTATATTCTTTATTTCTAGCTTCAAATTGCTCTTGCAAGGATTCAATAGTAGCCTTGGTGAAATGGGCTACATTTACAACCAATGTGGCTACCTCCACAGTTGAAGTGTCATATATTCTTTTGATGATTAGCCCACCCTTTAAGTCTGCAGATGGCTCCGCAACTTTAGGTTTATTAGTATTTGGGGCCAGTGCCCAAATGGTAAGTGTGTCCCACTGTGAACTGATAGCTGACCCCTACAAAGCAAATGTGGCCTCTTCCTCAGTGGCAAAGATTGGAGTATTATGCCTTCTTACTGTGTCAAATGCTATTGTTGAGGCTAAATCCCACTCTGGTAGTAATAACACTTTGCTTTTCCTTACTAATTCCCTACTCTCAGCTAGCGTTATATCCTTATATTTATTCTTCATTTCAACAAGGACCTTTGCTTCAATGGCTTGTCTTGGGAGCTCTACATTTTGAATCATCATTATCTTCACAGTTTCATCATACTCTTCCTTCCTTGCCCTCCAAACAAACTCATGAAATGCATTGGTTTTAGCAAAAGCATCATTATCCATAAATTCCTTACATGTCTATTCCCTGACATCATCAACACAATTGGTTTCAGTAAGGTCAACCTTTCCCAACCTGAGCCTCTGAATAGGAAAATTTGCTTCCCTTGGAGGTGAAGGCATGCCCTGCATCATCTTATCCTCAGTCACAACAATCTCGTCATCCAAATTAGGAGAATAATCAACAAGTCCAATTGATGAAGGACCCTTTGTTGAATTAACCTTCTCTTGGGTGCATGCTCCCTTGGGGGCAAATCTATCTCAATAATCTCTAGAGAAACTAACTTTGGGGGTGAAAGTAGTGGCAGTTGTGATGCAAGAGAAGATGATCTTGACCCCTTTGATCGAGTAGGGGTAGCAATTGTTTGTTCCTTCCTTACTGTGCTCTTCTTGAAAATATCTACTACCTTGCTGGTGGTTGATATGTTGGTCTTTCCTCAAGCATGGAGGCACTACCCTTGTCATGTTCCTCAACCATAGGTGCTTTCCCTTTATTCTGCACCTCTATTTTCTATTTAAGATGCCCCACCACCTTGTCAAAATTTTGGAGTATTGTTTCCACTCTCAGAATAATATCATCAATATCCCCAAAGGTCCTTTTGAATTTAGGATCTCTGTCCTTCTTTGCATTTTCCAATTGGAAAAAGGCATTCCACTTTGCTTTTCTCTCCTCTGCTGCTTGGAAGTCAAAAACATTCCTAACAATATCCTCAGGATAATAGAAATTATGCCAGAACTTCCCTCCCTTTACCCTGTCCTTCAGAGCCACCATAAAACCCTCTGGGTCATGGTTTCTTGCTCTGCAACATTTCATTTTAAGAGGCATGAGTTTTAGAACAATTCTCTTCCATCCATCTTTGATCATAATGAAGTCTGAGAAAACAGTGTATGCAGAAAAAAAAGTTCCTTTCTTCATCCCACCCAAGTGGGCATCTTCAACATTTCCTAACTGCCACATAACCTCAAGAAAACCAATCCTCATTGGCACATCCCTTGGGGGCACATGAGGTGTAACACTTGTGCCATATATTTAGAAAATAGTACAATCAGTGTATGTGATTATATCTCCCCAGTTGTGACTGATGCCAAACTCTAGATTCCTCTCATTTGGCCTTATGAAATCATGCAGTTCATTTGGAATTCTTGGTGGATTTATTACCAAGTAGCCTTTCAACTTGGAAACAAATACATTGGAGAAAACAACAAAGCTGGAGTCATGCTCATGAATATCCAGCAAGTGGGTCCATGCCTGGATAGGGAGATCCTCACCCTTCTCCCTCATATGCAATTTCATATCTTGCTCGAAATGTTTAACTCCTTTATACAAGAACATGTGGATAAGCAATGAGTACCACCAAAACCTAACACCAGTATCACCTGCCTTGAGAGCAGTCAACCCACTGTGAATATTAACTAACAAGTATGTAGCAAAGTCATACAACCTATTAACCATTGGATGTTGAATGTTTGATGCCATGTACATAAAGGCCACTGGCATAACTTTGGAAGGATCAAACCCCAAGATCTGACATAGAGCATAAAAAGTTCTCTGAAAGTAAAACTCAAACTTGTCCACTGGGAAGGGTTCTTTGTCTTATTATTTTAATTGAATCCTACATCTTCCCTTCCCTCTCACCATGAGGTTGGTTAAGAGTGTGGCCCTAAAATTTGCCATTATGTTTTTATACTCTGCCTTTAATGCTTTCAAATCAAGAGGTTCTTTGGCTGCAGAATTCAACTTGAAAACCTCAACAAAACCGGCTTGGGTAAGATCAACCATCTTTACACCTGAATGTGTTCTAACAACCCAGACATTAGGGTCATAGTTATCTGCTATGGTCTTCAAGAGGTCGATGTCGAGGTAAACATTTGGAACAACCAACTTTCCCAAATCTAAATTCCATGAATTGCTAATTGGGACCCCAGCATGCCTTTTTCCATACAAATAAGTGAAAAGAGCCCACCTTGTGACTGGAAGTGAGGCATCCTTGATGGAATGTTGTCTATCAACAATGTCATCCTCTATTCTAGGACCTTGGAACATAGTTTGACCTAAATGTTTATCATTTGTGGAATTGGGTAATTGGTCAAGTAAATCCTGGAATAGGGGTTGCCTTTTGGGATCAGAGCTAGAAGGTTGAGTATGATCCTAATTGGGCCATTAGTGCAGAAAATCTATGTTAGGAAGTAGAGTTGGCAAAGTTGAACGGTCTTCTATTAGATACACTAGAGCTCATGGCTATGTGACAACATTTGGTTTATTTTATAGGTCAGTGTATGTTTAGGTGTGTCCCATCAGTGTTCTTTAGGTCCCCCATAAGCATTAATTTTCTTTAGAGAAAGCATCAAATAAAGACACATGGAAACCTTTTATTTTTACTAACTTTTGTATATCAGTAGATGAAACCACCTTAGATCTTTGTGATCTACAAATACACCATAATTATTAATCATGAAGGGCAATGAATCACAACCTTTGGTTGTGGTTAATACTTAGTGGACTAAAGTAGTACGACCAGATGGGTGTGAAGCAAACACATGGATAAACATTGTTAACTTTTATATATCAACAAATTATTGAGGTGTGCACTTTGGTGATCCACAAATCTATAGAAACCGTTGATCTTGAAGGCAAAAGCACCTAGACCATTGATGAAAATTGATGCTTAACCAAAGTTATTAACCACTAAGTGGCAAGATTGAGTGCCTATGTGATGAATGGACACATGGCAAGATCCAATCAACACTTGTAGATCAGTAGATGGTTGAGGGCACCACTTTGGGCAATCTACAGATATACCACAACCATTGCTTTCAAAGGGTAATCAATTTACACTATTGATTGAGACCAAACCTTAAAGGAATAAGGTAATATAATCAAGTGTTGATAATGGAAAGTACATGGCATGTTTTTATTGGCTCCTTGAGGGTCAATATGTTTCTTAATAAGGTGTATCCATATGATACAATATAGTGATTATCTATAGATTAGTAGATCAAAGAGCTGTGCATCTTGGGCATCTATAGATCTATCGAAATCATTGATTTTGAAGGTAGATGCATATCAACCATTTATTGTGGTCATGATTTAGTAAGATAGAGTGACATGTTCAAAGGAATGTAAGGACATTTGACATATTGTGATTGTTTCCTATTGGTCAAGGGGTGATTAATTGACACCTCCATAGGGGCTTAGATTTATATGCATGAATGAAATTTTGCCAGGTAGAATCTGGTGGTAAAGATGATGGTGGGTTATTATGTTTATATAATGATATTTATTTTTCAAGTTTGGTGGATATACCGAAGTTAATAAGGATTGCCAATTTCTTTGCTACATGTTTGAATATGATTAACTTCTATGGATTGTTAGATCAACTTCAGTTGCATCTTTGTCATCTATAAATCTAGTGAAGCTATCTAGATTTTGAAAGTAAACAAATCTTGGCCATTAATTATGGGTGGTGTTTAGTAGCTTAAATTAGAATGCATTGGGATGTATAGTCAAATAGTTTATGTATTTCCACATGGCATAATCTAGTTGATGTCTATAGATAGGTGGATTAAAGGGGTATGCACCTTTGTAATCAACAAGTCTATTGACTCTATTGATTTCAGGAGCAAATGTGTCATGATTATTAATTGTGATTGGGACTTAGTGGACTAAAGTAGCATGGTTAGAGGATATTTGAAGGCCATGTAGTATGATTTGTTCAACTTATGTGCATCTACTAATCAATTGAATAGATGTGTCATAAACATTGATCTCAAAGGGGGTTAACTTTGGGTCATTGATCAAAGTTGAATAAATAAAACTAGTTATTCAATAAGAAGGTAGGTTTTAACCTTTAAGTGAAAACCAATGGAGAATGGAGTCCATTGAAATTAAATTTATGGGTATGCTTATATATGGATACATGGACAATGTTGAATTTCTATATAGATGCAACATTAATAGAGAGGGATTAATCATTAATTATTTAGATGAAGGAACACTATGTGGAGATTGATGGGGGATTTATGGGTGATGATGAATATTTATAGAAAAACAAAGGATCCTTGGAAGGGAATACCAACACCTCTAATTGTAACAATAGAATACTAGAAAATAAAGGCTTGAACCATGATGATTCGAGCAGTGGACAAGCTTATGCAACAATATCCATGTGGCGGAGTATAAATAATACATTTCAATATTCAAACATGCTCTAGGTGTCAGATTTCTCACATAGGTCCTAGGTATATATTTCCATATTACTAAGGAATGTCCCATAATATACGAGATATTTTCATATGAAGCTTTATTATTTGTGATATATGGTCTAAGTTTGATTTAGTGCTGGGGGATGTTTATCTTTAGATGTCAAGTGCTACTTTGCAAATTTAAAGCTATACATTAGAGCTAATTATTTGGACATGGTTATATTTTTGTCTTGTTAATCATTGCATGAAGCTTAACAAAATGACATACTAATAACAAACTTTATTCCCTCTTCTTGGCATGGAGCATGTGCAATGGTATATATGTAAATATGTGTCACTTGTGTGAGTGATCTATGTAGGAATTATTTGATATAAATATAATTTTTCTTTGAGGAGATCTTTTGCCAAACTTTCATAGTTTGAGTATTCTCTATTGTCAAAAGTTGTAGCTCAAATCTAAATTTTGGTGTAGTTCGTTATTTGTAAGTCTAAAGAAGGTTCTTGTAAGTACTTATCATCTCCATGGTGTGAATGCATTTGCAAGGAATTAGGGGGTGATAGATTCATCTCTGGGGCCACATTTGTTGGTTTGCCACTATTGCTAATTAGTTTGTCATCACAAAAGGTGTAAAATATTTTCACTAATATTATACAAAATTGTTTGTTCATTTATGGATTGTTCAAAAATGTTTTTTCATGTGAAGTTTCTTGATTCTATGAATTGCATTTAAGTGAAATTATATCTAGACAATTGGGATCTTAAAGGTAATTATGGTTCTCTATTTTGAATTGATTCATATGTATCTCTTAGGCTTGGATTTACATATGTTTGTCTTCCCATTTCTTTAGGTCTTGAATTTATCACCAATGGATTGAGATACTAGTCCTCTTTTCGCAGTTGATCATGATTTATGATGAATACATCCTCTATTCTTTGTAAATTATTCTAAGTTATGTTCTACTAGTTTGCATAAGCTCATTAATACTTACCTCTGCTAGATATTATGAGAACCTACGCTTGGATGCTTGTCCTTATGAGTTTTATGCATGTTTTGAGTCTTTCCAGGATACACATGAAGTAAGAAACTATAGTGGTATTACATTTAGGGATATCAACCTAGTTTTGCATATTTAATTGTATTGTAATGTAATTTTAATATATTGTTTAGAGATCTTTGGTCTAAAAGATCGGTGGGCCAATAAATGGGGTCTTTAGTGACAATCTTTGGGATATCATTATGCACAGGGTATGGCTAAGTCATGTGATTGTATTATTTCATTTCTCTTTAATTATTAATATAAGATCCCTAGGAATACCCTTCTTGGCCTAGTAGAGCCAAAAGTGTATAAGAGTTACCTACTCTTGTCAATTGGACCAAACTACTTATGATTTGATTATAAGGCCCATTTGATCATTAGCCCTATTTTGTTCCTTGGGGTTAAATTTTAGTGTGTCCTTTAGAATCATGAGGAATAGTTTGGATCACCAACTCTTGGCACATGAGTAATTTGTACTTTGTAAGGATCATTAGAAGGTACACATATATCATGTCCCTTATGCTTATTGACTATAGGTTGAGTAATTTGAGGTTCCTCTGGCTTTGTAAAATCTTTATCTAACCTTTTTTGAATTCCTTCTAATTCATCAAAATGTATCTTGTATAAATAATGTATAGTATTGTGCCTTTCATAAGGTACGTTTTGTAGTGTCTTCATAAATATGTCTAATATAAAGTTAGCATTAGATATTGGCTTATAATGAGCCCTTTTGATATTTACCACTTTTCCTTCATATATAAATTTAACACATTGATACAAAATAGAAGGGATAGATTTATATTGTTGAAACCATTGTTGCCCAAGAAAGATACCAAATCTATTGAAGGATGGTATCACATGGCATAAAATTGTCAGCTTCTTATGTACAAATTAATTATAGAATAATGCATCTCAATGTGTTTATTAACAATCCATTAGTCATCTTTAATAAAACCCATTAATGTACATATTTTCAATGCCTAATATAGGTATTGAACAATGCTTCTTTGGTTAAAATGTTATATTTGCATGTTGGATCAATAGGAACTTGGTAGGTGATGAGTATTTGAAATTGATTGATATGTATAATGGACCATAGTAATTGTTTTGTGGGATCTCCTCACTAAAAAATGTAATTAATTGTGAAGTGGGAGGAGAAGATATGACCATAGTGTCAATATATCCCACAAAAGCATGACCCCGTGGTATGTCCTCATGTTTTGTATCACCATCATTGCCATTTCTATCATGTTCTCCAACATTGTTTGAATAATGTGTAAAATAATTTGTGTAAATTTGTAATCAACTATTAGTGGGTGTAATAGATGGGATTCCTTTATCATTAACCCCTTACACCTAAATTTTGTTGTTGTTAATTAGGTCATGTACCTTCTTCTTAAGACATATGTAAGTTTGAGTATAATGTCCTTTAACTCGATGACAGTTGCAAAATGCTCAGTCAATATATTTTAGGAAGTGGTTTGTTGGAACCTAGTGGATGAGTGGAAGTGTAAGTAAATTAACACTAAAAAAGCTTTCAACCACATCAACCATAGATTCTTGAAGTTTAGTAAACTTCGTAAAAGAACTTGGTTTAAATGAAGGAAACAAAGAAGTAGTAGCAAATTGATTCACATTTTCCTTCATATCATTACCATTCAAAAAAGTATTAGAATTTTAAAACCTTAGAAGGGTGGGAAGACTAAGATGATGATGAACCATATTTCAAAGTATTTGATGCTAAAATTTTAACCTCAAGATTCTTCAAATATGTGCACATGTCTCTAAAAGATGGAAAGCTACTAGGGTGCATATTATTATTTATCATTATGAGTAAT
The DNA here is from genome assembly GCA_027924645.1 of Cunninghamia lanceolata. Lineage (NCBI taxonomy): Eukaryota > Viridiplantae > Streptophyta > Pinopsida > Cupressales > Cupressaceae > Cunninghamia > Cunninghamia lanceolata. The sequence goes on along the minus strand of BSBN01001380.1, from coordinate 4,015,525 downwards.
CCTTCAATAAATTGTATGGTTGAAAATTGTAATACCCTACAATTTTGACACTAAAAATTATCCTCATTTTAGTGTCCACCTCCCTTATCATATTTTTAGGATTCATTCAGCCCAGCCTTGGCCTCTAATCCATTTCTAGTACCAACATTGTTTATGTTTTTATGTGTTGAAGTCTTTTTATGTGTTTGTATATGTTCCTTATGTATATATGATGTTATATTTCTAGTTTGTAAGGTTTATGGCCATGTTGTACTTGGATGTTAGTGTGGGCATGTATACGTCTACATAGATATGCTACCATCTTGTGATAGTACAATCGTATTTAACATCTATTTCTTGGCTAATCAATTATCTTCCAACTTTCAAATCTTTTTTGTAACTGTCGCATGACCCATTAGAAAGAATCCTAATAGTCACCTAGGCCTTTTGGTGACTCTTGAACTTCCCTCCTACACATCTCTATCACTGTATCATGCAATCTATAGCATTCTCCTTGGCTTCTTGAGAAAAACTCCGTGAACAACATTTTTGTGAGCTTGATATTGGAATTATACAACATTGTGTGAGCTTCTCCTTGTTCTTGGAGTTATTGGCATTAAGAGTTGAGTATTTCTCTTCTTTATTTTTGTGACAAAAGGATTCCTTGTTGTTTGTTGGAGGTTTTCTACATCAAAGGATAACTTATCTTTCACAAGTGTAGCCTCTCTTTACTAGTAATAAAGACACACTTCACAACCTTCTCAAGCTGAGGTAATAGTTATATTTGGTATTTTTAAATCCTCTCATAGCTTCCAATCCTCTCTCTCCATTCTAGTTTTATCTAATATTTCATAGCTTATTTGAATTTTTGAACGTCATTATCATTGTTATTGGTATTAGTCTCATACTCTCCTCCTTTTTGAGAGAGATTTGTAAATATACATTTTGTTGTTGGCTTTACCATAGTATTTCTCATTGGCACTTAGGAACTACATCTCCTGTATTTCTCTCCATACACATTAGTTTGATTAAATCCCTACAGACCAGAGGTAATAGCATTCATAGAAATTTTCTATTGTTGATCTTATATTCAATACACACTTAGGATTTAAGAGCACACACAAAATCTAATCTCTTCGTTTCATTTGACTATCCATGGAGGTTGAAAGACCAAACTAGGGGCTTGACTATTATGGAAAGATCCAAAGTGGTCAACTCCTTTCCCTTTGTCCTAGACAATAGGTACATTCAAATATTCAACTCACAATAGAGGTTTCATATTTTTATCCATTCCTCTTAGCATTTCATTTAAATTAGATTTATTAGACTAGATCACTATTATTTTATATCTCCCTATGTATTTCTAGTCTCTTATGTCTTTTGTTTTCATTTCCCTATGTGTAGATATTCTAGATTCTATAGAGAGATTTTATTTATCTATAGTTCCTAAATGACAATGTAGATCTGTGACAACAACACACTTTCTAGACTATAGTGCAAGCATGCTAGTGTCTAAACTAAAATTCTCCCAATTTGATCGTACAAACTATTTGTAACTCTAATTTATTTTTATATTGTGTATTTTTGCATCTTGTTCTTTTATTTTTAATTTATTCTATTTTCCATTTCCTAGCTTAGTATTTTTCCCTAAAGAATAAACATAGTTTAATTAGGTATAAGCACACATAGATATGACTAAATGGATTACTAGTTATTCTAAACTTTTGTCTTATCTAGTGGGATTAGTTGAAATCTTAAACTAGTTAGGAAATCAACTTTTCCCCATTACATTTTGGTGAACCTGATGTACTTGTTCACTGCATTTACCTCTATCTCTACAACTTGCTATTTTCATCTAGTGTGCTAAAAACTCTCTATTCTATTCCTTTTTATGAGTTTTACCACATAGTCTCTCTTTTCTTCTCAACCTGTGCAAAGAAGTTTGCATATCAACACGACTTCTTCAGATCCTTCCACCTCCTCCATCAACCTTTCTAGTTATTTCTACGACATACCTCCTACAAATATTCGTCCTTTACCTCCCTCTATAGAAGATGATACTCATAATGACCCTTAATGCGATAGAGCATGAGACTATCCATAGGGTAAACCAACACTTGGCTATCCTTCAAGAACATATCGCTATTGATGATAAAACTCATCACACTAATAAGCTCCTCCTTGATGTTGTGTACACTATGTTTCTAAACCACCATGAGGGCCTAGACTTCTTATGGACTGTAGGACATATCTTGCGCTAACATACTTCCTTCCTTAGGCCTTTGCTAACCCGTCGAGAAACTCACTCTCTAATTTATCACTTGTATGGATTTTAATGTATCTACTTACACCAAATATCCACATTCATACACACATTGAACAAGATCCCAAGCACTCACCTTGTTTCCCTTTATCCTAGCTAACAAATACATTCAAATATTCAACTCACAATAGATATTTCATATTCTATCCATTCCTCTTGGCATTTCATTTAAATTAAATTTATTAGACTAGATCATTGTTATTTTGTATTTCTCTATGTATTTATAGTCTCTTATGCCTTTTGTTTTCATTTCCCTATGTGTAGATATTCTAGATTCTATAGAGAAATTTTATTTATCTATAGTTCTTGGATGACAGTAGGGGAGAACAACACACTTTCTGGACTACAACGCAAGCATGCTAGTGTCTAAACTAAAATTCTCCTAGTTTCATACTACAAACTATTTGCAACTCTAACTTATTTTTATATTGCTTATTTTTACATCTTGTCTTTTTATTTCTAGTTTTTCCTATTTTCCATTTCCTAGCTTCGTATTTTTTCCTAAAGAATAAACATAGTTTAATTAGGCAAAAATACACTTAGATAGGACTAAATAGATTACCAGTTATTCTAAACCTTAGTCTTATCTAGTGGGATTAGTTAAAATCTTAAACTATTTAGGAAATCAACTTTTCCCCATTACATTTTGGCAAACCTGATGTACTTGTTCACTACATTCACCTCTCTCTCTCTACAACTTGCTATTTTCATCTAGTGTACTAAAAACTCTCTATTCTATTCCCTTTTATGAGTTTTACCACACAACCTCTCTTTTCTTCTCAACCTGTACAAAGAAGCTTGCATATCAACATGTCTTCTTTAGCTCCTTCCACCTCCTCCATTAACCTGTCCAGTTATTTATATGACAAGCCTCCTACAAATCTTCCTCCTTTACCTCACTCTCTAGAAGATAATCCTCATGGTAACCCTTAATGCGATAGATCATGAGACTATCCATAGGGTAAACCAACACTTGACTATCCTTCAAGAACATATCACTATTGATGATAATACTCATCACACTAATAACCCCCTCCTCGATGCTATGCACACTATGCTTCTAAACCACCATGAGGGCCTAGACTTCTTATGGGTTATAGGACATATCATGCGCTAACAAACTTCCTTTCCTTAGGCCTTTGTTAACTAGTTGGGCAACTCACCCTCTAATTTATAACACGTATGGATTTTAATGTCTCTACCTACACCAACTACCCACATTCATAACCCTACACACATTGCAAATGATCCCAAGTAGTCACCTCCTTTCCCTTTGTCCTAGCCTATAGGTACATTCAAAGATTCAACTCACAATAGAGGTTTCATATTTCTATCCATTCCTCTTGGCATTTCATTTAAATTAGATTGATTAGACTATATCACTATTGTTTTATATTTCCCTATGTATTTTGAGTCTCTTATGCTTTTTATTTTCATGTCCCTATGTGTAGATATTCTAGATTTTTTAGAGAGATTTTATTTATCTATATTTCCTAGGTGACAGTACAGATTTGGGACAACAACATACTTTCTGGACTATAGTGCAAGCATGCTAGTGTCTAAACTAAAATTCTCTCAATTTCATCCTACAAACTATTTGCAACTCTAATTTGTTTTTATATTGCTTTTTTTTGCATCTTGTCTTTTTATTTCTAGTTTTTCCTATTTTCCATTTCCTAGCTTAGTATTTTTTTCCTAAAGAATAAACATAGTTTAATCAGCCAAAAATACACTTAGATAGGACTAAATAGATACTAGTTATTCTAAACTTTCCTCTTATCTAGTGGGATTAGTTGAAATTTTAAACTAGTTAGGAAATCAACTTTTCTCCATTACATTTTGGTGAACCTGATGTACTTCTTCACCATATTCACCTCTCTCTCTCTCTCTACAACTTGCTATTTTCATCTAGTGTGCTAAAAACTCTCTATTTTATTCCCTTTTATGAGTTTTACCACACATTCTCTCTTTTCTTCTCAACTTGTGCAAAGAAGTTTGCATATCAACACATCTTCTTCAACTCCTTCCACCTCCTCCATCAACCTTTCTAGTTATTTCTATGACAAGCCTCCTACAAATCTTTCCCCTTTACTTGATGTAGAGTAGGGGAATAATTCACTAAGTTCACAAAACTAATTTGACTGATCCAACATGGGTGGACAGTTTGCTACACCAAACATGACTCCAATGCCTTCATTCAGGGGCTCAAATAGGTTTGGTTATATGGGATAGCTATCAAAACTTATGGAGACCATGAGGCATGTTCATTTGACCTATGGATGCTCACCAAACTCACCAAATGACCTAGTTGACTATCGTACCCATCACTCCTTCACAACTTGACCAAATTACTTGTAGTCCTTGGAATAGGTTTTTGGGGTATAACTCTTAGACTTCCCAAACAACTTCATGAAATATTTAGTTTTTAAAATACCCATTACAGCCCTCTATAACATACCAGACATGCAGGGTACCTTGTTTTGGAACATGTGCCTTGAAAAAGGACTGTACCTACTGTTCAGAGGGGTAATTAGCCCTATTTTGCAAAGGAAGTACCCTACCAACTTGCTCCAAAACTTCCTAAGCTACTCTAGGGCATGGAATGGATTGAAAATAGATGGATTATTCTAGTTTTAGGCTTCAATAACCATCCCAAGTTACTCTAATTACAAATGTTTACTCTAGCTATGCTCTTTGGCTTAATACATGAGGATATCAAGCCAAAACAACCTCCAAACTTGTCTCAGATTGCTCCCCTACTCCTGCACACAAAACCCAATAGAAAACACACCTAAATAAACCCATTTCATCCATTTTGGGGCTCTAACACAATGCTTTGGGTCAGAACCCCATCAATTTTTTAAACCCTCTAAAACCCTACTTTTATGAGCAAAATCAGAAAACCGATTGGAAAATCCTTTTGCAATAGTGTCAAATCTTCTAAATAGACTTAAATGAAAGGTACTCTAATGGATCACACCATATTATGCACTAGAGACCTTGACAGTACAGTACGGGCTTGTACTGCAGAGAGGAACATCAAAAAATAGAAAAAAATGCAGCAAAACAGTCTTCTTTTTATTTCTTTCTTCATAAAACTTCTTCCTTCTACTGTCTCAAGGTGAATGCAGCTAAATAAAAATGTTTACACTTATATTTCCCATCGTGCAAGATTCCACATCATGGAAAAGGAAAAAGGAGGCTAAAATTAGCCTAGCCACTAACCTTCTAAACATAGAAACAACTCAACAAAAAGCAAAATAGGAAAATCCACTACAAAGTGGGTTTAGAAACATGAGAGTGGTCTAACCACAAACCTTATTACATCAATAAATAGACTAACCACTCCTCCAAGGCTCATATTGAGCACAAAAACCAAAAAATAATAGGATCTTAATGAGCACAAAACTAAAATTAGCTATGATGGTCTCTGCACTATATGTGAAAAGATTTCAATCTCCTGATGAAATGAGCTCTTGGATAGAGGCTCCATGCTGCTTGATATCTTCTTTTGTCATCCATGTAGCATCTTCAATTGGCAAATCATACCATTTCACCAATTGTTCATTGTATACCTTGTTTCTTGTCCTCTTAACCTCCCTTGTGCCCAAGATAGCTTCAAGCTTTACTGGCTGACTAGGTGGAAGATCTCTGATCCAATCTTCATCAACAACCTCCTCTGCTTCTTCATCTACAATATTAGATCCTTTGAAAGGATTCAGGTCTGTAACATTGAAAATTGGGGAGATAGCAACTCCAGGAGGGAGTTCTTGTTGATAACTGAGAGGGGGGGGTGAATCAGTTATCCTAATTATTTGCCTTATTGAACTTTCTTTTTAATTGATGCAGCATAGAATCAAACACAAAAACATTAATCATGAAATAAGAGACACATGACACAGTATTTTTGACGTGGAAACCCTGTTAAGGGAGAAAACCACGGGGTGATTAACCCAAAATTATTCTCTGTTAGAAGAATAGGAAATTACAAAATGGCACTTGCCAATTAGGGCTCACTGCCCGAGCACACTGCTCACAAGAGGCCCACTGCCTACAAGAAGACACACTGTCTACAAAGTGATAAGAATCATAGTCTTGAACTGATTGGAAGCATCTGCATATGCTGGAGTTCAGTTCCGGTTAGGCTCAGTACACTGATCTGCTGCACTTCATCTTTTCTCTGTTCTTTATTCTGCTATCTTTCACATACCGGATCCTTTTTGCTACCTCTGCTCTGTTCTGGACTTATTCGCATATCTCTTCACATCATCACTCACTTCACAACTAAATCCATCCTCTATATATATCCGCACAAGTAATTTCATCACCTTTCTAGTCGGCATCCGGAACAGTCTAGTTTCTTACAAACTCTCATTCTGTCGGCTGAATCCTTCCTCACCAAGCAATGCGGATCAAGCATATACTTGTAGATATCATTAATCATGTCGGCCAAACATGATTCATGCCTTCACAACCTCTATCATCAATAGTAACACATCCGGAAAGTAGTCTGATACTCTGTCAGTCAGTTCTTCCTCTGTTTTCACTGTCTCTCAGGAATCCGGTACTCAACTATTCATGTCTTTTTCTTTGTTCATCACCGGAGGCTAAATCCTTGGAATATACCACTCAAGGTAGTCCTCTTGACTTCCCCAAATCCGCACTGCACCAAGACACTTCCTCTGAGAGATCCGGACCAATCTGTCGGACCTTGCCACATGCTCTGTTCTTGTTCACCGGACCACAACATTCTTTATTCTGACTTCCGGTAGAGACACATTATGACTTGCGGATATGTGGGATGACCTTTGTTGCCATCAATGACAACAACCATGAATCCATATAGTGTCTCTTGCCAACAATCTCCCCCTTTGGCATTGATGGCAACACTTAGTGAAAAATGACTAAGTGTTTTCACTATGCTCCCCCTTTGCTGATGCTCTGTCTTTATATACAATTTCTGGAACTCCCCCTTAGTTGGATTCCTCATTTTTCACTGCTCCTCACTCCCCCTTTGACATCAATGGCAAAGGGTAGGGTCCGCACACCAAAATTTTCAAAAATTTTCTATATATAGCCGCATATTTACATACTCACATGTACTGAAGAATGTCTGCAAAGGATGTCTGCAATTGGATCATTTCTGTAGCCCAACTTTGCTTCATTCTGTCCAAAATTGAAATGTGACCACTCAACAAAAATGCAAACGCTTCTACCTGCGTGAGATCTGTCGGATCTTTTGTTTGGGCGGTGGTCTGAGCATCACTGATGGCCTCATGCATAGTTTCCAACTTAGGGATTATAATCCTTCTAAGTTCTCCCATCCGGTTGGTGATGTTCTTCCTTTCCTTCTCAAGATTCTTTATTTCATTCAAGACTGCAATAGTCTGACATTCTTGATTTATTATGGAGGAAGAGAGAGGATCAAAACTTTGAGATAAGCTTTGTAGCTTGTCCTGTTCCTCTTTTATATTCTTATCAATTGCTGCTGTTGCCTTTGGCCAGGATATGCAAAATTTGTAGATGTCACCGCCATCCTTAAGAGCATTCTCTAAGCTCTTTATTCCAATGCTCACAATCTTCCTATCTTTAGAGATTAATTCTAATATTTCTGAAAATCTCTTATCCAAAAATTCCTTCCGGACCTTTTCTTCAGCTGATTTTTCTAGAGACTCAAAATGTGTATCAACACTGCTGACTAAGGTTTTTAGATTACCAGAAGTGGAGGCTGTTGGATCTATCTGGATTGATGGCATAATCTTTACAAGTACTCCGGAAGCAGCCTCTATCAACTCACAGTCTTCCATATGAGACTTCAGGAGCTTTTCATTTGCCTTGGCATTTGCAAATGAAGCTATCTTCATTGTTTGTACCGGAGAGAGAGAGAGTCAAAGTCGAATGGGCCTTTTAGAAGCTCCGGTTCATCAATCTCTAAAGTTTCTTTGCTCAAAAATTGTTGAACAGTTTGTGCAGTGTCTCTTGCCGGAGACAGATGTTTCTTTTCTTCTGCAGTCTTGGAACTGTCAACCTCTTTGTCTTTCACCACTGCTTCCTTCTCCTGTAATTGCTCTTCTTCTTTGGATCCGGAGACTGTAGGGGAAACCGGAGGAGAGATGTTTGTCTGTTCAGGGCTCACTTCTTCCGGAATAGATGATTCTAAATCAGCAGCTGTTTCTGCACCTAAGTCCTCTACAACAGGAAGATTGAACCTTTTGAAGGCCTTCCGGAGGATCTCTTCTATCTCTTGGGCCACTCTGTCAGTCTCACCAAGCATGAGTTGATTCATCCTGGCTTTACTTCTGAACTCATCTTTGCAGTCCTTGAAGATAATGTTCATTGTCTTGGGATCAATTTGAGGATATAGCTGAATAGCTATCTGCTCCCGGATCTCAAGATCTTTAGCATGAGCATTATTCTTTCTTACTTCCAATTCCTTTTCTAGGCTTTTAGGAATAAGAGATATGATCTCAATGAAAGCCTTATTATATATGTTAAGATATTTGACTGTGGCTTCCTGCAGAGTCTTTTGGTCAACCTCACTGAAGTCATCATAAGATTCAGTCATTGGTTGAAGGTTTCCATCCACCGTGACCGACTTGATTACATTCTCTAGAGACAGAGTGGGCTTTTCAACAGATACCTCCGCCATTTCATCCTTGTCTTGGCCTGTGGAGGGTTTACCGGATCCTTTCTTCTTCTGTTTCTTTATTTCTCTTACTCCCTCATCTGACTCTGTTTCCTCTTCATCCTTTTGGCTTCCATAAGCCCTTGTGGCTTTTGTCTTGGATCTCTTACCGGATGCCTGGACTTCCGGTTTAGAACTTTTGGTTGTGGGAGGTGCAGATCTCTTTGATGATCTGGTCCGGGTGGGAGCTTCAACCGGAGCACTTTCTTTACTTTTCTCTTCTTCCTCAGCCTTCCTCCTCTTTTCCCGGCTGGCATCAAGTGCCTCTTTTGAGATGCCTAGGCCTTGAGCAATGTGCTCTACTTCTTTTCTCACCTTTCTTTTAATCTCAGGTTCCCTGAGTTCTACATGTATTTTTACACTCAGCTCCTCAAAGGTTCCAAACCTTTCTGCCTTAGGATCTTTAGGCTGACCTAGCATGTGTTGAACATGCAGCTCTACTATCTGTTCATCCACTTCATACCCCATGGGCATGATCCAGACAGTCCTTGGCTCCACTGCCTCCATTAGGCACTGATCAGTGTCAACCATAAAGCACACTGAGTCTTTGTATTTTTCAACAAGAGACTGGGGAATTCTCTCTCTTGCTTGCATCATGCTCTGAAAGTTTTTGATGTATCCCCATAGAGCTGTATTTCTCGCTTTTGCATCCCCAAGTCCATGCAAATAGTCTCTTATCTGGACTGCAACAAGTTTGTCATTCTGCCATACCCATCCACTTGATCCGGGTAGCTCATTCATGAAGTAGAAGAATAGACATACAATAAGAGTACCATACTTAAAGGAATTCTTCTTATCCTTCTTGATTTTCTATATATTTTCCATTAATTGGCTTAGCAGTAGTTCGCAGAGATCATATTCTGCATTCTTTCTTAGCATTTCATAGGCAGTATATATTGCAGTTCCGGATACAGAATTCTCCCTGCTGGAGTGATAGATCTTGTATCCTATTATCATGGATGCATATTTGATATCCGGATCCGAAATATCTTCAATGGTCATTGCCCTCTTATCAAATTTTGATCCGGTGGCCTCAGTTATAATGTTGTTCTTGACAGATTTGAGGATAGGTATCCCTCCGGAAGAGTATAGGCCAGTTACTGCTCTAATTGCCTCTTTTGTGATCTTGCAGGGTCTATCCAGCCATAGAAAGTTGTCATGCATCCTGCTCAGTACATACCGGACCCATTCATCTTCTTCAAAGCAGGGGAAATGAATAAATTGCTCAAATTGTTTCTTCTGGATATCCTTATACTCTGGTTTAAGCTCAAAAGCATTGTCTATCAGTTGCTTGTGATAGAGGTCTCTTAATTTGAATTCCCCAAATTCCTCAATGCTTGCATGTATGTAAACCCTAATGTCTTCGGTATGTAAAACTCCGTGAGGAACACTAGAGAAGGCTCCTAGTGGATCTACCTCCAATGATTTGTAGGGATGTTTCTTGAATGAGGGGCGAGGTCTATCAGAGATCTTAACTATGTTTGGAGTAGCCATTCTTCAAAGATTTGCAGTGAGGTAATGAAAAACGGAGAATACCTTATGCGCCTTCGGTTTGCACGGAGTGGTTGGATTGATTTCTTTATGCAATAACTTCGGCAGGAGATCCTTGGTGTGCTTGATGAACCTTGTTGCAGAGCTCCACTTTTCGCTTCTTCTTGAGTGCAGAATGAGCAAATGACTTTTGAGAAATCCCTTAAATTGCTCCGCGAACCCTAATATCTGTCTGCAATAAATGCTTCACCTACATCATTCCGGTTTGCCTTGTCTGGATAGCTTGGAGTATCCCGGATTAGTCCTGATCTGTGGATATCATCCGGATCTTTCAATCATGAATAAATCGAAGTAACATATTACAAGAATATCCCAAACACTCTGTCCAATCCGCAGAACAAGATAGTGCACTTCCGGATCTCTCCGGACCTTTTTGTAATCCTTTATCATACCGGAGCATCTCCCTGAACAGGTCTTACTTGATCGATCACAGCTTCTTCATAACTCCATGCGGACCTCTGAAAACTTGACTGAAGCATCTCAAGACTCATATCTGCAAACCCTTTAATCCGCATCTTGTGCCACATCCGGCACCACTTGTTTGGCTGGGGGAACAGGATTTTCTTTGAGTCTCCCCCTGAGCCTGAGCTCACTTTTTAATTTCCGGAAGAAATATCAGCACCAGAGTCTGGTACGGATCCAACCTCTACATTCTCTAAACTTTTCTTCACCCAAATCTTGCTCATCTGATTCCTAACTTCATCCGCATTCATCTTTTGTTTACCCTTGTCTTGATTCTGATTATACACCGGACCTCTTTTGTCCTGATACTTGTTTTTGCAGACTTTAGCATTATGACCGGACCTATTGCAGATTTGGCAAATAACATTTCTTTGCATATTTGACTGATATCCTCTTGATCTGCATTGATTAGCCATATGACCTACTCTATTGCATGTGAAGCATCTACCTTTGAATGATTTGTTTACTTGCATAATTCTGCATTCATGGGATTTGTGTCCATACCTTTTGCAGTTGAAGCACTGTCCGGAGAAGGATGAATTAATCTGATTCATTCTCATTCTGCACTGATTAGCTTTGTGACCAAAGTGGTTGCAGCTGTGGCAGTATCCATTGAAGGATGGATATCTTTGAGCATTTGGCTGTCTTACCGGAGGTCTTCTAGGCCTGCTCCTTGGATTTTCTGATCCATGATTCTTCTGACCAGATCCGGAGCTTTCTCCTTTCTCATATCCCAAACCATACTTGTCATCTGTCCTCTTTTGACTTCCAAGAAGAACTTCAAGTTGAGCAGAACTTATCTTGAATTTCTCTTTATATTCATTTGCTGTTTGAAGGTCTCTTTTGAGAGAGGCAATTTGATCCTAAAGTTTTTCTTCATTATCTTTGGCATCTTCAAGATCAGATTCAAGATGTCTGATAATCCTGTCCATCTGGTGGCATTCTTCTGATTTTTCTTTAAGAGATTGTCTTAGATTGTCTTCAGCCTTTCTTTTTTCTTCAATCTCTTGAGTAAACTTTATAGTCCCTGATTCCATTTCATGTCTTAACATAATGACTTCTTTTGATAACTTTTCACATAACTTGGTTTGCTCAGTCAATTCTTCATTTGTATTGTTTTCTTCACTTTGTCTTGCCAACTGTTGGAGTAGCTCCTTTCTCTTTTTCATAGAGAGACTTAATTTGTCTTTTAATTCTCTCATGAATTCATCAGCCTGTTTGAGTCTTTCCTTTAATTCACTGACTTCAGAATTTGACTGTTCAAGATCCTCAAGAGCAGTCTTGAGTTGCTCCCTTAAACCATATGCATCCATTTGAAATCCCAGATCTTCCTCAAGCTGTTAGGCTCTATTAGGAGGAACTTAGCTCTGATACCAATTGTTGATAACTGAGAGGGGGGGTGAATCAGTTATCCTAATTATTTGCCTTATTGAACTTTCTTTTTAATTGATGCAGCATAGAATCAAACACAAAAACATTAATCATGAAATAAGAGACACATGACACAGTATTTTTGACGTGGAAACCCTGTTAAGGGAGAAAACCACGGGGTGATTAACCCAAAATTATTCTCTGTTAGAAGAATAGGAAATTACAAAATGGCACTTGCCAATTAGGGCTCACTGCCCGAGCACACTGCTCACAAGAGGCCCACTGCCTACAAGAAGACACACTGTCTACAAAGTGATAAGAATCACAGTCTTGAACTGATTGGAAGCATCTGCATATGCTGGAGTTTAGTTCCGGTTAGGCTCAGTACACTGATCTGCTGCACTTCATCTTTTCTCTGTTCTTTATTCTGCTATCTTTCACATACCGGATCCTTTTTGCTACCTCTGCTCTGTTCTGGACTTATTCGCATATCTCTTCACATCATCACTCACTTCACAACTAAATCCATCCTCTATATATATCCGCACAAGTAATTTCATCACCTTTCTAGTCGGCATCCGGAACAGTCTAGTTTCTTACAAACTCTCATTCTGTCGGCTGAATCCTTCCTCACCAAGCAATGCGGATCAAGCATATACTTGTAGATATCATTAATCATGTCAGCCAAACATGATTCATGCCTTCACAACCTCTATCATCAATAGTAACACATCCGAAAAGTAGTCTGATACTCTGTCAGTCAGTTCTTCCTCTGTTTTCACTGTCTCTCAGGAATTCGGTACTCAACTATTCATGTCTTTTTCTTTGTTCATCACCGGAGGCTAAATCCTTGGAATATACCACTCAAGGTAGTCCTCTTGACTTCCCCAAATCCGTACTGCACCAAGACACTTCCTCTGAGAGATCTGGACCAATATGTCGGACCTTGCCACATGCTCTGTTCTTGTTCACCGGACCACAACATTCTTTATTCTGACTTCCGGTAGAGACACATTATGACTTGCGGATATGTGGGATGACCTTTGTTGCCATCAATGACAACAACCATGAATCCATATAGTGTCTCTTGCCAACAGTTCTATCTCATAAGCATTCTGACCAAATTTGAGGACTGCCTTGCAGGGTCCTATCTTCTTCATCATCAGTTTTGTATATCTAACCTTAGGTAGTCTTTCCTTCCTCAAATGAGCCATCAACATGTCACCTACCTTGTATTGAACATCTCTTCTTTTCAAATCAGCCTTCTCCTTGTATTTGGCAACACTCTTTTCAAGAGTTTCTCTAACTTGCTAATGTATATCCCTCATGGAAGTGGCAAAATCTTCTCCTTGTGCACTCCTATTGTCCACCCCTCTTAGGTCTCTCTACTCATAAATGCCTCTTGGCTTCATACCATACACCACTTCAAAAGGTGTTCTTCCTATGCTTTGGTTGACAGAGTCATTGTAGGCAAATTCTGCTTGGGGCAGCAGGAGATCCCATGACTAATTATGCTCCTTTGTTAGACACCTTAACAAGTTTCCCAAAGATCTGTTGACAACCTCAGTTTGCCCATCTGTTTGAGGATGGTAGGCAAAACTAAAGGTTAGACAATTGGTATCAGAGCTCAGAAGGTCTAGAAAAGAGAGTTTGGTGTTTGTGTGTTTGTGTTTGTGCAGGTTGAATAGAGAACCTGGTTGCCAAAAGACTAGGTAGAAGAGAAGAAGAAGAGACCTAGGTGAGGCAAAGACAAGAGGAAGCAAGGTTAAAGGGACTTGCTTGAAGAGAAGATGGATTTGTTGAAAAGGTACTTGCAGGCTGGAGGTTCACAAAAGAAGAAGCAAGAAGAAAAAGAGAGGAAGAGGAAAGAGGAAAAGATGAGACAAATAGAGGTTGAGAAAGAGATAAGAGAACTGAGGAAAGCTATGGAAGAGATGGAAAAAGATATGGAAAGAATACAGCAGTTGCAAAGTTGTCACTTATCAATGAAGAGGAAGGTTACATGGCCCATTAGAAAGATTATTCAAAGAAGAATGAGACAAGCAAGGACAACAACAATAGAAGAGGTAAAAAATGAAATGGTGAGTATATTTATGATTGTTTTGACATCAAGAAATGAAGAAGACAAAGTAGACAATAGTGATGAAAAGGTTGCAGAGAAAGAGGTAATACATAATATGTTTTATTTTTATGATGAGGATGAGAGTAGAGTGTAAGAAGATGAAAAAAATGTAGCAAACCAGTCTTCTTTTTATTTCTTTCTTCATAAAAATTCTTCCTTCTACTATCTTGAGGTGAATGCAGCTAAATAACAATGTTTACACTTATCTTTCCCGTTGTGCAGGATTCCACATCGTGGAAAAGGCAAAAGGAGGCTAAAATTAGCCTAGCCACTAACCTTCTAAACATAGAAAGAACTCAACAAAAAGCAAAATGGGAAACTCCACTACAAAGTGGGTCTAGAAACATGAGAGTGGTCTAACCATAGACCTTATTACATCAATAAATAGACTAACCACTCCTCCAAGGCTCATATTGAGCACAAAAACCCAAAAATAATAGGCTCTTAATGAGCACAAATCCAAAATTAGCTATGGTGGTCTCTGCACCATTACCTCCCTCTAGAAGATGATCCTCACGATGACCCTCAATGTGATAGAGCATGAGACTATCCATAGGGTAAACCAATGTGTGGCTATCCTTCAAGAACATCTCGCTATTGATGATAACACTCATCGCACTAATAACCCCCTCCTCGATGCTATGTAGACTATGCTTCTAAACCACCATGAGGGCCTAGACTTCTAATGGGATGTAGGACATATTGTGTGCTAACATACTTTCTTTCCTTAGGCCTTTGTTAACTAGTCAAGAAACACATTCTCTAATTTATCACACGTATGGATTTTAATGTCTCTACCTAATCCAAATACCCACATTCATAACCCTACCTACATTGCAGATGATCACAAGTAGTCACCTTCTTTCCCTTTGTCCTAGCCTATAGGTACATTCAAAGATTCAATTCATAATAGAGGTTTCATATTTATATCCATTCCTCTTAGCATTTCATTTAAATTAGATAGATTAGACTAGATCACTATTATTTTATATTTGCCTATGTATTTCTAGTCTCCTATGCCTTTTGTTTTCTTTTCCCTATGTGTAGATATTATAGATTCTATAGAGAGATTTTATTTATCTATAGTTCCTATATGCTAGTGGGGATTTGGGACAACAACACACTTTCTGGACTACAACTCAAGCATGCTAGTGTCTAAACTAAAATTCTCCCAGTTTCATCCTATAAACTATTTGTAACTCTAATTTCTTTTTATATTGTTTATTTTTGCATCTTGTCTTTTTATTTCTAGTTTTTCCTATTTTCCATTCCCTATCTTAGTATTTTTTCCTAAGGAATAAACATAGTTTAATTAGGCAAAAATACACTTAGATAGGACTAAATAGATTACTAGTTATTCTAAACTTTAGTCTTATCTAGTGGGATTAGTTGAAATATTAAACTAGTTAGGAAATCAACTTTTCCCCATTACATTTTGGTGAACTTGATGTACTTGTTTGCTACATTCACCTCTCTCTCTCTACAACTTGCTATTTTCATCTAGTGTGCTAAAAACTCTCTATTCTATTCCATTTTATGAGTTTTACCACACAACCTCTCTTTTCTTCTCAATGTGTGCAAAGAAGTTTGCATATCTACACATCTTCTTTAGCTCCTTCCACCTCCTCCATCAACCTTTCTAGTTATTTCTATGAGATGTCTCCTACAAATATTCCTCCTTTACCTCCCTCTCTATAAGATGATCTTCATGATGACTCTTAATGTGATAGAGCATGAGACTATCCATAGGGTGAACCAACACTTGGCTATCCTTCAAGAACATCTCGCTATTGATGATAACACTCATCGCACTAATAACCCCCTCCTTGATGCTATGTACACTATGCTTCTAAACCACCATGAGGGCCTAGACTTATGGGATATAGGACATATCATGAACTAACATACTTCCTTTCCTTAGGCCTTTTCTAGCTAGTCAGACAACTCACTCTCTAATTTATCACATGTATGGATTTTAATGTCTCTACCTACATCGAATACCCACATTCATAACCCTACACACATTGCTACATCTTCTACCCCACCTCCTTGTATAGGTGCTTCCTCATCTCATATTGCTCATAATATTATTTCTAGCTAGGGATTTATTCCCCCTTCTTAGCCTCTTCCTTTCACTTATGCAGATGGACCATATGACTCATCTCAACCCTTGCTTTTCCCACTGTTTATCACTCCTACTATTGCTATCACCACTTTTGTTGCTCCTACTACCACCACTTCTCCCCAAACTACTAATCTAGTCATATATCAATTAATACAAAACACAGGGAACCTAGAAAAGAAGCTTGCCTCTCTTTATTCTATATCCGAACCTATGACTACATGATATTTCTATTATAGTCCACTTTCACTTGAAATTCTTGCAACACCTTTCTCACTTCAATTTAAGTCCCTTGTTTCAATAAATGTAATATAGTGCACTTCAGAACAACATGGATCAAGTTGAATTAGTCCCACAAAGTTAATTGACCATTTCTAAATTGTTCTTGTGTAAGAATGTGATTGATCCCATGAAGATCTAGGAGCACTTTGGTAACATTTTCATAGCCAAATCTAGAAAATATCAAAAATATATTTTTTGATATTTTTTATGTTTATGTAATCTACATTTTTAGAGGCCTTTGAAGTGGAATTATCCTTGAGGACTTTCATCAGTTACTTAGGAAGGTTTCCAAAGGATCCCTTATAAGCAACTCAAACTAGTTCTCTTGGAGATCTTTCCAATGCATCCAACTAGTCCATTTTTTGCCCTACAAGCTAATAGTTATGACCCCACCAAGTTGGGGTAGTATTTTTTTATTTTGTAACTAAATCTATGCCCATCAAGCTATTCATTTCAACTTCCAAGGAGGATATGGATGTGGTGACCTTTCAACTTCTTTGAAAATGTATAAATGGACTCATTTCAAAGCTAATGGGTAGAGTTTGAGGCATACATCTCTTCCAATGAGTTTGCCAAATTGTATGAACTCATTATACTCCAATAAAGCTTTTTTCACATGTTTATTGTGTGTTTTACAATACAACCAGTCCCTCAAGGTATTATCCTATAAATTCTTAGACTAAATTAGATCAATGGTATTAGAGCTTGTTTGCTCCTATATCTCACATTGCACGTGGACAAGATATCAAAGTCTTGGGTTGAAGACAAGACATCCATTAGAATACCATTCTTTGAGATGTACATGACTACAAATGGCTGAAGAATGGGGTGACTCATTAGATCCCTTGAAGGTGTTTCTTGAAGATGCTTTGAGAAGAAAACATGAGGAGATGCTGAACCAGTTTAATCAATTGATCCAGAAAAATCAAGACAATCTATAACTGAACACAATGAAAAGACCATTCGATGGTCACACCCCTTTCAAGGTTCAGGTGAAATTTGATATTCCAACTTTTGAAGGAAAATTTGATGTAGATGTTATTGATGATTGGATGTAAAAATTGAATAAATACTTTTCCATAAATCACTTCTTAGATGCTGAGAAAATCACATTTTTCCTCCTCAAAGCCAAGCGTCATGTGAAATAATCATGGGAGACTAAGATGTTATCAAGAGGAACCCTAATGGTCAAGAATTTGATGCATTAATGAATGAGAATCCCACATGGGGAGATTGTTGAATATATCAAGGAATAATACTTTCCTGAAGATACATATGAATAAAAATATATGCAATGGAAGTTGCTTCTATAGAAAAAGAATCAATTTATTCAAGACTACACCAATACCTTCTATGCACTATCAACAAAGCTTTGCATCCAAGATATGGAGAAACATAGGAGCTTGAAGTACCACAGTGGGATTCATCAATATATTTAGGCAAAGATTGATTTTTTGAATATTCAAACCTTGGGATTTTCCTTCAAATATGCAGTATTTAGATTGAAGAAAAATTCAAACAAAAAGGAAAGAAGGAATATTTTGCAAGCAAATCAAGGATAAAGGTAGCAACAAGTTTGCAATAAAGAAGACAATCAAGGAATTCTTCTCATAAGTATCAACAACAAAGAAAGGCTCCAAAAAGACCTAGAAAGACACAGGTATGTGGTGTGAAGTTCATAAGAGCCCCTGGCATGACACTAAGAATTGTTGAGTTGCCAAGACCCTGATGATAGGGGCACATGAAGTGGATACCAAACCTAACTTGTTGCCTATAGATCCTTTTGAGTAGAAGGATGGTCATCATATAATTGAGGCTAATCCATATGCAATAGTTTCCACTACCAAAATCTTTCCCTGTGAAGATGAGGAATGCCTATTCCATTGATAAATGTGGGTATATGGAAAGGCCCTACATTTGATTCTTGATAGTGGAAGTTAAGAGCATTTGATCTCTGTTGAGACTATCAAAGGATTGAACCTACAAATAACACCCCATCCACAACCATACTTTGTGGGATGGGTAAGCCAGGGACCTGAGATATTAAGGCAAATAGATAGTGTCCTTTACCCTATTCAATCAAATCATTCAAAGATGAAGTAATATGTGATGTGGCACCTTTGGATGTGTGTGATGTATTGTTGGGGCTACCATA
Source organism: Cunninghamia lanceolata (assembly GCA_027924645.1). NCBI lineage: Eukaryota > Viridiplantae > Streptophyta > Pinopsida > Cupressales > Cupressaceae > Cunninghamia > Cunninghamia lanceolata. The sequence goes on along the minus strand of BSBN01001380.1, from coordinate 3,996,473 downwards.
CATGTACAAGCATCATGGAATCTATGAGTCCTGTTGGTTCCCAAAATTATTACAACCCAAAACCCTAAAAAAATTTACAATCACCTAGGCCAGGGGTGTCTTCAAGGTGGTTGAAAGAGGTTTATCAATAGGTTAAGGGTGATTTTGGCCAACTTAAAGGAGTGGGTAGAATCCTCTACACCTCAAGCTCAACTAAGCTTAGGAGGGTAATCCTGGAGGTATCCCTCAATAGGGATCGAGATCAAAAAAACATATTATCTCATTTATGACTTTGCAACAATACCCAAATTGTTGTTTTAATCCCAAATACTTTCACTGAACTAAAACACACTTGTTACAATTAATAACCTTTGTTTTAAGCTGATGAGGGCAACCCTACAGAATGAGTATGCTTATGGAACTATAACTGTATTTAAATCTTGATATATTGCTTTGATTTTTCAATAGAGTGTGAGTGATCATAGGCCTCTCAGATTAGTGCCTATCCAATGGGCTATAAAGTTTCAAGTTTATCAAAGGAAAACACTAAAAAGGGTGTTTGAATGTCTATCTAATTATTTCAGATGCACAAAAGTTAATATCAAACCATGAGAATACTTATTAATCCAACACCATACAACATTCATCCACATATAACTCTAAAATGACCTTTCAAAAAGCTTGAAATAGATAAAGAACTGTCATATTCATTCAAATAAAAAATGACATTCAAACCATGAAATATGGTAAGAGAAAACCTTAATTGCACTAGTTTTCTTGGATGAACACTTACAATAGTGGAGAAAAAACAAAGATTGATATCAAAGTTACAACATAATCCACATACAGCTTTGCCAAATGCTTCCTGAAGAACCAAAACTAATCAATAGATGAAGCCCTAATTGCCCTGGATGCCTAGCACCTGTCGAGAGAAATTCTGCCCAAAATGACCAACCCCTTATTACATTGACTTTTATCCATATATGGAATTTCACTACATTGATAACACACTAACCAGGTCACCCACTTTGCAATAAATTCTCCCATGGGCCTATTAGAAGATATTTCTGCAAGGGAATGTCCATCCATGTCTATTTTGCAAAACATAAATGCATAAAAGACCTTGACCTGATCTGCAACAATAAATATGAAAAAACTTGGAGGATGAAGTTGCTGGAGAATAACTACATTGAATACCAACACCTGACTCATCTACCTGCAATAATAAAACCCCAACAACCACTTCTAGCTGGGGAGTTATCCTGATCCTGTAGTTATGGTGACTAGAGAGAAGATGGACATTTTAAAATATAATTCCCACCAAAAGTATCTATGTAAAGTCTTTACAACACTTTAAAATATTTTAAAGGACTACATCTATATTACACACTTTACATTACATTAATTTTCACTTGATTTTTACTTCTTTAATTTTACCTTATCAGAAAATATCATCCATTGGAAACCTTGGAACTATCATGTATTTTCCTGTTTTCCCTTGGCAGAGCTTCTTTCTGTCAGCGAACTACTAGGGCGATGAACCTTATGTTTTGTGAACCATCTCCTTTTCTGACAAAGGCTTGCTTTCCTTCTCCTTTTCTTTCTTTTTTCTTCCTTTGTCAGGAAAATCACCTCTTGGAGAACCATTCCATCTATTGATCTCTCTTCTCCCTTGCCTCCTTCTTAGCTGCTTTAGTCAACAATTTTATCAATCGGTTAACCTTGTGGTTCACAAAATCTCAATTTTGTCGATAACTTAACTTTTTCCTTCCTTCATTCTTTATTTTCATCTTTTTCTTTTCATGTCTCATCACTTCATCAGCAAAAACCTCTGTCGGTGAACTTCCTATTTCACAAACCATCAACTTCATTGAAAAAGGCTTCACTTCTCTTTCCTTTCCTTTGTCGGCCAATCAACAAAATGGCAAATTAGCAAACCACAAGAAATATAGTTAGCAAAATCGGTAGTCCCAAACCATCAATTTTGCCAACAAAGGCTTCACTTTCTTCTCTTTCCTTCCTTTTGTTGGCCAATAGAAAAAATGACAAACTGGCGAACCACATGAAACATAGTTGACAAAATCAATAGTTAGTGAACTGACTGATTCGTTGACAAAGACTTGCAAAATACAATAAAGGAAAATTGAGAAATCGACATGTTTGCAAACCAGCAAACCTACCGATAAGGCAACACTTAGGCATTTTTCAAATATGAAACACTTAGACTAATAACAAGGAAAAACAAATGGGACTTGGTGGATTTTACATAAATTTTTTTTGAAGGGAACCCATGGAAATTGTCTCAGATCAAGTATAAATGATGGGTTCAACAACAAAAGAATAAAGCAAGATTTTTTGATGGATTTGGGGGAAAAATAATGCAATATGGGAACTAAGTTTTTTAGGTTCCAACACTGGCTCTGGTAGGAGACGTGCACCAAGCAGTGGCACAATGAGAATCACATACCTCTGAGGTAGACCAAACGACAACAAAAACAACATAGCAGGAGCGGAAACACAAACACCATCAAGACCAATAGTGGTCAAGACTACACGATGTTAAAATATAATAGATATAACAAGATTTCATCACAAAATTTTGAAGGATCATATTACTTACGAGATGTAAAGTTTCAAATGTTGTCCATGAACAATCAACTCTAAAAGTTCTCCTTCCACATTTCTGATATAAAAGGTGTCTTGGCTAACCTTTTGATCAATCTGATATGGGCATATCCATAGCAGTTCAAACTTACCATGCTTGCCTTTGTCCTCTAATTTTGCATTCCAGAGGAGAACCAAATCACCAATCTAAAAACACCTTTTAACCATTCTCTTGTTGAACAAATGCTCAACCTTTTGTTGTTGTAGCAAATTTTTATCATGTGCCACCCTTCTAGCTTCATCCAATTCTATCAATTCATGCATCCTTAATGCCAAAGCATGATCCCCATCTTCTCTTATTTGTTACAACAGTTGATACATAGGTAGTTCTAATGACATTGGCATTTTGGCCTCTAAGCCATATACTAGCTCAAAAGGACTTTTGCCTATAGTTTATAGGTGATCCTATCAACCCAAACTACATATTTTAGCTTGTCATCCCACCTTTTTAATTTATATCTAGAATCTTCATCAGAATTTTAATAAGGCTCTTACTACTGGAATCAGCTTGTCCATTACTCTGCAGATGGTATGGTGATGAATGAGTCAAATTTATCCCATAGTTGGAACACATACCTATAATGTCTTGAGATTTGAAGCACATGGCATTATTTGCAACAATTATAAATGGCACACCAAATCTGATTATCATATTGTTCAAAAGGAACTCAATCACTAATTTGGACGTGGTGTTGCAAGTTGGAACAACCTCAACCCACTTTGTAAAATAATCAGTCGCCACCAATATACATCTATATCCATTACTTGATCTTTCTTGAATTTCCCCTATGAAATCAATGCCCCATTGTTGAAATGATGCTTCAATGGTAACATTCATAAGGGCAAGAGCACCTTGAAATAAAACATATTTCTGAGACTGGAACTTAAGTGTTATTTGTTGAATTACATTCATACCTGGGGGACAATGCATGTTGCAAGATAGAAAATAATATCCTTGTACCATGGATCATTTGTCAACGTACACACATTAGCAGATGGAACAACATCTACCTCATTCATTTCAGTAGTCTCTAAGTTGGAATTAGCCATCAACATAGCTAAACCTTGGCTTCCAACTAGTTTGGTAACTTGCACCTCAATTTCATACTCTTGGATCCTATTGATCCATCTGCATCTTCTCCTAGAAACTTTCCGCTACATGAAAATATCCTTCACAGTTGAATGGGGCACATATGCAATTGTCTTTGCACCCATAAGATATGGCTTGAAGATTTTTACTACCTTAATCAAAGCATATGCACGCTGTTCCATATTTGAATAATTCAATTTAGTACCCTACAAGGAATTGCTAAAGAATCCTATGGGATGTTCAAATCCATCCCCGTCCTTTTGCAATAAGACAGTAGCAACAGTGTAGTATGAAGCGAAAGAGAAGAGTTGAAAAGGTTTGGAGTAGTCTGGACTTATTAGCACTGGTGCATCCTTGAGAGCCTCCTTTATGTCAATAAAGGATTTAGTTGATTCCTTGCCCCATGAGATAGACTGCCCCTTTTTGAGCATCTTGGATATTGCCTTGGTCTTCTCAGCAAGTTAGGGACAAATCACCTCACAAATTTAATTTGTCCAAAGAAATACTGGACACCCTTGATTGATTTAGACTGAGAGATAAGGTCAATGGCCTTAACTCTTTGAAGATCTATTCTAACCCCATCCCTTGACACAATATGTCCCAACAAATTTTCTTCTTCTACTCCAAACCATCATTTTTTGGGATTCAAAGAGATTCCATACTCCACACATCTTTCAAAAATTAATTCCAAATGCTTGAAATGATCTTTCCTATCTTTGGAGAATGCAGGGAGATCATCTTGGTATACTACCATGATTTCATCAATGAGGCTTTCAAAAGAAACATCCATGGCTCTCTGAAACATTGATCCTACATTCTTCAACCCGAATTGCATCCTCGAATAGACATAGGTTCGCCAAGGAGTAGTGAATGTTGTCTTGTACTGTTCTGTCTCATTGACCAACACCTAATTATAGCCCAAGAATCCATCCATCATAGACATCAGTTTTGAACCAACAACCCTTTGCAGAAGATGATCCATACTTGGAAGAGGATAGTTGTCCTTCAGGGATTTGATGTTCAAGTTTCTAAAGTCTACACATATTCTATTCTCCCCATTCTTTTTCCTCATTGGAACAAGATTAGATACCCAATCAAAATATCTAATTGGTTTTATAATTCCTCCCTCTTTCATCTTTACCAATTCTTTCTGCATCTTGGGAGTGTTGGAAATATACAACCATTGAGACAAATTCCTCATAACCCAATAAGAGATTCATTGTGCAATAAACTAGAAATCCACATGCAAAAGAAATAGACAATCATACCATCAATGGTGACACAAGATATAACCTGGGAAAACACTCATAGAGGGAAAAACCTGGCCTCCAAAATCATGCATCTCTCATGTATTATTCAACAATAATCAACAAATACATAGGCAGAGATAACCTTTGAAACATCAAGCTCTCTCTACCTGCAATCCATGTGAACAAGCATGTAACCATACATCCCATGCCATGCTTCAAACCCTCACATAGCCAACCTACAAGAGAAGCTACAAACCCAGCCAAATAGCCAAATGGCCAACCAACATCTACAACTACCCTTGTGTTTGCTTTTATAGACATAAGCTCACACAAATACACCATGTGATATTTTAATACCATTTTCCCCAAAACCATGTGTCTACAAAACCATTTACCCCACATTTGATTGTTGGTACTAAGTTTTCCCAATTAATCAAATAATTACAAATAAAGTAATTAACTCAATGTTACATACAACGATTACAAGTGGTGTCCAAATAAATATCCAATGTGGCTAAACACATCACATGATGCACCACAATTAAATATTTATTTTACATAATAAAATAATGCCAATATTATGCAAGGTGTACAACACACCTACTCCAACAGGGAGCTATGGTGGAGTTTATAGGTCTTTGCTTCGGCCTAAAGGGTTTTACATCAAGCTGAAGGGGAATAGTATGTTGAAATAAATCCTACCTATATGCCTTCAACTCATCATAGGACCATGTAAAACATTTTTTGATTTCCCTCAATAAAACAACCAACATTTTCCTTTCATGGGGTTTGAGTCGCTTACCGATGTAAACTATCCTAGGTGCTGTTGTGCCTTGTACACACGGCCCATTTTGCCAAATGGAGACTCCCTCTTTTGGTTTGGCTTGGAGTCTCGACCTTTGTTACTTATGATGAAGAGAAAGTGAATTTATGCTTAGAGTATATGATTTGTTCTAGATTTGAGTACTTTGCATGATTGGAGTCATTTGATGTTTTTCATAATTGATTTGGAAGTGTCTTGAGTGGTCTTGTGCTTAAAAGATTGCCATTTGTTGCCTTCTACATTGAAATTGGGTGTTACTGCATTTTGCTCCAAGATCTCATGTCACTGGATATTGCCTTTGAAATTACTTTTTGCAGGATGTGTCAAGTTGAAATTTCTAGTTTCCAGGTCTTAGATTAGCAAAATCATGTTAAATTCCACAAGATTTCGCTAAGGGGTTCACATACTTTCATCTTGACACATGGTCCTGAAGCCCTGATTTGGCTAAGTCTGAAACCCTAAAAAATCTTGAAAAATGGCTAAGTCTGAAATCTGATGGAACCACAAAATTCTAGAATTTGCGTATGAAATCCTATGGATCTGGAACCCATCTCAAACATCTTGAAAGTATATTTAAAAATATTTAAAGTATAAGAAATTTTGGAACTAAAAATATCTAAACTTATACCTAAATATATTTTTAAATATATTTCACCCTAAACTTTTCAAAATCTGGCGCTAAAAATGACTCCAACTACACTTTGTGCCAAAAATAGCCTCTACCGACCTTAGTGCTAAAAACAGCCTCTACCGACCTTTGCGCTAAAAACCCACTTCGCAGACTTGCGCTAAAACGACCTCCTACCGACTTGCGCTAGAACTCACTTCTACTACCTTTGGTCGGTCGGTCATAAAAATCCCGCTAGGTCGGTCACTTTGAAAACTCCCGCCAACAAACTTTATGCTAAAAATAGACCCAACGGACCTGTGCTAAAAATGGAATTGACTAACCTCATGAAGCATCATTTTAGTTGGTCGGACCCAAAATCCATTCTAAGTTCGAATGAACCCAAAATCCGCGGTAAGGTCGGATGAAGTCAAAATCCCCGCTAGGTCAGTTGGAAGCAAAATCAACGCTAAGTTAGTGACTCGCAAAATCAACACTTTTTGGTATTTTGAGCCAAAAAATTAAGTTTTTCAAGGAGCAAATTAGATTTTCTTGATGGATTTGATATGCATGTCTATTTTTCACATCATGATAAACATTTTACCAAGTTTGTGTAGATTTTTGACATATTTTATGATAATTAATGCCACTGCACATAAAAGGTCAGTGACCCCCAAAAATCTCGCTTTTTAAAGAAAAGACCAGAAAAACATGAAATAAAAGTTCTCAAATGGATCTTAATGACTACAAAAACTTCCTAGATTAATATATTGGCCAAATGGGTACTTGAAAATGGTAAAAAATGCAGAAAATGATGTGAAAATCACTGGATTTAAGAGGTTGTTCATAGAGAAAGTGACATTGACAATGGACTGTTTTTGACTGATCCATAACTATAAATGGACATGTTTTGATCCAAATTGATGGAAAATGACTTGTTTATGATGAAATTGATGCTTGGTCTTGTTTATTGTAGGTCTAAGAGCACAAAGGAGCTTGTTGGAGCTAATTGGAGCCGTCTTGGAAGGATGAACACACAGAGGTACCTTATTGACCCAGAAATGCAGAATCGACAATCTATCAACCAAATTGTTGCTGCATCTATAAGAGGAAGTTAGTATGGTGTCGAAGATCATGCTTCTTTCATTGATGTTCCTGTAGTTCTAGTCCAATGTCCAAGACATACATATAGCTGTCCCATCAGTCTAGTCATGCAATGATGATCCAACAAGCATCCCATTGGATATGTCTTCATCCAAAAATGTGCCACATACTCCCCTTGGTCAACTCAGCACTTGGAATCTCATGAATTCACATTATCTCAAGTTTTCAAGTGTCATGTGACTCTATTTTGGCTTTATTAGGCCTTAAAAATTGACTTTTCATCATGTACAACCAAATGGGTATCCGTTTTGTCCAGATTCAATGTATTTGCAAGCTGTATTTTGTCTTTTTCCTGAAGGACAAATACAAATCCAAAAATGTAACTAAATGATGTATCTCATTAATGCCATGTAATCTGGACCATTGGTGTCGAGTTAATCTCCACCGTCCATTGAAAAACTCGGTATGGTGCCTTGCTTATAAAAGGGCCATCCTTTTCTCTCATTTTTAAGCAAGATTGGATATTGAATTGCTGAGACTCTGCCAAATTGTGATCAATGCAAAGAAATTTTTGCAAGTTGTTGGGAATTTGTGTTCTTGTGGTGTCCTCTTTGATTTTCATGGTTCATATCAATCTGAATTTAATTAGTTGTGCTCTTGCAATGATGGGTAAATGTTAAGATATTTGATGAATATTTTGGTCCATACTATTAGTGCTTGCTGATGGTAAGTTGTTGTGTATAGTTAGCCTGGGCCTTGTCATTGAATATAGTTTGGTCTAGGTGTTTAATGAGTGAATGCAATTTGAAAATCATAAAGATCCTTTGAAGATTGCATCATTTCTTGCAACATTGTGGGTTTCCTATCCTGGTGAAATAGGGAATGGTTTATTGAAAGTATTTGTCTATCTGCAACATTTTACCCTATTGTGACTGTCACTTAGGATCTCTTAACCCTTCTCTCTCTCTTTTTCCTTTTGTATTTTATTTATATCAAGTTTGTTAGGTTAGGTTATAAGGGACATTTCATTGCCCATCTGCTAGAAAATTTTAGACTTTACAATCTGAACCACTAGGGTTTCTGCATATACATTCTTGCCATCTTCCATAAACACTGCATTTCATGTAAGACCCCTTGTTGGCACAACTAGACATTCCACTGAAGTTATTCCATGCAAGCTAAGACCTAGCTGTATTATCCTTGGGGCAGTCCTATCTTGGATATGATACTTTTCAAGAGAGGTGTGAAACCAACAATCATAGTTGGATTGTTGTGTGCTAAATCACTCATCAACAGGTGCCTTTTGGGTGCCAAGGTTAACACCTTCAATGTTGTCCTCTTCAACTGGTTTACCTTTGCTTTTCCATCGGTTAACATTATCAAACATTCTTTCAAGTACAACCAAACCCTTGGGAATAGTATTTGTCTTCAGCTATACCACTTTATTGCCAAACAATGTTTCCTTGCCATTTTCTACCTCTATCATAGGCTGCCAATCGATTAACTGAGTGTCAAACTCATCTAGGAAATTAAGGAAACTAAAAATCTGATTGTTGTCATTGAAAAATTGCTAGATATATGTTATCAGGGATTGTTGGCCTTGTAAGCACTTCCACAGTGTAATGGCCATAAAGAAATTTTGACTGAGGGTCAAATTTTGAAGCAACTATAGCCAAAGAATCTACCTTCTCATTTTCAACTCTTTCAACCCATTCAATGCCAATAGCATTAAATAGTTCTATAGTGTCCCACATTGCATTCTTGTATGCTCTTAACCTATTGTCCTTGGCAGTAAAAATATTTCTAATCTATTACACAATTAACTTTGAATCACCATGTATCTTTAAGCACTTAAGTCTATGCTTATGAGAAACATTTAAGCCTAACAATGACGTCTCATACTCAGCTATATTGTTAGTGCACTAAAAATCAAGTCTATAAGATATCTTGAACTATTCTCCATCCAGTGCTATCAGAACAATACAAGCACCTGAGCCATCCTTAGAACAAGTACCATCAAATTACAATGTCTATAACACATTTTCATTAGTAGATCTACACATAATTTATGTTCATTATCATCACAAAACCCCTTGAAACAATCAATATTCGTATCAAAGAAGTTCACTTCTTCTTGGGTTTTGTAACAATCCTCTATGTTTTGGTTTTCTACCTTCTTTTCTCTATGAAGCTTCACCTCAACACCATGGACTAGAATGATGGAATATGATAAATCCATCTGTATACTTCCACCCATGGAAGCTGCCCACTTCCTAGATAATAACATACCCCATTTAGCAGGGCAGTCCACAATAACTATATCCATCAAAAATGACTTGTCAGTGTATACAACTAGCTAGACATCAACATCTTTGACAAGACCACTCACATTTACTTCCCTAGAATCCATAGCAAAACATTTACCAAAAGAATTAGACACCTTCAATCCCAAATCATTCATGATTTCAAGTGGCATGACATTGCTAGATGCTCCAAAATCAAGCATGCAATTATGTAGCAACCATCCATTTATGATCAATGTGGTGTAAAAAGGATACACACCCATCTATCTATTCACCATAGATGACCCTAAATAAACCTCAAATATTTCATCATCTTTAGAAGGAGGAACAATGGGCTATATAGGTGCACTGGAAGCTGTGATAAATGAGACAACCTATCCCTATGCTCAAGAATCCTAAGAGCTTCCCCTAATGGCATTGAAATTCTTATCTGACTCAATATATGGGCCATGTCAATGGGATGATATGGAGGTAAAGGGGTGTCACATGGTATTGTAACATCATTCACATCAGGAATATAAGGTATCAATTGACCGAAAGAAATATCCATACCTTTCACCTCCTTCTTCTTGTCTTTGTCCTTTTGTTGTTCACTTGATGCTTTAAGGCGACTCTCTTTTTCATCACCTTTTAGCTTGTGAGTATCAATAACAGGTATAAAATTTGGTTGGACCATGTGTGCAGGAACCCTTTGTACATATTTCTTTTTGGTGGATGCTATTTGTATTGGAATTTTCTTCTCTTTGGGCACATTCTTCTTGGGAGCACTGTTGTCTTTTTTCTCCACATTTACCTTTTTCTTTTCTATGTCACCATATAATACACCATGTCTTAACTCTATAGGAGAGTTATACATAGGCACTTGCCTATTCCTCGGCTGATAACCCCCTTGAAACTACATAATGGCCACATTAGTCAAAGTTTTCAAATCTTTCTTAGAAGGTCGAGACTACTTGTACTTTTTCTGCATAAGATCCCTTAAGTGCCCAAAATAATGAGCTGGCAGTTGATATCTCTTTGGACCTGCATCATAATCAATATTGGAAAATATGATAATCCTCTTCATAGCGGTCATAATCAACATGCTCACCCATCTGCTCATATCCATTGGTGTCAAATTGGTTTATCTCATCCTCTTCATAATACTCAGTTGCACCCTCTTCATCTGGAAACTCCTCATCTCTACTCATTGAATGAGCCACTACAAATTAGCTGGATCATGGGGAAGGAAGCATTCTTGGCACCTTGAAGATGTATCTTGAAAATTGATTTGATCCTTTCTTAATGGATCAAGTGTGTCTCTTTCAGGTTGTTTGAAACTTACATGCCTGGGGGCTGCCTGTCTGTCATTTTACTATGGCCTCTTAGACTAGTCAGTATTGTAAGGCCTCTTATGCAATCTTTGACCTTTATTGAAATGTGTTGTAGCACGCTGAGGTGGAAATCCTTTCTCATTTGTAGCAACCTTGTAGGATAAATCTTTCATAACCCCCATAAGCTTATCTAATTTGTCTTTAGTGGTGAGGGGCTTATTGAAAGCTTCTTTGTCTGGCTGGGATAGTTTTACATCAGACCTTTTAATGTGCTTTCCTAAAGCTCTCATGTTGCTTTCAATGTTGATAGTTGTAGCGGGTAGTCATCATTCTAACCTTAGCATTCTGTGGAGGAAACACAAAGGAACAATCCTCACATTGATAGAGTCCATTTTGAAGGATAGAATATTTGGAATGACTGCAACTTAATTTGCTGAGTTTATTCTGAAAAGAAGCTTGCTGTGTAATAGCAGGTATGCGGAATAAATTTTCAAACCCTTGAGAGGGTTGCAACCTAACACTTTGTGTTTTGGGTAACACAGATGGAACAGGCTCATTATAATTAAACGGCACATCTCTTATAACATCTTTGGAAAGATTAGATGTTGCTGGAAAGGTAGATGTCCGGTTTGGTGGCCTAGCAGACCTGGTATCTGTTGCACCAAACTTCAAGATAGCCTGATCATCTATTTCAGTCAGAGAGATCCCTCTAAGCTGGGGATTCTTTTCTACTTCGACTTCAGCTAAACTGTCTTGTTCCCATAACTCCGTCACCCATTCTTCTGGCATTTGAATATCCTTATGACGCACTACTTTGGGTGCAGTTAACTTGGTGGTATTACTTGAGGAACTCCAGATGGTGGACAATCCATCTAAACCTCTTTCTCTTGGATTCCTGGGGTTTACCATTAATGGAATAACTTTATCATATAACCTATAATGGACCAAAAAGACTAAGGAATGATCTACTGAGTCTTTCTTCATGAATAAGTTCATTGTTTTGAATTTATACTCAAGAACATCCTTGAGATTACCATCTAAAAGACTGACAGGATAGTCTAGAAGACAATCTACAAACAATGGTCCTTTTGCCATGGAATCACATCCGGCACCAAGTAAGGAATGGGAAAGCTTATAGAACCTAGCATCCTTTAGCATCATCATTGCTATAATAGGTAACCCTTTTCTGTAATGACCACAAATACCTATTCTGATATATGAGAGATGCATAAACTGTGGGTTCTTTTTACTTTCCAGAGCTTTGCATCTGAATTTCTTTACAAGCTCATCAGTAAAAATATTTAATTTGCCTTCGTTACCTCCTTTAACAACATGGGATAATTCAGCTACATGACAATTCTGAGTGGATTTATAGCCAAACCAGTCTCTTAATCCTATAGACTTATTATTGAACATATCTACAATACTTTTGGGAATATCTCTATAAATCTCATGAGGTGGTATTTTAGGAACTTTAAACGGTTGCTCTTCAACTGGAGCGACAGCATAGTTATCTATGTCATCTATACAGTTTCCTAAAATAGACTCTGTACTAAAACAACTTTCATTGTTTGCAAAGAAGTTAGTAAACCTAACCTCTGAGTTTCGATCTGCAGTCATGTCTGATCGGCTGTTGTCCTTCGCTTGAGAATGAGAAGATGAGGAAGCCATCTGCGCTCAAACTTCGCTCTAACATGCGCTCAAAAGGTCCGATTACTGCCCTTTTGCCCTGGCTCTCTTTCGGCACTGTCGGGTCTTACTGAACGGGACTTACGACTATCAAGGCGGCCTGAGACTCTACAGGGAGACCATAAAGGAGCTTTACAAATGATATTGGAAGGAAGGAGTTAACGTTAGACAACAACGTAAACAATAGACAGCAATATCGTCACCTGAGGCTCTGATACCAAATTTAAGCTGCAATAGACAAACGCAATTACCGACTTCATATCTAGCTCTAATATGAACAGTAGAACTATTTTCAGTAAGCACATGCAGGAAGCTAACAGAAACGTTCATCTTTCACAATGCGCGCTTTAATATTCATATTGAAAACATACTTATTACAGAGAAATAAGCTTATAGGCTTATACGATGTTATTGACATTACATGGACTTTTTCCACGTCTCTGGACCCATATTCATTTCTTTCAACTTTTGCTCAATGTGCAAAATCTCGCCAATGACTTGATCCAATTCAGAGGTCGAGGAGCTCTTCATCATTCTGTAATAGAATGACACTTCTGAATCTCCTGAGTCGCTGTCCTCTTCTTCTTTCTCTGAGGGATCTTTATAATCAGACTGGGCTTTCATCAACTGAACTTTGGCCTGGTCGTCCCTAGAAGAGTAGTACTCTTCTTCGTCAGCTTCTGATTCTGAATCTGAAACTTCAGGACTGGAAATCACAATGTCCTCAGAATCGGAAGGGTAATCATTTATATAGACGAAATCTTCTGTAGTGACTCCAGCTCCTTTGGCGGCACGCATCTTAGCTTTACCTTTTTTCTTATCTTTCTTGGGACACTTGTTAGCTAGATGGTCACCTTTACAGATGTAACACACTGGTTTCCGTCTATAATTTCCTTTTCTTCTTTTGTCTTTCTTACGAAAGAATCCCTTTTTCTTTGGCTTTCCACGATCCTTGTCCCTTTTCTTTTTATACTTTTTCTTGTATGGTTTGTAATCAATACAGTCATCATCTTTATTTTCCAGCTGGTAGCATACGGCTGAAGATAAGATCGGCTGGATCTTCTTTTTCTCTTTCCGTTCTTTCACCTCATTACATATGTCAGTATTGATCTGCTCAAGAAATTGAACCAACTGTGGAAAAGTTAATTCTTTCATATCTGTTTTTTCATGTAACAGATTTTCTAGGACTTTCCTATGATAATAGGAACCAATAGGATCACCAAAGCTTTTAAGAAAAGTGGTATACATAAATTCATGATCTTGTTCTTTTCCTGAGAAATAAAAATGCTCATATTGTTTCCTACAATATTTCTTAAAATTTCTCAGATCTTTACATTTTCCTTTCATGAATTTCTGGTAAGAAAGCTGTTCCAAAACATCGCGCTTTCCTACAAACATTCTTGCTAGTTGGGCACAGACTTGATCTGTCCCACTATCTAACAGGGTTTCCCTGAAATCATTATCTAATTTATCCCAAACAATCCTGGCCATTCCAGTCATGGAATTTAAAGCTTGCTTAATAACTTCTTTTTCATCAGCATCAGGATTGGTTGATATATAGTTCGTGATCCATGCTCTCATTGCATCCACACCTCTTGCATTTTCTACTTCTTCAAATTTATCAAAATTTACCAAGGGTGGGGTGTCAGCTTTAAAAGTCTGAATATTCTTAAAAGGATCCGAACCTGGATATGGATATGCGCCATTCCCCCGGGCCATTAACACAGTCCCCTGAGGCGGAGGTATTGGTGCAGAAGGAACCACTGAAGGTGGCACAGACTCCGTCGAGGGTGGCTGAGTTGGTAATAATTGACCGCTAGCAGGATCATATCTGAGTGGATCGGAGGTCTGAGGAACCTGAACTTGGAACTTAACTCCACCACTATATTGAGCTGCTAGATATGTGCTTGCACTATTAGGAAAACTTTTAAAAGGGGTGCGCTTAGCAGTTTGACTATTAATTCTGTTGAGGGAAATATGAAGAGAATTTGCCTCAGCAGAAATAGCTTCACGAGTCTCTTGAGACTCTACTCTTAATGAATCTGAAATCTTTAACTGAGAAGTAGTGAGAAAACTAATCTCCTCAGAGATTTCTTGCAATCTTTGTCCAGTATGTCTTATCTGAACATTGGTAGTACCCAACTGAGAATTGATAACTTCAAAATCAGCTTTCATCTCCTGTTGGACTTTCACCAGTAAATCTCTTTGTCTTTCCATGGCTGCCTCTCTTTCAATTTTCCAGTATTCAGCTTTGAGTTTAAAATCATCATACTGGGCTTTCAACTCTGTAAGAGCAGTTCCTACCTTATCAGACCATTCTTGGTTGAGTCTCTGCTCAATCTTTTCTAAGGTGGAAATAGCAGTATGATTATTGGAATGAATGCTCTGGAAATGTTTTTCATATTTAATGGCTTCAAGATCATCATTAATTCTTCGATCTTCTTGGAGCAGCAAAGATTTACGAAGACACAAGTTTGCCCAGTTAAGCAGATAACTTTGAGTAGGGGCATTGTCTCCTAATGGTAAGACATGAAGAGGCCAACATTTAGCTTTAAACTTCCCTGAGGTATCTAACATGAGGAAATCATGAAAAGGCGGGATACGGCCTGGGATGGTATTTGATCCTCCAGGATTATTGACAATCTGGGTATCTTTTACAGAGATTGGAGCATCTGGTAAAGCAACTTCATAATCAGCAAACATCTCACGGGTAGTCATCATTCTAACCTTAGCATTCTGTGGAGGAAACACAAAGGAACAATCCTCACATTGATAGAGTCCATTTTGAAGGATAGAATATTTGGAATGACTGCAACTTAATTTGCTGAGTTTATTCTGAAAAGAAGCTTGCTGTGTAATAGCAGGTATGCGGAATAAATTTTCAAACCCTTGAGAGGGTTGCAACCTAACACTTTGTGTTTTGGGTAACATAGATGGAACAGGCTCATTATAATTAAACGGCACATCTCTTATAACATCTTTGGAAAGATTAGATGTTGCTGGAAAGGTAGATGTCTGGTTTGGTGGCCTAGCAGACCTGGTATCTGTTGCACCAAACTTCAAGATAGCCTGATCATCTATTTCAGTCAGAGAGATCCCTCTAAGCTGGGGATTCTTTTCTACTTCGACTTCAGCTAAACTGTCTTGTTCCCATAACTCCGTCACCCATTCTTCTGGCATTTGAATATCCTTATGACGCACTACTTTGGGTGCAGTTAACTTGGTGGTATTACTTGAGGAACTCCAGATGGTGGACAATCCATCTAAACCTCTTTCTCTTGGATTCCTGGGGTTTACCATTAATGGAATAACTTTATCATATAACCTATAATGGACCAAAAAGACTAAGGAATGATCTACTGAGTCTTTCTTCATGAATAAGTTCATTGTTTTGAATTTATACTCAAGAACATCCTTGAGATTACCATCTAAAAGACTGACAGGATAGTCTAGAAGACAATCTACAAACAATGGTCCTTTTGCCATGGAATCACATCCGGCACCAAGTAAGGAATGGGAAAGCTTATAGAACCTAGCATCCTTTAGCATCATCATTGCTATAATAGGTAACCCTTTTCTGTAATGACCACAGATACCTATTCTGATATATGAGAGATGCATAAACTATGGGTTCTTTTTACTTTCCAGAGCTTTGCGTCTAAATTTCTTTACAAGCTCATCAGTAAAAATATTTAATTTGCCTTCGTTACCTCCTTTAACAACATGGGATAATTCAGCTACATGACAATTCTGAGTGGATTTATAGCCAAACCAGTCTCTTAATCCTATAGACTTATTATTGAACATATCTACAATACTTTTGGGAATATCTCTATAAATCTCATGAGGTGGTATTTTAGGAACTTTAAACGGTTGCTCTTCAACTGGAGCGACAGCATAGTTATCTATGTCATCTATACAGTTTCCTAAAATAGACTCTGTACTAAAACAACTTTCATTGTTTGCAAAGAAGTTAGTAAACCTAACCTCTGAGTTTCGATCTGCAGTCATGTCTGATCGGCTGTTGTCCTTCGCTTGAGAATGAGAAGATGAGGAAGCCATCTGCGCTCGAACTTCGCTCTAACCTGCGCTCAAAAGGTCCGATTACTGCCCTTTTGCCCTGGCTCTCTTTCGGCACTGTCGGGTCTTACTGAACGGGACTTACGACTATCAAGGCGGCCTGAGACTCTACAGGGAGACCATAAAGGAGCTTTACAAATGATATTGGAAGGAAGGAGTTAACGTTAGACAACAACGTAAACAATAGACAGCAATATCGTCGCCTGAGGCTCTGATACCAAATTTAAGCTGCAATAGACAAACGCAATTACCGACTTCATATCTAGCTCTAATATGAACAGTAGAACTATTTTCAGTAAGCACATGCAGGAAGCTAACAGAAACGTTCATCTTTCACAATGCGCGCTTTAATATTCATATTGAAAACATACTTATTACAGAGAAATAAGCTTATAGGCTTATACGATGTTATTGACATTACATGGACTTTGACTCTTACAGACTCGAACTATCTTAGACAAACTATATTCACTAGACTCTTCAAGACTCAATTCTTCTCGTCAGACTTGGCTCGCTAAGAATTGCCTGAGGAATGCAGGCGGCCCTGGCTCCTTTTATAGAGAAACGAGGGCAGATCTTTTAACCCCGACCTCATAATTCTTTGAGTTCCGCCATAGAGAAGAAGACACGAAGCGAATCTTATCTGGAGAGCATCCCAATAAGGTGGGACCCAATTGCTCGTGAACGAGATAAGATCAAGACGACCGACAACAACAGGACGTTCCTTTTGGCCCCAAGAGGAATAACTTGGCCTTTCGGTAAGGTCAAAAGGTTACCCCTTTACAACGTGGTAGGGTCCACGTCTTATCTTTAGTCACGCGGAGATAAGATTCCACGATAAGTGACATGCCCACTTATTAGCCTAAGAACCGGTGCTGTCGGAGCCTAGGTCATCTCGACCCCAGGCACATTCTTCACAAAATGCTTTATCTGGGTGATTACATCTTGGCTGAGCTGGAGGGACCCTTGAATCATCTTCAGAATGATTTTCACAGTTGTAACAGGTCTGGGTTGACGCATGAGGAATACATCCTGTCATCAGTTGAGGTGTTCCTTCTTTCCACATTATTGTCATGACTTTCAATTTGTAGGGACCATAGATTCCTCTGGTCATGGCAAGTGGTGTGGCTTCATTCATGCGATAGGTCTTGACATGGATCCAAATAGGGACTTGGTGTGCATAGAAGTATCGGAGCCTGTTCTTTACAGTCCAATTTTCAAAGACTGACTCAGGACCACAGGGTCCATAGTGCTGAGCGAGGTACCGATTGATAGGTGTCTCATCTGCAGAATTAAAAGTTAATCTGAATATACACCCTGTGTATGCTGTAGTATTTCAGAAGTTTAGGTTCTCGGCTGGGGGATATGGTCCAGCAAACAGATCTCGGATGAGATCTTTACCTTCTTCGAAATTGAGCCATTCCTCTGGCTTCCCTATTTCTGGATTATTGAACTGTAATGGCAAACAGAAATCTCCACACCAGTTGTTTAAGATGTGACCAATATCTGCATCTACTGGTTCTGCTTCAGCATTAAAGTGAAAGAAAGGGATTTCTGACCAAAGGCCAGGAGTGGTTAGCATTAATTTAGCCTTCAACATTTTATACCTGTCATAAAGAAAATCATTTGCCATTCTGAAATTATGAAGATCCCTTCTTGGAAAGGGATTGGTACTCCACTCATTTCTACTGAGCTCATGCCATCTGGTTTCCCTTATTCTTATATGCATGACTCTCAGTTTACCTATTACCTGCCGATTCGTTGCTGCATTACCCTGAGGGGTCTTTGGATCTTGATGTCCTTCTCGGGATATAAAATCAGCTACAATATTTTCAGCTCCTAGAATGTGCAAACAATCAAACTCATAAGTACAGAGAAGCTGTGCCCACCTTAATAATCTTCCTCTAACTACCTTATTCCGTGACTCCTTCTTGAAGAAACCTTTGAGGTTTTGTAAGTCACTTTTTAACAGAAATCTTTTGTCAGCAATAAACATCTGGAAAGCTTGGAAAGTATTTACTACTGAGAGGATTTCTTTGTGAGTACTGTGGTAGTCTTTTTCTGAAGCATGAAAACTTCCAGAGACAGTCCTAACAATTTTCCCTTTATCCTTGGGATCATACTGCTCTGTTTTCTGTTCTCTAAGGACTCCTGCCCATGCAAACTCACTTGCATCAGTTTCAACTATTTTGTAACCTGGTCCTGGCAGCTTCAGTTTTGGAAGATGTGCACATTTATCCTTAATATTTTGGATCAACCTATCATGATAGGGAGTCCAAGGTGGTGGTTTCTTGCCTAACAGCTTATTCAGCTCAAGGCGGTCTTCAGCTAATTTGTAATAAAATCCAGAGATATAATTTACTAAACCCAAAAACCTCTGTAATTCCTTGACAGTGGTGACAGGTAAATTCCGGATTCTGGTCAAAATATGTTCCTGAACCTCCATCTCCCCCCCTGAAGAAGCTTGATCCCTATAAAAACAAGTTCTGGGACAGCAATAACAGACTTAGAAGGGTTTACTGCGAGTCCATTATGCTGGCAAACTGATAGGAATACTTTAAGGTGATCAAGATGAGATGCCATATTTTGGCTGAAAATTAAGATATCATCAATATAGGGCTGGATAAACTTGGCATGAGGCCGGAAGATGATATCCATTTTTTGTTGAAAAATAGAAGGAGCAGTTTTGATGCCAAAGGGTAGGACGGTCCATTCATATAAACCCTGAGGAACAGAGAAGGCTGTTTTATAATAATCTTCTGTTTTCAGGTTAATTTGCCAATACCCTTTTGTTAAGTCAAATTTAGAGTACACATGACTGCCCTGGATTACTTGCCAAATATGGTCTTTA
This sequence comes from Cunninghamia lanceolata, assembly GCA_027924645.1. NCBI lineage: Eukaryota > Viridiplantae > Streptophyta > Pinopsida > Cupressales > Cupressaceae > Cunninghamia > Cunninghamia lanceolata. The sequence continues at coordinate 3,976,720 of BSBN01001380.1, read as the reverse complement.
CTGGGGATAGGATGTCTATGATCTACTAGACAATCATTTAGAGGCTTATAATTGACCACTAATCTTTTTTCAGGAAGCTCGACTCCTCGTTCATCTACCTTTGGGACATACATCGCATGACACGAAAATGGAGAGTCGGAGACCTGAATTAATCCTAAGGATTCTAATTCTTGAACTTCTTTAGCACAGATTTCTATTTCACTAGAGCTCATTAAAAAATAATTAGCTTTAGCTCTAGGTAGAAGTTCCTTACCTTCAGAATCTCGTTTCAAGGGAAGACTACAGACCAGATTTCTTTGAAACTTCTTCAGATCTTTTGTCATCACCGTGGTGGCAAATAGTTCCTTGATCTGGTTGATTTCTTCATTCTTTTCCTTAAACTGTTGGTGTAGCCAAACCTGATTGACAGGTTTCTTTTTCTTTTCATCCTTCTGGATTGAAGAGAAGGAAGTAGGATGATGAATCCTTGGCAACTGATATAACCCCTTAAAGGTTAGGAAATCTCGATCAACAATAAAAGGCTGCCATTCACTGAGAGTATTGCTGCCTATAACACCATCATAGTCTTCTACTTCATAATGAACAAATAGAGTATTCTGGGGCTTTTCTTTGAAACCCAATTGAATCGGAGCAATACAGAATAAACTACTGAATGACTTTTCATTATTTCCAAAGGTAATATCAGTTTTACCTTCACGCCATGCATCTTATGGGAAGGCATTCTTTCTAGCAATATTCAGATCTGCGCCAGTATCTACTAGAAAAGACAGGGGATATGCTTGAATACCTGGGAACTTAATCAGCAAAACCGCTCCCGGGCAATGCGTTGTAGCTTTAGTACTCCGGAAGGAGTTCTTGGTCTTCTGCATTCCACTGAATCTTGCTCTGCTGCTTTGACCTTTGTCACGAGGCTCATCTTCTTGAATGGTGATGACCTCCCTAGCAGGGCTTCCATGAAAGGCGTCATGTGCTAGAAACTGCATGGGGTCCTCTGTGTGTTCTTGCTTTACTTCTGGCAAAGCCTGACTCGTAAAGGAAGCAAATCCTTTGAGTCAAATACACCACAATACAAAACCAAACACATAGAATCATTAGGTCTCATATGAGGAGGTACCTTTCTTATTGTCATGATGAAGCAACTGTTAAAATGAGCTACTATCTCATTTATTTACTTTCTGATAGCTGTGAGTTTCATGGATGGTAAACTTGGGGTCAATCCTATCCCCATATTGCAATCTAAATACCCTCATGAACTCCTCCCAAGAGTCAATACTGCTATCTGGGAGAGCCTTATACCATTCTTTGGCACTTTCTTCCAATGAATGTACAAATAATTTCATCATGATATCTTAATCCTCAATTTCATACTCATCAATGACATTAATAAAATGTCTAATATGCTCTTCACCTGTGACAACATTATTGCCTTGGAACCTAGGAATCTTTCCCCTAATCTCACTTGGAATTGGGTTGGGAAAATCAAGAATGCCAAAGAAATCAAGTTGTTTATACCTTTCAGCTCCCAGTGGCTACCTCAGTGGAGGAAATCTTTGTGCCTGTCTTCATTGTGCAGGCCTAAGATTTTCAGCATTTCCATACTATTGATTCACCTGATTATGTGGTAGTTGATTGTGAACATTTTTAGCATGGGCATGATTCATACCTTTTTGTCCCATTTGTTGATGTAGATGTTGATGTTTTATCTAGTTGTTCTGCTGGTTATACTACTAATTATGGCCTTGGTGCAGTGCATTTTGATTTCCTTGGGCCTGCTAGGCAAGTTGAGCTTGTTGTTGGTCAAGTAGAGCCTTTACATCTCTTTGTCTATTCTGATATGATCAAGCAAGTCGAGCTCATCCTAGAGGGTCCTTTATCTTTCTTCAACATCAGGCGGTTCCTGTTGATTTTCCTCATTGGGAAACTTATCATGTTAACCTCTAAGTGATCTTGTGGGAGAAGTAGGATATCTAGTATTCTGATATGTCTCTTCATTCACATTGGGCTTTCCAAATGCTCCCAAATGTGCACCACGAGACCTATCTCTACTTCCTCTGCCAATAAGGTTCTCATTTCTTCTAACATCATACTCATTCCTATTCATCCTTTTGTTTGTTCTGAGTATGTTATCTACAGAGTCCTCATAAGTATATTTGATGTAGGAGCACCCCAAGTTGTAGAGCAATCTTGCATCAACCAAAAACATTTGCATTCTTTTGTTTTCTTTCATTGCCAGTTTAGTTCAGTCATTTGCAGTTTCAACATTTTGTACCACATTTCACCACATCTTCATATCAAAAGCTCATAGAGTAGGACTTAACATCTACATATCATCATCTACATATCAAAATTTTAGACGATTTGGACTTATCTGCTAAGAGTTATTGCTATCAGAAGATCATCAATTTTCCCAGAACAGAGTATCTAGACAGTTAGTTGAAGGAAAAGGGTTTGCAAAGCACTTTTGTGACTTGTGGAGCCTGATGAAACATCATAAACAACACATATGGATCAGATAGACCTTCCTTGAGGTCCGCACCAAGTTTCCTCCATTTGCGGAGCATTTCTAGAAGTTGTAGGCTAACCTACTTGTTTCTACACATTACATCATTTCATTGGATTTTGTAACCTCTTGTGGCCAATGCAGAGGATTCTATGAGCTTGGAGATGATATAAATAGATCTCTTAGATGCATTAGAAAGGAGTTAGTGAATTAGTAGTTTTGGAATTCAATCTTTTCTTTCTGAAAGGCACATCAATGCCATATCTTTCATATCTGTTGTAACCAGAAATCAGGCCTATGAGTCCTTCGATTGTATCTCACATATTGTCAGCATATAAGCATTGTAATTCTTTGATATTATGAGTATATGAATCTTCCATTACATTCTACATTTGTGTTGTCTCCATTGTGTTTACTCTAGCTACATGGTTTGGATAGTTCATTTCGTGAAGCCTCCAACTGTGACTGCACCAAGTGGTATCAGAGCAAAGTTTTGAATCCTTTGGGAAGTGAAGGCATTCTGGAAGATCTTTTCATGAATCGATTGCCAACCTGAGGCAGTCTACTTGCACTTGTCGATAGAGCACCGATTGTGAGACAATTGCTACCTTGTAGTCAGATCACCGAATTGAGGTAGTTGCACTAGATCCTAGGAAGAGATGCCATCGAGGAGGATGCCTACTATGGGCACTATTTATGGAAGAATGGAAGAGATGATGGAGATGATGAAAACAATGAAAGTTAGACTGGATGCTATAGAAGATGATAGAAGAAGAGGACTAACCCCTAGACATGATGCTGAAAGTAGTGATGAAGAATTTTGATCTGCAGACCAAAATGAAGAAACCTTAGAAGAAGAAGAGGAATCAGATCAAGTGAAGATGTTGAAAGCTATTTTGAAGACTGGAAAGAGACCTACAGTGGAAGTACCGAATTATACTAGAAATTTGAATCTGGAGGAATTGATTGACTCGATAAATAACTTGGAGGAATACTTTAAATATGAAGAAATTGAAGATCCGGAGAAGGTAATATTTGCAAAGACTAAGTTGAAAGGACATGTTTCTATTTGGTGGAAATAAGTTCAATTGGATAGAAATAGAAGAGGAAAATAAAAGATCATAAAATGGGATAGGATGGTGACAAGTTGAAAAATCAATTTATACTTGCTGACTATGAGTTGGAATTATTGAAGAGATTGCAAAACCTGAGACAAAAGGAGAAATATGTGAAGGTGTACACTGAGGAATTTCATAAGATGATCATATGGACTGGACATAGTGAAGCAAGCAAGGAGAAAGTGGCAAGATACGTAAATGGATTGTGGATGAACATTCAAGAAGAACTGAGTCTGGTAAGGATGACAACAATAGAAGAAGCATATCAGTTTGCCTTGAAAGTTGAATAAGAAACATGAGCAGAGACAAAGAGGTAGAACATATTTCAGAGGAGAAAGATCATATGTGGAGTAGAACAAAGAAAGTAATCCATTCAAGAAGGAAGATAGAGACAACAATTCATACCAGAGAGATGATAGAACTTTCTACCATAGATGGAATCATAATTCTTACCACAATGAAGGATACAGGAGAGATGAGAGAGGGATTGATAAGAGAACATTTAGAGAAACTTGTTTTAAGTGTGGAGGTGAAGGACACAGAGCATTTGAATGTCATTAGGGAAGTACAAACAAGAAGATAGAAAATAGTACAAGAACAACTTATGTAGAAGAAGAACTTGTTGGATCACCTAGTTCAGTTGGAAAACCAGAGAAAGGAGAATCATTAGTCATGAGGAGAACACTATTTCAAGTAGAAACAACCAAGGAACCACCGTAGAGGAAAAGTTTATTCTAGACTAGATGTAAATTAGGAGGTAAATGTTGTAAGGTAATCATTGATAGTGGTAGTACTGATAATTTGGTTTCAGAGGAGATGGTGACTAAGCTGAATCTGGAGAGATTGAAATACCCTAAGCCCTACAAGATAGCATGGATTCAAGATGAACACAAGGTACTGGTGAGTGAACAATGTTTGGTGAAATTTCATATAGGATCTTATAGTGATGAAGTATTGTGTGTTATTATGCTAATGGATGTATGTCATATATTGTTGGGTAAACCATCACAGTATGATAGAAAAGATATAAATGATGGGAGAAAGAATACTTATACTATACCATCTAATGGAAAAAAAATTACCTTGATACCTTTGGAAGATGAGCCTAAGAGTGAAGTATGTGATACTGCTAGAATCTGTTTGGTTGATGGAAGGAAATTTTTAGATGGTTTGAGACATGAGAATATGTGTTTTGCTTTGATTCCTAAGAAGCATGGAACCCTAAGTACAGAGACTGAAGAATCACAACCAGAGGAGATAACTAAATTGTTGACAGAGTATGAAGACATCATATCAGATAATGTACTTGAAGGATTGCCACCAATCTGGAGTATTAGTCATGATATGGACCTTATGCCTAGAGCTAGTTTGCCTAACAAGCAGCACACCAGATGACACCAGCAGAGAATGTAGAGCTGAATAGATAGATACAAGAATTGTTGAGGAATTGATTAATCAGAGAGAGCTTAAGCCCATGTGTAATACCTGAAGTATTAACACTGAAGAAAGATGGAGAATGGAGAATGTGTACAAACTCTAGAGAAATCAATAAGATCATGGTTAAGTATAGATTTCCATTGCCAAGGATGGATGACATTATGGACTATTTAAGTGGAGCAAAGTATTTCACCAAGATAGATTTGAAGAGTGGATACCATCAGATCAAAATCAGAGAAGGAGATGAATGGAAGACTGCATTTAAGACAAATGAAGGACTGCATGAATGGTTAGTGATGCCTTTTGGATTGACTAATGCACTGAGTACTTTCATTAGGTTGATGAATGAGGTCTTGAAGAAATTCTTGGGTAAGTTTGTTATTGTATACTTGGATGATATTTTGATTTTTAGTAAGACAAAAGAAGAACATTTGTGGCACCTTAGACAAGTATTGCAGAGGTTGAGAGAAGAGAAATTATTGATAAACATCAAGAAATGTAGTTTCATGAAGGAAGAATTGGTATATTTGGGATATAAGATTTCTGCGGAAGGATTGAAGATGGACCATGAGAAAGTTAGAGCAATTGTTGAGTGGTCAACACCTGAGAGCATTGGAGAAGTTAGATCATTTCATGGATTAGCTAGTTTCTACAGGAAGTTCATCAGAAATTTCAGTTCAGTATGCACACCTATGACAGAGACAATGAGAGGTGATAGAAAGGATTTTAAGTGGACATCAGGAGTAGATAAAAGTTTTGAGTTATTGAAGCAGAAAGTGACAGAGCAACCAGTGTTAGCATTACCAGATTTTGACAAAGTATTTCAAGTAGATTGTGATGAAAGTGGAAATGCAATAGGGCAATGTTAAGTCAAGAATGTAGACCAGTAGCATATTATAGTGGGAAGTTGAATGATGTGAGGATAAGATATTCAATTTATGATCAAGAGTTCTATGCCATAATTCAAGCTTTGAAGAAGTGGAGACATTATTTGTTGCCTAGAGAATTTGTGTTATACATGGATCATCAAGCTTTACAATATTTGAATAGTCAAGGGAAGTTGAATCAGAGACATATGAGATGGGTAGAGTTCATGCAGAGTTACACATTTGTATTGAAGCATAGGAGTGGGAAGTCAAACAAAGTTGCAGATGCATTGAGTAGAAGAATGAATTTGTTGACAGAGATGAGAGTTGAAGTATTAGGTTTTGAAGAACTGAAGCACATGTATGAAGAAGATCTAGATTTTGCAGAACCATGGAAAGCATGTAAGGAACTTGTTGTGATAGAAAGAAGTAAGTGGTTGGATTATTTCATTCAGGAGAATATGTTGTTCAAAGGAAATTAGTTATGTATACCTAGCAGTTCAATGAGAGACAAATTGATCAAAGAGAAACATAGTGGTGGGTTAGCAGGACATTTTGGAATTGATAAGATAATAGCCTTGGTAAGTGAACATTACTTTTGGCCTCAGATATATAAGGATGTAAGGAAGTTTGTGCAGAGTTGAATATGTCAAGTTGCATGAGGGAGTAGTCAGAATACTGGATTGTACAAATCTTTGACAGTACTGGAGAGACCTTGGGAAGATATAAGCATGGATTTCATATTAGGATTGCCAAGAACATAGAGGGGACATGATTCTATATTTGTAGCGGTGGACAGATTTTCAAAGATGTCACATTTCATACCTTGTAAGAAGACAAATGATGCAGTGCATGTTATTGACCTATTTTTCAAGGAGGTTGTGAGATTGCATGGATTGCCTAAGAGTATAATTTCAAACAGGGATACAAGATTCATTGGGTACTTTTGGAGGACATTGTGGAAGAAGATGAAGACATACCTAAAGTTTAGTTTAGCATTTCATCCACATATAGATGGACAAACAGAAGTGGTAAATAGGAGTCTGGGTAACTTGTTGAGATGTTTGATAGGAGATAAGACAAGAAATTGGGATCTAATTCTACCGCAAGCAGAGTTTGCATATAATAATTCAGTGAATAGGAGTACAGGGAAGACACCATTTGAGATTGTGACCAGAATGAAACCTAGAGGAGTTGCAGAGCTGAGAGACATCATATGGAGAATAAGAGAAGTGCAGAGGCAAAAAAATTTGTAGGATACATGGAGAAAGTACATAACTAGGTCAAAAAGCATTTGGACGAGATGAATAGTAAATATAAGGAGCAAGGAGATAAGAAGAGAAGACAAAAAGAATTTTTAGTTGGAGATGAAGTAAGTAATGGTATATTTGAGAAAAGTGAGATTTCCAGTGGGGACATACAACAAGCTGAAGATGAAGAAGTTTGGACTATGTAAGATTCTTAAGAAGTTTAATTCAGGAAATGCATATGAAGTGGAACTATCAAAGACGTTGGGTATATCACCTATATTCAACATTGCAGACCTATATTAATATCATGAAGGAGAATCAAGTAACTGTGTTGAAGATGATTTGAAGGATCAATTACCACAACAACAACTAGGGAAGATAGAGGACATCTTGGATAGTAGAGTTGGATGTAGTACCAGAGGCAAGCAATACAAATAATATTTGGTAAAGTGGATAGGCAAACCGAAAGAAGATTCATCTTAGATTTCTCAGGCTAAGGTAGACTACCTTGGTTTCCCTCTAGCCCCAGCAAAGTGAGGGACTCACTTTTTTTCAACAACATTGAGTGTATGATGCAGGAGCATCCCAGTTTGTAGAGCAATCTTGCATCAACCAAAAACATTTGCATTCTTTTGTTTTCTTTCATTGCTAGTTCAGTTCAGTCATTTGCAGTTTCAACATCTTGTACCACATTTCACTGCATCTTCATATAAGAGCTTACAGAATGGGAATTAGCATCTACATATCATCATCTATATCATATCTAAATTTTAGGTCATTTGGACTTGTCTGCTAAGAGTTATCGCTATCAGAAGATCATCAGTTTTCCTAGAATAGAGTATCTAGATAGATAGTTGAAGGATAAAGGGTTTGTGGAGCACTTTCGTGACTTGTGGAGACTAATGAAATATCATACATGACACATATGGATCAAATAGACCTTCCTTGAGGTCCGCACCAAGTTTCATCCATTTGTGGAGCATTTCAAGAAGTTATAGGCGGACCTACTTGTTTCTACACGTTACATCATTTCATTGGATTTTGTAACCTCTTGTGGCTGACGTTGAGGATTCTATGAGCTTGGAGATGATATATATAAATCTGTTAGATGCATTAGAAAGGAGTTAGTGAATTAGTAGTTTTGGAATTCAAACTTTTCTTTTCGGAAGGCACATCAATGCCATATCTTTCATATTTGTTGTAACCAGAAATCAAGCCTGTGAGCCCTTCAATTGTAGCCCGCATGTTGCTGGCATATAAGCATTGTAATTCTTTGATATTCTAAGTATATGAATCTTCCATTGCATTCTACATTTGTGTTGTTTCCATTGTGTTTACTCTAGCTGTATGGTTTGGATAGATCATTCCGTGAACCCTCTGACCGTGACTGCACCAATATTGATACTAGCTCCTGAATTCATCAAATGTATCATTTCTGCCAGAGGTACCTATTTGGTCTTGGGTATTCAATGGAGGCATCACATTGGGGTTTCTTGGCCTCCATCTACTCCTCCTATTTCATGTATTTCTAGAGGATTCATCACGCCCAGGCTACTCCTAGTTTCTTCCTCTATTCATTGTGAATCTCTTTTTCTTTTCAAACAACAAATAGTTTCTGGGTTGTCAAAATAGAGTTACCACTTCCCCTGCTAGGAAGAAATATTTGAACAAACACTATACTTCAATACTACAATAACTAGAAGTAAACTGATTCAATGGGTCCCCGACAACCATGCCAAAATGTTAGCTCCCAAAATTAATACAACCCAAAACCCTAAAACATTTTACAATCACCCAGGCTAGGGGTGTCTTCAATGTGGTTGAAAGAGGTTTATCAATAGGTTAAGAGTGATTTTGGCCAACTCACAGGAGTGGGTAGACTCCTCTACACTTCAATCTCATCTAGGCTTATGAGGGTAATCCTAGAGGTATCCCTCAATAGGGATCAAGATCAACAAAACATATTATCTCATTTATGACTTTGCAACAATGCCCATATCATTGTTTTAATCCCAATTATTGTCACTGAACTAAAACACACTTGTTACACTTAATAACCTCTATTTTAAGTTGATGAGGGAAACCCTATAGAATGAGGATGCTTATGGAATTGTAAGTGCATTCAAATCTTGATATATTGCTTTGATTTTTCAATATAGTGTGGGTGATCACAAACGTCTTATATTGGTGCCTATCTAATGGACTACAGAGTTTCAAGTTTATCAAAGGAAAACACTAAAATGGGTGTATGAATGCCTATTTGATTATTTCAAATGCACAAAAGTTAATATCAAAGCATGAGAATACTTATTAATCCAACACCATACAACATTCATCCACATATAAATGACCATTCACAAAGATTGAAATGGATTAAGAACTATCATATTTCACTCAAATCAGAAATTACATTCACACCATGAAATATGATAAGAGAAAAACTTAATTGCACTGGTTTTCCTAGATGAACACTTACAAAAGTGGAGAAAAAATAATATTGACATCAAAGTTACAACATAATCTGCATACATCTTTTCCAAATGCTTCCTGAAGAATTGAAATTAAACAATAGATGAAGCTCTAACTGCACTGGACGCCTAGCACTTGTTGAGAGAAATTCTGCCCAAAATGACCAACCCCTTATTAAATTGATTTTTATCCATATATAGCATTTCACTACATTGATAACACACTAACCTAGGTCACACACTCTATAATAAATTCACCCATGGGCCTGTCATAAGATATTTCTACAAGGGAATGTCCACCCATGTCTGTTCTGTAAAACATAAATGCAGAAAAAACCATGATCTGATCTGCAACAATAAAAATGAAAAGACTTGGAGGATGAAGTCAATGGAAAAAATAACTGCATTGAATACTAGCACCTTACTCATCTACCTGCAATAATAAAACCCCAACCACCACTTGTAGCTGGGGAGTTAACCTGATCCTACAGTTATGGTGACTAGAGAGAAGATGGGCATTTTAAAATATAATGCCTACCAAAAGTATCTATGTAAAGCCTTTAAAACACTTTAAAATATTTTAAACTTACTTTAAAATATTTTAAAGCACTACATCTATATTACATGCTTTACATTTTCATTAATTTTTACTTCTTTCATTTTTCCTTATCGACAAATCTCATCCATCGCAAACCTTGGAGCTATCCTATCTTTTCCTTTCTTCCCTTGGCAAAGATTCTTTCTTTCAACGAACTACTTGGGTGGTGAACCTTATGGTTTGTGAACCATCTTCTTTTCTGACAAAGGCTTGCTTTCCTTCTCTTTTTCTTTCTTTTTTCTTCCTTTGTTGACAAAATTGCCTCTTGGAGAACCATTCTATCTGTTGATCTCTCTTCTCCCTTGCCTCTTTCTCGGCTTCTTTAGTCAGCGATTTCATCAATTGATGAACCTTTTGGTTCGCAAACTCTCAATTTTGCTGATAACTTAACTTTTTCCTTCATTCTTTATTTTCATCTTTTTCTCTTTGTTGCTCATCACTTCATTGGCGAAAACCTTTGTCGGTGAACTTCCTAGTTTGTGAACCATCAAATTCGCTGACAAAGGCTTCACTTTCTTCTCTTTCCTTCCCTTTGTCGACCAATTAGAAAAATGACAAACTGGTGAACCACAAGAAACATAGCCAGCAAAATCGGCAGTTAGTGAACCGACCGATTCACTGACAAAGACTTGCAAAATACAATAAAGGAATATCAAGAAATTGACAGGTTTGTGAACCGCTGAACCTACCGATAAGGCAACACTTAGGCATTATTCAAAGATAAAACACTTAGACAAATAATAAGGAAAAAATGCATAGGACTTGGAGGATTTTACACTTAGAAATTATATGAACGGAACCCATGGAAATTTTCTCAGATCAGGTATAAATGATGGGTTCAACAACAAAAGCATAAAGTAGGATTTTTTGATGGATTTAAGGAAAAATAATGCAAGCTGGTAACTAGGTTTTTCAGGTGCCAACAAGTCCAAACCATAGTTCCATTATCAAGCTGGGTGATCAAAAATATTAGATGCCTGAAGTAAGTCTTGCAAAACCTATATCCTTGATTAGTGCAAAATACTGTAGATGTTTGATTGCTCAAACTAGAACATTTGTACTACTAATGATTTGACCTAAGGAGTCAAGGTTAGTTATAACCAACACTCATGCCAAAAAACCACTACTACCACCCAATAGAATCAGATGAATTAGATATTATTAGGATATCAAGATGTATTCAACTCATCGGTAGGGGTACCCTGACACTGATAAGTCAAGCATCCAATTGACCTAATTCTAGGGACACCATTATCAAATGGGCCACTATACAGAAGGCCAATCTTGGAGAATGATGAAATCACATTACAAATCCAAGAATTAATTCATTAGCCCTTGACACATTTGCCCAAGTGTCTCAGTGTGTAGAAGCCTAACTTTTCTTGCCAAGAAGAAGGATGGAACATGGTGACTCTATATTGATATATCAAGATCTGAACAAGATCATTGCACATAATATATATCCAATTCCTCACATTGATGATCTCTTGGACTAGCTTAGGGGGCTAAGTTTTTTACTAAAATTAACTTGAAGTCCTACTACCACCAAGTTCCAATCAAGCCATTAGATGTGTGGAAGACTACTTTCAAATCCAAAGAAGGCTTGTTCGAGTGGCTAGTCATGCCTTTTGGTCTAACTAATGCCCCTACCACCTTCATGAGAATGATGAATGACGTACTCAGGCATTTAATGATTCCTTCATTGTCATCTATTTGAATGACATAATCATCTTCAACAAAACATGGGAGGACCATTTATAGCATGTTCAATAAGTAGTCTCAACTCTACAACAACATAGACTCTATGATAACAAAGACAAGTGTTCTTTTGGAATGGAGATGATTCAGTACTTGGAATACATTAAGTACAATGAGGATGTTCATGTTGACCCTAAAAAGATACAAGTCATCAAAGATTAGCCATCTCCCTAAAAACTTAGAAAGCTTCATAGTTTTTTGGGATTAGCTGATTTTTAGTAGACTTTCATGCTTGTATTTTCACACTTGGTATGGCCTATGAATCAAGCACTCAAGGGAGGAGTAAAAGAAAAATTTAGTTGGATAGAGGCACAACAACAAGAATTCATAGAATTTAAAATTATGTTATATTCAACATGAGTATTGGCACTTCTAGATCTACAACAATCTTTTAAAATTAAGACATATGCTTTTGAGTATATACTTGGGGCAGAGTTCATGCAACATGGGAATCCAGTTGCCTACCATAGTGAGACCTTCTCTGATACATTATGCATGTGTCCTATATATGATAAGGAGTTGTATGCCATTGTTTGAGCCTATAAATAGTGGAAAAACTATATTTTGGGAAAGGAGACTATCATTCACGTATGTCTCAAACCTCTCCAATTTATGTAGACACAAGTAAAGTTGTAAAATAACATGAATCAAAGATGGTCCACCTACTTGTAGCAATTTCACCTCAACATCTTCCATAAGAAGGGAAGTAGTAACTATGATAAGTGAAATCAAAATGAAGATAAAACTAATCTAATGCATAAACAAAATGATTATACCTTCATGAAGACCTCACAAATCCATGCGGGAAGGAGATGCACCCAAGAGCTCCTCAAGATTGTTCCCTTGATTAGAATGACTAAATGTGGATTTGCTCAAGGCTTTTCAACACAAATGTAGATGAGAGACAAGGTGGATGGATAGATTAGATGGGATTGAGGCAAGATTTTGACATTATGATAGTGGGATGAAGGAGATTTTGGAGTGATTTTGGCAGAGGTTTGGTGCATGATTGAGTCTCTCCTAAATGGCTTGGAGAGGGTTTCATTTATAGAGTTTTGGGAATGAGGATGGAGGGTCAGGATTAGAAGGTGAGATCAAGGGCTAGGAATCAATGAGAGTTAGGGTTAGGATTGGGTTCATAGCCCTATGACAAGTGTCACAAGGAGAGTGGATGAGGGAGATCAAGGGTTAAAACTTGGTCAATGGGATTGGAGGGCTCTCATTAAAAGTGAATTTTAAATTCACATGGGGAAAGGTGTGGAGGATTAAAATGAATAAAAGATTCATTTTGGGAAGAGGGGACATGACAAGTGAATTTTTAATTCACTTTTATGTGGAGATGTGAAGATGTACTCTTACATGTGTAAGAGAGTGATAAATGAGGTGTAAGGAGGATTTGACCATTTGAATAAAAGATTGATTTTTATTCAAAGGTGCATGGAAGAAGGGGATAAGCAAGGTTAATTGAGTGTTTAGCTTAATTAACCTAGGTCTAGGGGATAGGTAGGCTAGAGTAGGTTAGGGTAGGTCAATTAGTAGGCTAGATTAATTAGATAAGCATGATGTATCTAATTAATGAGGATTAGGGAAAAGGAGAATTTAACTAAATAAATATTGTGAATATTTATTTAATCAAATGAGGATATAGTTGTGAGGTAAAAGTGATAAATTAAATAAATTAATTTATCACAAGGAATGGGTAAATGGTCAAGGTAGACAATGAGGGATAAATTAATTAAATAAAATGAATTTATTTAATTAATAGGAGGAATATTGAGGGTGTAGAGATATGGAAAATTAGTTTGCGAAGTAAGCCAATTTTAGGTGTCTACAGTAACAAAGTTGTAGACTACTTGAGTAGACCTATGATCATACCCCTAAGAATATTGTTAGATTCTTGTGGTCACCAAATAGTAGATTGGCCTCAATTGTATGACATTAATCATAATTTTGCTAACATCTATGATAGATTGATAGAAGGTAAACAGGCCCTTGATTATTACTTGCAAGATAGGATTATTTGTCACATGGGACACATATTTGTTCCTATTGGGGAACATTGTAAGATGATATAGGAAGAACACTAAAGTCATGTTGCAAGACACTTTGGAATGGAGAAGGCCATTTTGTACTTTAGAGGTATTTTTACTGGCCAAAAATGTCTCATGATGTCACTTTATACATCTGAACCTGCAATTTAAAAGCAAGGATTATACACACCTATTCCTATTATTGATAAGCCTTGGCACTTAGTTTTGATGGATTTCATGTCCGACCTTCTACTACCAAATATGGTCATGACTATGTGTATGTAGTGGTAGACAGATTTTTAAAAATGACCATAATGGTAGCGTGTAAGAAGGGGGTCTCTACAAAAGAAACTATGAACATTTTCTTTAAGAATGTTTGGGTCCATTTCAATTTTCCACAAAGTATCATCTTTGACAGGGATAGTAGGCCCCTTAGTAAATTTTAGTCATCACTATGGGCCATGATGGACACCAAGTTGACAAAGTCTACTACATTCCCCCATAGATAGATGGGGAAATTGAGTTGGTTAATTAAATGATCATTCACATTCTGTGGATGTATCATTCAAATCATCCTTTTACATGGGATGAGATTCTACCATATGTACAACATAGTTATAACCATGCATTACATGGTTCCATAGGGCATAGTCCATTTGAAGTATGTCTCAGGTACCAACCATTGGCTCCCATTGATGTAGCACTACTGATCATGCTAAATGATTCATCACCACATGCTAAAAAGGAGGTAGGTAAAACATCTATTTTTTGAGATCCTCCATATCCAGTAGCAAGTTCATGGGATATTGCAACACACCAACTAGAAGTTCAAGGAACAACATGATCAACATCATACACCTCATCAACTTCAAGTTGGGGACAAGGATTAACTTCATCTCCAAAAAGAGAGGCTTTAAGGGCCACCCATGAAACTCCATCCCCTTTAATATGGGCCATATGTTAAATACACAAGACAATTGAGGGGGGGGGTGTGAATCAGTTGTATCAAAAATGTTAAACCCTCATAAACATAATCACATCCACATAAATTCACTTAAACCTTAATTATGTTATGACGATTAAACATGAAAAATAGATAACAAAAATTTAATCAAATCAACACCATGCACAAGAGAAAACCATAATTTTATGTGGAAAACCCTAGAAGGGAAAAACCACGGAGAGGATTAGCTCACAATATAAAGTAGTATCAATACCAAATTACAAAGAGGCTCACTGCCCAAAAGAATACTCACTGCAATAGGCTCAATGCCAAGAGAGGTGGCTCACTGCCAAAGAGGTGGCTCACTTCCAAAAGGGCTCACTGCCAAAAGAGGTGGCTCACTACTATGAACTGATATGATAGCATCTACCGCATGCCTGAGTTCATTTCCAATGAAGTACAATACATATTACCTTTGCTGCCTCACAACACAAACATCTTTATCTTTGCATATTCACACCTACACATGAATCCTTTACACTTATTTATATCAATCATCAACCTTGGAACATACATCAAGGTCGGCAACACATTCTACAACATTTGGAATAGTCTTCAAGGTCGACAAATATACACAATTCAAATTAGGTCTGGACCTAAACAATCTTGCAAAGAAAAGAGATGAGAGAAGAACATTTAATAGCTTTGTTTGAACCTAAAGACATCTTCACATGCTTCAACACACTTCAAAAATCCACGAAGCACATCCGCAAAGAGTGTAAACAACCAAGTTGGCCAAAACTAGTGTTAACACTACGATCTTTAGGCACATGCTTCCAAGAACACAATCATAACTTGCAGACCAAGCAAAAGCCTTCAACACGATCTAGAGACATCCACGAACAACCTTAAGTCACCCGAGAACTAACGAAATCATCCGCAACACCTTTCATCTAAAGAAGGTTCACTGTTTGCTCACAAACAACACTATCAAACTCTGCTACACAATAACTTGTTTATATCAAGAACCACACCACTAGAAACCACTCTACGAAGAAATGTGGAGCAAAATACTTTCTCCCAGACACCTCTACACAACCTAGAAACTCTGTCAATTACAGTCTTCAAACTGGTGAACATAATTTCTATTGCATAGTGATTCAGACCATAAAATTTTGGATTTAGCATCTTCAAACACTTCCCTAAAACATATCCAAATCTCACACTTTAGTCTTCAAAATAGAAAAAATGTGGAGCAAAAACTTAGACAGTATCCTGCAAGCCAGAATACTTTGCAACACACTGTTTCCTCTAGAGAGCAAATTTTTTGAAAAGCACTTGGAAACCCAACAATAGGAACAATATGATAACATCATCAACACCTCTATAAGACATTCAAATCACTTTAACATGACAACTCAATCCAGCAACAATCTGCAATATCAGAAGACACAGTTGACACCAATGACAACACAAGCATGTTGACATCAATGACAACACTGGTTAGCACATACTTGCAACAATCTCCCCCTTTGTCATTGATGGCAACATATGATGTGAAAAACCATCATGACACAATTATGCACTGATCTCACTCTCCCCCTTTCTTTTATATGTCTTACTCTCCCTTTATTTTTCACATGAACTCTCTCTCCCTTTGACATCAATGACAAAGGGTGATTCACCTTTCTCAAGCTTTCCCCCCTGAATATGATACTGCACATACTTGCACTTGTTCTTAATTGCTTTGAATACTTCCCTCTGATTGCAACACTCTTCAATGTCACCATCTACTCCCCTTGAGAGGTAGCCTCCACAATCAGCTCATAAAAAAATGACTCCTGAATCACACTGGACTGATGCACTTCCTTATGCATCTAGTTCAACAAAGGAGGGGCAGTAACCCCTAACTTCTCTCGGATATACACAAATGTATCCTTAGGAAGAGCCTTGGTGAATATGTCAGCAATCTAATCTTTTGTAGGCACATACTCAAGCTTCACTTCTTTCTCTACAACCTTTTCTCTCAGAAAGTGATACCTAATAGAAATATGCTTTGTCCTTGAATGCAACACTGGGTTCTTTGAAATGTTAATGGCACTGGTATTATCACATAAATAGGAATTGGATCATTATACTCAACTTTGATATCCTTTAGAGTTTGTCTCATCCATAGCTCTTGTGTGAAACATGATGCTGCTACAATGTACTCTACCTTTGCAGTAGATAAGGATACTGAATCTTGCTTCTTGCTTTGCCATGACACAACTCTATCTCCAAGAAAGAACACACCACCCCTTGTACTTTTCCTGTCATCTACATATCCAGCCCAATTTGCATCTATGTAACCACTTAGGTTGAAGTCATAATTCTTAGGATACCACAAGCCATGATCTAGAGTGCCCTTCAAATACCTGAATATTCTCTTTACTGCCATGACATGTGACTCTCTAGGATCTACTTGAAATCTTGCCACAAGATAGATTGCATGCATGATATCCAGTCTGGTATCAGTTAGGTATAGTAGTCCTCCAATCATTGATCTATATTTGCTCTGATAAACCTTAGGAGATTCATCATTTTTGCTCATATTGCAACCAGTTGCCATGGGAGTACAAACTGGTTTAGATTCTTCCATTCCAAACTTCTTCAATAATTCCTTGACATACTTTGATTGTGAAATGAAAATGTCCTTATCTGTCTGATTAATTTGCAGTCCAAGAAATAAATTCATCTCACCACACATTGACATCTCAAATTATTTTTGCATGTCATCTATAAAGTTCTTACACATACCTTCATTTTCATTGAAGATTATGTCATCCCCATAGACCTCAATAATCATAATTTGATCTTTGCTTACCTTGATGTACATATTACTATCTGCAGACCCTTTACTAAATCCCTACTACAACAAATACTTTTCTAATCTAGCGTACCAAGCTCTGGGAGCTTGCTTAAGTCCATACAATGCCTTCTTCAATTTGCATACCATATCTAGTTTGTCTGATAACTAAAATCCATCTAGTTGCTCTATATATACTTCCTCTTCTAATTCACCATTCAGGAAAGCAAACTTTACATCCATTTGATATACTTTGAAATCCTTATGTATTGCATAAGCCAGAAACAACCTGATAGCTTCCAGTCTTGCCACCGGAGCAAAAGTTTCTTCATAGTCTATTCCTTCCACTTGTGAGTAGCCTTTTCATAGAAGTCTAGCTCTTACCACTTCTCCATTATCATTCAACTTATTCCTTTAAACCCACTTTGTTCCAATCACATTCTTATCTACATGCCTAGGGACAAGTTCCCAAGTCTTGTTCTTTTCAATTTGCATCAATTCTTCTTCCATTGCTTTGACCCAATGTTCATCTGTACATGCCTTAGAGATAGTCTTAGGTTCAACCTTTGAAATTAAATAGAGATTTACAAGTTCTTCTGTAGCTCTTCTTCTTGTCAGAACTCCTTTATTTTTGTCACCAATGATTTGATCCTCTGAGTGATTCTTTTGCACATACTTGGGGGTTTTAGGAACTCTTTTCAGAGCTTCTTCTTCATTTGTGTGAGCACGAAAAATCAGGTTAACAAGATCAGGTATTGCAAATCAAACCTAATCCTACCACCTTCAAAGAATCCATCTAAATGACACAAAATGAAAGCAAATAAAAGAACAATGTCACCTAGATTGTATTGATTCCTTGGTTGTAATGTGGATTGTTTCTCAATATTGAACAACCATAGTTGCCATAGCTGCAATGATGATGGATGATATGCTCAAAGTGCTCAATGGATGCTTAATGGACTTAATATGCATGAGATGATAATTTGGATGCTTTCAAGATTGTGTGGGATGTCTATGAAATGAGGTGAGAGGGTGTTTATATAGCTCTCTACTAAGATTGATCAATGGTGGAGATTAGGTGGCTATGTGAATGATTGAGATTGAACAAGAAGCTTTGATGAATGTGTACAAGACATGTGTCCATAGGAAAAGCTTTTATTAAATGATTGTAGTTGGTTTGTTGGTAGTACTAAGATTGCTTTTCTTAAAATAGGATGCTTTTCTATTTTAAGGATTAGATGATGTGGATGATTGATTTTAGAACCAATTAAATCATTTTTGTATTTGATTTAGGATAGGACCTATCTTGTACACATAGAAGAATGTGATAAGGAAATGATAAGATAAAAATAAATTAAACGAATAAATTTATTTAATTTATTTTTAAATGATAGAAGAAAAGCTAAATTTAGAAAATTGGAGAATGAACATAAATTAAATAAATAAATTTATTTAATTTATAAAGATGATGAAAAGATAACTAAATAAAATATTGATTTTTATTTTTATTTTTAGAGGAATAATGGGATAATTAAATAATTAAAGATTATTTAATTATAGATGAAAATATAATAAAATAGATGATAATAGATGGAGTTAGATGGAATTAATTAAATAAATATAATTTATTTAATTAATGATAGAAATAGGGTGATTTAGAAGAAAAATAGATGATTGACACAACTGTGCTAGACAAAATTGACATATGCAAGGTGAAAATGCAAGAAATTGACAAATGATGAAAAGGGTCAATTATGGGTGTCAACATTTTGCCCCTCTTTGAGACAATGTCCGTTAGGGCATTGTTTCAAAGAAGACAAACTGATACGTTAAGATAAACAAGCTATGCCCCAGTGAAATTGGTGGGTGATGCCCCCTCGAGAGGAAAACCAGGCTATCGGGAAAAGACTGGGTTGACTCGCAATTAGATAATAGAGAAAGGATGGACTAGGTTAAGTTGACATGAAGAATTAGGGGTTGGGCGGGATAAATTAGGGATGGAAAAGAAGAAAAGAAGGTTTGGCTTTGAAAAAATTAGGGTTTGGTTCTATAAATAGGCTTGAAGGGATCAGCTCAACTCATTTGTACTATTTGCCTTGAGAATTTTAGAGTTATGAGTGTTTATAGTGCATCAGGACTTCCGGGAGTGTCAGGATGGTTATTCCATGCAAGGATCATCAAGTGGAGAGGGTGAGGACATATGGATGACCAACAGGAGCTCCCACACCGGTATGTATCGAAAACCTGCTCTAAATGTGTCATTAATAAGTTCATAAGCGTATTTAATTCATGTGATTGACCAAAGGCATCTAGGGATAGGGCATGCACATTTGAATGACAGAAAGTCACTTTTGGTGTTTTGGATCGCATATGAATGTTTTTTCATCATGTTTGGTAGAATAGGTCACATATGGTTAAAAATTAGGTTTTAGGGCATTGTCATATGCCTTTGGTGAAAAAGATCGCCTTTGGTCGGCAAAGGCTTGCCTTTGGCGGGTTAAATCGCAGTTGAGTGACAGAAAGTCGCATATGGTCTTTTAGATCACTTATGGTAGACAGAAAGTCACCTATGATAAAAATGGGTCACTTTTGGTGAAAACATAGGCCAACTTAGGATTTCATAAAAATAGGCTCACATTCATAAATGACACGTAATCGATTTGATATGTGTAGAGTGTGTTACTAGTGTTGATGTTTAGAGAGGTTCATCTTGCAGATTTAGCATTCGTGAGGCAACTAGATGCGAAGGAGCACGTGTTCTTAGAGGTAGTTAGCTTAGAGCATGTAGCATGGATCACCCTTGTATGGGCTCATCTGGCATTGATGACAGCATTAGTAGAGTGCTAGTAGAGTGAACATACTTCATTCTTGTTTCTGACTAGTGAGGCTACCATCACTCTAGAGGATGTGTAGCGTATACTAAGGATTTTGATTCATGGTGAGCAGATAGACTATGATCTAGAGTGAGGTCCTGATGCACTCCAATGACTATTTGGGACTCATGACATAGGGGTTGAGGATCATGAGATACCGATAGGGACGATGAGGGGACACTATGATAGGCTGCAGAGATTAGAGGTGGTGATCATTCGATTTCTGGTACCAGATAGATGAGCTCAAGGATTCCTTGTAGGATGGGGGACTGTGATGGAGGCATTATGAGTATGGCGTTAGATAGCATGGGTTTCATGTGTATTAGGATAGTTGTATCATTATCTTCATGACTGTGCTTATTTATTTGGTTCGAGTATGTCAGTTGGAGTCACATTGTTGCATGTTTGGGCATATGAGCATATTGTTGTGAGGAGGCCAGTGGGATTATGGTAGAGAGTACCAAGATAGCCTTATGTGCACATTTATGGAGGAGTCACTACATACAGGTAGCTTGATGCACCTGTATACTGGCGGCGTACATTAGATAAGCTTGATTAGTTCACATGGAGGCCATGGAGACACTGTGAAAGTTGAGATGACGATGCAGAGCAACTATTATATGCATGACAACCTAGATATCTCTTTGGGTGGAGTATTTATGTTATTGGGTGATATATCCTAGAGAGAGTTCTTAGACAGTTTGGTTTGTGCCAGGGTGAGCTAGTAAGAGATGCTATTTATGGGAGGACATGACGAGATATTTCTGCATGGGGTCCTGAAGTTGTTGTGGAGACAACATTGGTAGATTTTGAGAGCTTGCAACCAGTAGTGTGGGATTGGATTATGGGGCCAGCTGATCCTGGCACTACTCCAGAGTACGACGCTTATTGGTTGATACACAGGCCTACTCGGTTAAGCGTTCCTAGGGAGATAGGAGAGATTGCGGTGCACTGGCCAATGAGGAGGAGAGTGAGGGGACAGAGGCAACCTCTAAGGGTACAAATAGTGCCACAGGGATAGGTTCCTTAGGTGCAAGGATAGCAGCAGGGACCAGGATAGGTTCCTAGATAGGTACAAGGGCAAGTTCAGCCACCATAACAACAAGTTGTGGTAGCGGGAGGTGGTGGAGATGGAGGAGATAGAGAGGCTCATCTAAGGAGACAGCTACAGAGGGAGATAGGTCAGAGGATGAGATTGGAGGCACAATATAGATGGCTTGGGATAGACAGGGATAGAGCCTTAGTAGCCATGTGATAGGATCAAGCTTAGGTATAGGCTTATCAGGGTCAGGCACAAGCACAACCAACACCAGATGATGGGGTTGTGGCAAGGCTTACTGCACAGAGAGATGCAACAGTGCAAAGGGCATAGAGATTGATAGGGGAGCGGGATACTACTATAGCTACCTTGGGTACTAATCAGGTTACACTATTTTTGACTAGAGAGCTCACTCGGGTACAGGGTGAGTTAGGTACAGCTCAGGCAGTGACAGAGTACTACAGAGGCTTATATTTCAGAGCAGTGCTGGCGGACTAGAGACAACCTAGCTTCAGGACTAGGTCCAAAGCATCAGGTTCACGAAGGATGGGGAGATCTAGTCCATCAGTTGCGGGCCCACCCCTACAGGTAGGTGCAAGAGGATCTCAGGGAGTTGGTGGAGATTAGGGTGAGGCTTCCTCAACGAGTGCCACCCACCCGAGTCATCAAGGATAGCCTACATTTGTATATATTGTATCAGTTTTGTATCATGTTGTACCATTATGAGGCCTGCGAGCCACTATATGTATTATGGATGGCTCTTGATAGCCAGATTGTATATATCGATTCTTGTGTACATGATGAAATACTTGTATATTGACCTAGATTTATATATATACATATGATGGATTTTGATGGTGATATGTGGTATTGATATGCATGATGTATGATGTTTAGTGTTATGGTTATGATATTCATATGATTGATATAGATGGTAATGCTTATGTTAACGAAATGGATAATGATCTATGTTATGAATATGATGATATGTATATAAGAATATTTGTCTAACACACTTGTTTGACAGGATGAAGATGAAGAAATGAAGGAAAAGTCAGATTTGATCAATCCTCATAAGAGCTATAGGTTTTATTGGGAAAATGAATGAATGGTGAATGATGTATGCAACTTAGACAATGATTACACACAAATTTAGAGAATTGCAATCCTTATATTTGATATACCATGTGGATATTATACACCAAGGAATAGAAGACCAGGGTGATGATGTATCCAATACATGCAGCATAATACAATCTTGTCTATTGTATGAGGTCAAGATGTTAAACCAACATACACAAGATATGAATATTAGTTGTTCTGAGATGGACTTTGACTCTGCAAGCAATGGTTTGAACTTATTTCCACTAAACATAATGACACCTTGTTGGTTATATGTATGGAAAATAGTCTTCGCATAGAATAGTCTTAATGCATAAGAGACTGTTTAGCTCCTCAGATGCAAAAGATATTGGTTTGCAAGATGCTAATCCTAACACGTACAAGATACCATTAGGCATAGTAGGAGAATAAGATCATCCCACAAACACAACATACAAAAGCAAATGACCATGCCCTAGTCCATACTTCATCACGACATACCAAGATATGATGGATCAAGGCAACCTTGACTAAGTATTGGAAAGGGACAAAAAAATAAATAAAAAGAAAAACAAAAGACATAGCCATCATGTTCTCTTGCCAATAGAGGGTGCTCTTGGATGGATTGGATAGCGCCTTGTTGTGAGGAAAGATATATCTTGTTGAAGGCTGAAATGCTGGATTGATATAGCAAATGTTGGCTAAAGGCATGTAGGCAGACGTCTTTGTTTACCCTTGATTTGATAAGTTCTTTGAGCTATCGAGACTTGCATAATTTGTTTTCTGCTTGAGTTAGTCAAAGGGAGATGGAAGATGGAAGATAGACGAGATGAAATGGAAATGGAAGAATGAATTGTTTGTGCTTGCATACTGGATACTTCCTTTGCATTCCAGACTGCCTACATACCTTGTATCCATGGGATCAAAGCACAGTACGATGATGATGAGACATGATGATATGTAGTTTTGGGTGTTTATTGATGATGTGGGAGATAGATGATAGAAGAAAGTGAGGCAGAAGAAAGAAGATGACTGATGAAGATTAGAATAAAGATGAAAGATGGAAGAGGTCTATCACCTATGCCTGAATTTGGGTACTTCCTTCATATTCTAGATTGCCTACATACCCTGTATCCATGGGATCAAGGTACTTAACGATAGAGATGAGATGTAGTTCTGATTTTGTGTTTTATTGATGGTGACGATGATTGGTGAAGATTAGGAGAAGCATAAAAGATGGAAATGGTCTATCACCTATACCTGAATTTGGGTACTTCCTTCGTATCCCAGATTGCCTACATACCCTGTATCCATGGGATCAAGGCACTTAATGATAGAGATAAGATGTAGTTCTAATTGTTTTATTGATGGTGATGATGAAAATGGATGGATTGACTAGGTTATGGTTTAGTTAAGGTTGGTTGGATGTGTGGTGATGTGAAATGTTATTGGTGTGTTGTTGGATGATGATGCTTAAAATATCCACTCCAAAAGCTAAGTGCAAGCAAGTGCCCCCAGTATGGGTTGAATTTATTATGGATGATGAGGGATGAGGTGATAACCTAGAACTAGAAGGATGATGGAAATAATGATATGTTAAGTCCAACAATTTCCAAAACCCATGATAGTAGTAAGCATAAGGATGGAAAAGGGAATGATCTTATTTGGGATGGATAAGTTTATTATGAAAATGAGCGGATGTTGTTAAGATACGGAAAAAGCTTATTATGGATGGATAGATGACAAATGAAGACTGAGTAGATGATAAGAGCTGGTTTTACAAATAGCGCCTGTTTGCCAAGTTTTCACTATGGTACATATCCAAGGTGCTTGTTTACTAGGTTTTCACTAGAGGACGTATTATTTATCTTTACTATTTTGAGTTTTTTATTTTATTTTATTTTATGGGATATTCCAAGGATTAGGCATAAAATTTCTTCAAATGAACACTGTTGATGGGTTCATCCAAAGAAATGCCTTCAGGTGTTGAGAGAGTGTAAGCTCTTGATCCATAGACTGATGTGATCACATATGGTCCTAACCAATTCGGTTCAAATTTGCCTTTCTTTTCACGATTCTGTTGATTCTTCTGATTCTCTTTAAGGACAAGGTCTCCTACCTAGAACCTTCTTTCTCTGATCTTTTTGTTGTAGCTACAATGAAGATGATTTTGATAGACTTGGAGATGATTGAGTGTCATGAGACATCATTCGTCCAATAGCTATAGATCATTTAGCCTACATATCCTATATTCCTCATCGAAAATGAGATGCTATAATGATACTCTCAGTGAGGGGATCTTGACCTCTATAGGTAAGATAGCTTTAGTGCCATATACAAGAGCATAAGATGTAGCACCAGTGAGAGTTCTAACATTTGTGCGATAAGCCCACAAGGCTGGATTAAGTTGTAGATGCCAATCACGACCAACTTCATTGATTGTCTTCTTAAGGATTTTGATAATGGTTTTATTAGAAGCCTCAGCTTGGCTGTTACTCTGGGGATAGTAAGGTGTTGAGAACCTATGTTGGATATGAAATTTACTGCAAAGCTCACAGACTTCTTGGTTCTTGAAGGGACGCCCATTGTCAGTAACAATGGCTTGTGGAATTCTGTAGCGGCAAATGATATGATGAAGGATGAACTTGGATATTTGTTTACTGGTGATATAAGTCATTGGTATGGCTTCTACCCACTTTGTAAAATACTTTGTGGCAGTAATGATAAACTTATGACCATTGGATGAGGTTAGATGGATCTTCCTTATGAGGTCGAGTCCCCAATGTGAAAAAGGCCAGGGTGTAGTAACAGGTTGTAACTCATGTGCTGGAGCAAGTATCAAATCCCCATGTTTCTGACATTGTAGACAATGCTTGGCAAATTTTTGTAGATCTTACTCCATTGTTGGCCAATAATATCCAGTTGTCAAGAGTTTCTTAGTAAGGATAGGGCCAGTGGAATGCGAACCATAGACACCTTCATGTACCTCATGTAAATAAATGTTAGCTTCCTCTGAGCCAAGACATCTAAGAAGGAAACCATCAAGACTCTTGTGGTATAAGGTTTCTCCAAGGATAGTGTAACGAGAGGCTCGACAAATGAAAGTTTTGCGTTGGGTTTTGGATAGTTGGAATGGTAAGTTACCATGGTGGAAATACTTGTATATATCCTCATACAAAGGAGAATTGGGACCAACAAGTTCACAAACAAGCTCAAATTGCAGAACTTCAAAAGCTAGTATCAAAATTTGTTCAACCAAGAACTCACATCTATGTGCATTGGAAGGTATTTCTAGAAGAGAACTAATTGAAGCCATAGCGTCTGCTACTTTGTTGTTGATCCTAGGAATTTTCTTGAATGTGATCTTGGAAAAGTATTTCTTGAAATCATCTACCATCAACTTGTATGGGAGAAGCTTTTCATCTTTGGTTTGATATTCATCCAAGACTTGTCTGATAACCAACTGAGAATCTACAAAGACTTGTAATTGTGTGATAGCCCATTTTATAGCCATGCATAGTCCTGTGATCAAAGCTCCATAATCAGTGATATTGTTTGTGCAAGAGAAAGAAACCCTATATGACTTTGGTATACAATCTCCTTGAGGTCTGATGAAACAAATTCTGGCTCCAAATCCATGTTGTGTATATGATCCATCAAAGTATAACTGCCAAACTACTAAAGGATATAAGTTGAATAGCTCTTCATCAGGAAATTTAGGACAGATAGGATGAATGTCTGTTATTGGCGCTTCTACTAGCTGATCTATGATTACTTGTCCCTTTATAGCTTTTCGATCCACATATTCCATATTAAACTCACTTAGGATCATTACCCATTTTGCTAGTCTACCTGTGAGCACTGCTTTGGAGAGAAGATACTTGAGAGGATCAAACTTAGATATGAGCTTTGTCCTTTGGTTTAGCATATAGTGTCACAACTTTTGGGAAGCAAACACCACCGCTAAACATGCTTTTTCCATGGTTGTGTAGTTAAGCTCATAGCTAACAAGAGTTTTGCTGATATAGTAGATGGCTTGTTCTTTCCCTGCTTCATCATGTCGCGCTAAGAGAGCACCTAGAGTTGTTGTTGAGGAGTTGTATAATAACAATGGTCAATCAAGTACACGAGGTACCAACACAAGAGGTGTAGCTAGATATTCTTTTATTCTTTGAAAAGCTTGTTGGCACTTATCATCCCATTTGAAAGGTTCTCCCTTCCAAAGAAGGTGTTGGAAAGGATGACATTTATTTGCTAGTTGTGCAATGAATCTACGGATAGACTACAACCTACCTTGTAAGATGCAAAGCTATTTCAATTTGGATGGTGGAGGCATTTCCATTATAGATTTTACCTTGTCAGGATCCACTTCTATGCCTCATCGGGATACAATATAACCTAATAGTTTTCTTAATGTTACCCCAAATACACATTTCTTTGGATTTAGTCTCACTTGATACTTCTCCAGTCTATCAAATATTTGTTCCAATACTTGTAAGTGGCCTTCTCTAGTTTTTGATTTTCCCAAGATGTCATCAACATAGTCTTCCATTATGGTGTGAAAAAAATCATGGAACATAACTATCATGGCTCATTGATATGTGGCTCCTGCATTCTTAAGACTAAAAGGCATGATGAACCAGCAATAGGTACCCCATGGACATATGAAGGAAGTCTTGTGTTGATCTTCTTCTGCAATTCTAATATGATTATATCCAAAAAATCTATCCATTAATGATAACATTTCATGTCCTGCTGTGAGATCCACAATGGTATCTATGCTTGGTAATGAGAAGTCATCCTTGGGACAAGCTTTGTTAAGGTCTCTGAAGTCAGTACAACAACAGATGCGGCCACCAGGTTTTGAGATTGGTACTAGATTTGAAACCCATTCTAGATAATCAATAGGCCTTATAAACATAGCATCCAATAATTTCTGAATTTCTGCTTTAATCAAAAGTGCTATTTGAGGATGCATTTTTCGAAGCGTTTGTTTGACTAGTTTTGCATTTGGAGATATTGCTAGATGATGTACAACAAGTGAAGGATCTAACCCTGGCATATCTGTATAAGTCCATGCAAAGTTGATTGCTCTTTTCATGAAAATGCAGTGATATCTGTCCTTTCCTATTATGATAATGATGTTGCTAGGAATGTGATCTTGGGATTTTGTGTTGCACCTAGATTCATCTCTTGAGATTTCTCTATTAGCAATGGTGATCATTCTTGATATTTGGTGGTCAAAGGAAGGTTGAATCCTCCATCCTCAGGCACCTCAAAGAGGTTTTCACCCTCAGATACGTCCTTTATTTTTACTTTTTCACGGTCAAGAGGGGCCTTGTAGTTTTCACCTAGTGACGTATCTTTTTTGATTTTATTTATTTCACTTTTGCGATTGAAGGATTTGACACTTCCACCAAAATATGATAAAAAAGGTAGATCCATCATGAAGCCTGCTTTGTGATCTCCCAATAGTATGCCTTGCCTCAAACCCATGAATTCTGCTATAGCTTCATCATTTTGAAATGTGTCTAGAATAGGTGCCCCCTGCTGGTCCCAATCGACAAGGTGATGATATATGAGTTTGAGGTTAGATGATGAGGAGTACAAAATGGATAAGGCCAATGAAAATGTAAAGATGGATGTGTCTTGGAATAGTTTGGTTATGTGGAAGGAAGAGTCATTGATGGCATCTATATTAGAAGTCCCTGTTGTGGGAAAAGCTTTAGCTACTTCCTCAAGAATACATTCAATGTCCTTGGAAGGTGGGACCTCCTTACCATACCCTGGACCTTGCTTATTAAACTTCTTGGTAACAATAATGGGTTCAACAGGTCCTTGTCCATGTGATCTTAGACCTCCTTGTCCTTTATAGCCCATATTCTTGATAATGCGAAAGCCATTGTTATATCACTCCACTTCTAGAGTAAGTTGATCATTTTCATCAAAGAAGAGGATGTCATCAATGTCTTCATCTTCAAGCATGCCTTCTTTTATGAACACAGTAGGAGGTGCTTTGATAATGGTTGTGGATGAAGTAGCTTTTGATATGGATGGTTGGTGTAGAAGAAAACTAATGCATTGTAGACTTCTCATAATTTAGGGGTAAACCTATTTGAATAGTCCACTCTATCATTGCATTCCTACATTAAATTATCAACCAAGGAGCGTAAGCTTATGATGGCACATGCATTGTATGTGCCTCCAAGACTCATATCTATCCTAAACTATCTTATCCAAACCTACCTAGAGTATTCTACTTTGACTGGAATTCTCAGAAATACAAAAACAGTAAAAACAACTACATAACCTAATGGCTACGGGTACCTGCAGCATAAGCTATAGATAACTGTATTCAATAGGTAATTATAGAATTAACTCAAAATATCCAGAATGATAAAAGAACTTAACACTAACCTCTGGAGGACTTACAATAAACAAAGCATGCACTCATTCATGAATCACAACTACTGGAAATAGTAATCATAATATTTTACTGAACTCACAATACAATTTATGAAATATCAAAGAAACAACTTTAATTAGAAATGCATAAATAAATAAGGAAATAGATGAAGTGAAGATCAGTACCTTGAGTGGCTAGCTCAGCGGACTATCTCACTTAACTAGAAATCAAATCTGCTTCAGATTCTCACACATTCTTATAACACATAGTTGTATTCAATTCATATCATTAACAAGATCTTCTCATATTGTATTCAATAAAACATGTCTAGATCTTCCAACATAGAAAAAATAGAGTAATAGATGAGAAAATATAAAATGAAGTAACTTAGAAAGAACTAACTTGATATCGAACTCATCCCTCCTAACTTTTACAAAAATGGGAGAGTGTTATGTAACTACAAACTAACTTTGATCATCAATCCATCCCTAGATATCAGGGTATAGGCTTGAGATCAATTTATTAATCTAACTAAACAGAGGAAGCAGAGTCCTATTCAAATAGAAATTCCTATACAACGGCTCATATATGAAACACATGAGTTGTGGTTAGAATCCTAGAACAAGTCTTCTTCTTCTATATTTATTCTTCCATAATGATCACATTCATCTTCAGTTGGCATTTGACTGTGACTTCCTTTAATGCCTTGTTTTGCAATGTGCTGCAAATTCTCCTCTCCTTGATGCCACACACTCACTGCTGCACAGGGGTTAATCCATAGAACATATGCATGCAAATAACCTTCATAATTAAACTACAAAATCTCATCTATATGCATACATACTTATGTCTAACTCATTCAATTGACAAATATTATCACCATGTTTCATATGGACAGAATAGGTTCAAGGTTTGCAGAATATATAAAAACAACATATTATGATGGTAATGTCTTGGAAAAGTATCTGGAATATCATAGACATATGAAAATAACATAAAAGAAGCTAATATTTGAACCCATCAGTTGGCCATAAGATTTAGGAGATAAGGGCAAAGTTCCTACACAACAAGATTCTTGTAAAGAGTACTCATCGAGTCCTTTCTCTTGGTATTTAGCATCAATGGCAATGATGTATTTACTAGATGAGGGCTTATTTAAGTAGGATGGATCTACATAGGATGTGGATGGATGCACTTCGGCGTTGATGGGGAAACGATTGGGATCTTGATATTTAGCTTGAAAGGTTCGACAAAACTCAAATGGATTTGGATCAGTGGGGATTGTGATTTCAACCCCATTGTAAGAAAATTTGAGGCATTGATGGTATGTAGATGGAATGGCTTTGATGGCATGTATCCAAGGATGACCAAGGATAATATTGTATGGAAATTCAATTTCTAGGACTTGGCACTTGGTATCGGTAATAATAGGACCAACCTTGATGGTAAATAAATAATCCCTTCAGATTCTCTCTCAACATCATCATATGTCTTGATGGTTATGCTCTTAGTAGTAACAATACGATCCTCAAAATATCCCAATAATTTGATAAGCTTTAAAGAACATATGTTTAACCCAGCTCGACCATCTACTAATATTCGTGTGACACGGCATTGGTTTATGTAAAATTCGATATGGAGGGCATCGTTATGGGATGGATCGGGCGATGAGAGATCTTTTTCAAAGAAGGTCAAATGGTAAGGTGATGCAATACTAGCTATTATGGTTTGAAATTGCATAGTTTCAATATCATTAGGGAATGATGACTCTTGTAAGGCTTTATCAAGGATGACTTTGTGGGCAGGGGATATGTAATAAATCCAAAATGGAAATATGAGCGGGGGTCTTACCAAGATGGTCAAGGACATTATAGCTAGAGGTTGGGTGTACAATAGATGGTGCTCCTTAGATAGTAACACGACCTCGACAGGTGGTAACAACATAATCAGGGGCTCCTTGGATAGTGATCGAGGCTTGACGAGTGGTATTGGGACAACTAGGTTCTTTTCCTCTTATGGTAATGGTAGATATGTGAGCTTGTTCAATGTGACCAATAGTGGATGATTCATAGGTATATTGGATATTCTTCCCTTTATTAGAGGTACTTGCCTTGTCATGTGATGGGAGTGGATTCTTAAAAGCATCAAGGTCATAGTTTGAGGTTTGTTTGGGTGGATCAACACTAATGGCTCCTTGATCGATGAGGTTTTGAATCACATGTTTCAATTTCATGCAACCAGATGTGCTATGTCCTTTCACTCTATGAAATTCACAATATTCATTGTCTTTGTACCAATTGGGTTTATACTATGGTTCTTCATATGGTCGAGTCTCAAGCAGTGTTATCGTACCCACTTGTAAACATTTATTTAAGACTGATTCAATAGGTTCCCCCAAAGGAGTGAATTGATGCTTAGGGAATGGATTCATTTTAACTTGGTCTCATGAAATAAATGGTGTGCTTTTGTTTGCTACTTGGATATGGATGGGAGGTTTCACAGTTTGAACATTCTTTGCATCAACAATGCCATCATTTTAAACATTTTTGTTTTTGTTCCAAAAGCGAGATTTATCATTTGAGGATTATGCATTGTCTTTGGTTTCCTTGAAAATATTTATGACACCTTTAGTAATTAAAGCCTCTTCAATGTTGGTTCCTTTATATATGAGCTCATCAAAGGTGGTGGCACTTTGTAGTTGCAATTGAAATGATAGCTTGGAATGAAGGTTTTGAACAAAGATATCCACTTGTTGCTTCTCGAGCATGTGACATGAAAGTTTTCTAGCCATGTTTTGCCATCGTTGGATGAATGATGAAAAAGTTTCCCCATTGCGTTGTTTATTGTTGACAAGATCGTTCATGGTTACCTCATGTTCAACGTTGAAGGCAAAGTGTGAGACTAATTTACTTAAAAGTTCTTTTAAAGATTTGATACCAGGTGGGAGATGTGAAAACCATTCCAAAGCTTGTCCCCCAAGACTTCGAGGGAATAATCACAAAAGGTATGTGTCATTGTAGGTGACATCAAGACAAGTGACATAGAATTTTAGAAGATGGTCAGTTGTATCTCCTTTTCCCTTGTATTTGTCAAATTGTGGGATTTCAAAATGTGGAGGGAAAGGTATCATTTGCAATGTCTTATCAAAAGGATAGGGGCACACATCCTCAAAAGAAAATGTCTTCTTTGAGTGTCCCATACTCTACTCCATATCAAATATAGATGTTTGTTGTTGTTGCATAGGATTTTGGTGGCTTGGATGCAGTATTTGATATACCAGGGTGTTGTTCAGAGGGTATTGTTGTGAGATGTTATGTAGTGGGGTGTAGGTATTTTGAACTTGATTATCAAATGATGGAAAGGTGTGGGTGTTTGAGGATGGATTGACACCTTGAGTTTGCATCGCATGTGAACCAAATGATGGATTAATGTATGACATTTGTGGATTAGAAGTTGGAGGAGTTTGAGATGCGTTGGGTGAAGTGATATAAGATATATGAGGATTAGAATTGGATGGAGCTTGTGATACAATAGGCGGATTAGCATAGGACATTTGTTGGTTGGATGGTTGTAGTCCAAGTGAATAGAGTTGATCAATGTATGGTTGTGATCCAAAAGTTTGGTCAATAACGGGCATATTAGGATTGGATAACAATTGCGATGTTTGGACTAGATTCATGGATACAGATGGTTGGGATGGTTCAACATGTGACACAATTAGATTGGTATGAGGTGCCTGTGTGACATGAGAAGACGTTGTGTTCATGGAGGAAGATACCATGGGATGGGATACATAAGATGTAGCAACATGTGACACACTTTGGTTAGGCACTCGAGGTGTTTGGGGCACATGTGAAGGGGCTGTGTGTATGGAAGAAAGTGGAGTGGATTGAGATACATGAGATGGGGTGACATGTGACACACTTTGGTTAGGCACTTGAGGTGTTTGGGGCACATAGGAGTTAATAACATTGGATGTTGTCAACAAAGGCTCAATGGATGTGGATATAGGTGGTGCATAGAATAGAGGAATGAATGGAGTGGTAGAAAAGGATGTTTGAATGTTATGTGGTGATGGTGTAGATATGGTAGACATGGTAGTAATGGCCTTATGGGTATCCTTTGCAACAACAACAACATTGTTGGTTGGTTCATGTTTTTGGATTGTGGATATATCAAAGTCACTTGGCAATTTGACTCCTTCTTGAGCTAATTGGGCAAAAGTTTGTTCACGGTTTGACCTTATGATCCTATTGGCAAGTCGTATAGCTTGATCATCTTGGAGGGCCTCTAAATCATCCAAAGAGTCCTCATCGGTAGGTTGATAATGTGGCACATGAGTGGATGAGGAAGGTCCAAAATGATGTTGTGGTATTTGAGCGGTTGATGAAGGTGCGATAGTATAACCCTCGAGTACAAACATGTATTTAGGCATTCCAGTCGTGAATTGTGAAGCATCTTTAAAAGGGGTAGCTTGAAATTGTTGTAAATTGGCTTTCATGGCTACTTTGTATTGGCTTCTTGTGTGAGGCATTGTTTTGGAGATGTTTTATATGTGATGTTTTGGACTAGTTTGACAAAGTTGAGACTCTTGGATGGTTTGTTTAGTTTGATTGTTTGATAGGATTGGCTTGATCAAATGTTTGGATTGATTTGGATTGTTATTTTCTTGGCTTGGTTTGATAGTTTGATTTGGCTTGGTTTGTTTGGATAGGTTTGATGGATTGATTATCCCCCAAGAGATAGACTCATGAACTCAAGGGTAGACAAGATTGGTTGCTAATGCTGAAATGATCAGAAGAACAAGCTAATGATCAAAGCCAAGGGATAATTCTGGTTTGCTTGGTTGATTGATGTTACTGGCTGATTTAGAGTCTCAAGAGGATGGAAGGCGCAAGTCCAAAGTGTGATAGGATTAGGCTGGATATGATGAATATTGGCTATAAGTGATTAGCGGGTTTGTCTAGAAGCTACTAACAGACTCAGGGTTGACTGGTAATGTGATTGTCAAACTGGATGACTGATGACAGGTTACAGTTTACCAAAGGCGATGTTGTTCAGACCAAAGGTGGCTGATGATAGCTCAAATGCGATTAAGGATAATCCAAAGGTGACTGTCTGAGTATCAACTCTAATTTTTGGCTGCTTAAAAGTGACTAGGTAAGGCTCAAAGGTGATGCCTGATAATTCAAACACACTTGTGTTATGGTCACATGTGATTTCAAAGCAAGCCAGAGGTGAGCTTCTGTGGTTCAAAGGTGAGTGATTGTGGTTCAAATGCGACTGACTATTGATCAAATGTGAGTTTCTAGGATAGTGAATTGTTTTTGGGGAAGTTTTTATTTGTTTTTGATAAGAAAACATATGACTGAAAACACATAGACATGCAAGACACTCACAAACATGTGCAACCTAGGCTGGCAAAGACAATTGTTATCACTCAGATTTGCACCCTTGCATACAGTTGTGAAACATCTGCAATCTGGAGTAACATGGGAATGATCTCTAAGTGTGGGACTTTGCTAAATGAGATCAAACCTCTAGAGAAGGCTGACTTCCTTAACTAGTTATCACCTAAAACTACTAAATCTTAAGAGGAAAAGGGAGAGGGAATGCTTTAAAATGAAGGATGAAACAAAAAAAAAGCTTGAAAATAAAGGGTGATTCACCAAGTTTAATAAAAGAACCCTCACAATACTGAGAAAATGCACAACATAACCAAATATAGCAAGCAGACATACACATATTCGATTGATCTTAGCAAAGGTGAAAAATTAAATGATTGAGAGGAACAAAAACATTCACAAACAACCATATGCAGATTCACACAGGACTAGAAATTAGTCCAAAGAGGCAAAATAACTTGAATATATTCAGTGGGAAGGCACAGTTACAGTAGTAGAAAGCTCTGTTTGGAAACAGAAAAGCCTGAATGCTAAAAATTTTTCAACCTCATTTACATCTCATGAATGCATATATATAGCATTCCAAACTAACCTAGGGTGGTTACAAAATTTGCTCTAAGAGCTGTCTCAGAAAATATCCTCCCATGAATGACTGTCCAGCTATAGAAGTTATGGCATCCAATATCTGGCACTGGGAAGATAGAAGATATTTTCAATCATTAATACAAGCAACTTACTCATCAATCCTCAGAAATGCATATATGAAATATCTGAAACAGGGTGGGGAAAAGATATTTTTGATCATTAATGTGAGCTGCTTACTCATCAATCCTCAAAAATGAATGCAAAACATATCTGCATCCTGCCCCAAAAGTCGCTGAAACGTCAACTCGACCAAAGTATGCAAAGCCAGATTTGAAAATGGAAAGGTGACAAAAACCCCTGAAAACCTTGCCAAATAAAAGAGGGGACCAAAATATGCATCTTTGCCTCTTGTAGCTTGTCAAAATTTGCTAGGACAGAGGAGATACAGGCGGTCAAAGCTTTGGTCAACCGCTTGTATATATTGCTTTGCATCTGTGTATATATCGGCCTCTGAATTGGCCTCTAGATATACAAAGCGCCTTGTATATCGAGCTGTCGGGATGACCCTTAGTCGAGCCGCCGATGCATAAGGTCCTGCCGAAAAACCCTTGTATATCTTTCTGCTTTTGGCGCTTAAAATAGCCTTTTTGAAAACACCCTGTGTATATGCATTTTGAATCTGCATATATGCGGGCCTTTACCTTTTGAATCGGCCCTGTATCGATCTGACACATGGCACTATCTGATTCATCACTGGAATGAAGCTTGGGGCCATCACTAAAAAACTGCATGTTCCTCCTTGTATGTTCACTGCTTGTATATTAGTTTGTATGTCACTGATATACAAGTCAAAAATATACAAGCCACTGTAGCTGATGCATTTGCCTTGAATTTGCGACTTGTATATACATACAATCACCTTTGTATGTAGGCCCCACCAATTGTATGTTAACTTTGTTACCCTTCCTTTGTATGTCACAACATACAAGTCATGGACTCCAAAATGGTCATTAACTATATTTGATTGCTCTGTCGGGTTGAGCTTGTATCACCTTTCTTTGTATATTTCTTTGCATGTTCAAATATACAAAACACTTATAAATACAAGGCGGACCTGACACCTGAATATGCTGAATTTGATCTTGGATTCAAATCTGCCTTGTATACATCCTTTGTATCTTTGAAAGATACAATCTTCTTTGCATATGCGCAGGCCCCACCAGCTGCATCTACTTGTATATCGGTGAATGCATGTGAAAACATACAAAGCGAAAAATACAAGACACTGTAGCAAATGCATCTTTGTCTTTGTATATTGCAAATGTATTTTGGCGACATACATTCACTGTAGCACATGTATCAAAGTTGGCCTTGTATGTTTTCATTGTATATTGGGTTGTATGTGCAAACATACAAACCCGATATACAACTAACTTGATATACATCTAACTTGATATACATCTAACTTGATATACATTTGCAGAATATTTCGGGGATCTGCAAAAGATTCCCTAATGTATATGCAGGCCTGATATGCATTGAAAAATACATACAACTCATTTTTTCACCTTTTGCCTAGTATATATCCTTTGCATATTCCTTTGTATGTTGAAGGCGAATGTATATGCAAATGTACATTCAAAAATACATACAAATACAAGCTATAAAAATGAGAAAATCCCAGCGATAGAAAGCACTTGAAAACAAAAGATTTCTGGGTTTTTTTGGGTTTTTTGCAAGGATTCCTCAAGAAAGATTTTGGGATTTTTTGACAAGGCATGCATGAGTATTTGAAGAATTTACACCTTGTAAATGCATTTCTAAAAGATTTTCAAGAAAAATATAAGGTGGAATATTTGGCTCTAGGCAGAGGCAAAATAGGTCAACAATTTGGCGACTTCTATGGGATGTTTGCCTGCTAAACATAAGATCATTGGCCTTAAGGGTCCATTGGGCATGGAGTCATACAGAATCAAAATATGTCTTGACAAGGAATCCTGATTTTAGCAACTCAGCATATTGACAGTGAAGAACATTTGGAAGGTTAAAACCAAAACAAAATGCTAAAGGCAAACTCTTTAACTGTGCTAGGTAGCACTTAGGGAAAACAAAAGGATACAAACTATTGTGCATCGGCACTTATTTGAAAGCAAGAAATCTAATCTACTTCTTTACAAGGTAAGTCATACCTCAAAACACTTCTTCAAGTGTATCCCATTGATTGGGATAGGCAGATTTTCTCCATTCATATTTGACAATTGAAATGCATTGTGCTCCTTGCATCCAGTAATGAGAAATGGGCCACTCGACATGCGGTCAAACTTGGAATGCTTTCCTAGTCTGCTTTTTAATTCATCCCACTTGAGCACCATATCACCCATTCTAAAATTTTTGGGGGTGGCCTTCTTATCAAAATTTCTTTTTGTTTGAAGCTGATGATACTCCATAGTCTTCATAGCCTTGTCTCTGATTTCTTCAAGCTCTAAAAGTTGAGCATATCTGATAGCCATGGCGTCCTCTTCTTCAAACATCTCTAGCTGATTCATGATGTCTAGTGCTGGCAGTTCCATAGACATAGGCAACCTTGCCTCTTTTCCATACACTAGCAGATATGGAGAGTTCCCAATAGACCTTTTAGGAGTTATTCTATCTGCCCACAGGGAAAATTTCAAATTAATGTGCCAGGTCCTCTGGTTGTCCTCCATTGATCTTTTAATAATCTTTATGAGGTTTTTATTTGTAGATTCAGCCAAACCATTACCTTGTGGGTAATAATTTGATGAAGTATTCAAATAGATTCCATTCTTAACAGCCCAGTCAGCTATTTTCAATCCTACAAAGGCCAAAGCATTGTCTAAGACAATAGACTCAGGTACTCCAAATCTAGAAATCAAATCATGATAAAAATTTAAAACAACATTCTCATTGGATTCCCTCAGAGCCAATGCTTCAGTCCACCTTGTGAAATAGTCTGTAGCTGTAAGTATCCACCTGTGGCCTGCACTTGATGGTGGGTTAATAGGACCTATGAAGTCAATACCCCATCTCATGAAGGGCTGCTCTACTTGAATTAGTTGTAGAGGTAAAGCTGGCAACCTTTCTTTACCGGCAAAAATGGCACACTTTACACATTTTCTGGCCCATGCATGGGCATCCTTAAATAAGCTGGGCCAGTAATAGCTAGCTCTCATTATTTTCCAAGCAGTAGTCTTTGGGGCAAAATGACCCCCTGCTATTCCATCATGAAATTCATGTAGCACCTTGTCAGTTTGATATTTATAAATGCACCTTAACAATACACCATTAAAGTCCTTTCTGAAGAGGATGCCATTTATTAAAACATATGGAATGGATTGCAGTCTAAAATATCTTCTTTTGGTTCTATCTAGACTTGCTGGACATTCACCAGTTTGCAAAAATTGAGTCATCTCATTAACCCAACTGGTGCCTACTACTGCTGTATCATTCTGATGCTCTTCCTCAATAGTTAGAAGCACCTCCTCTTCTTTTTCTATTTCATTCTCTGGACTGGTAGCGAGTTGTTCACTAAGTCCTTTTCCTTTGACAAGCTTGGTTATCTTGATCTCCATGTCATATTCCATGACTTTGGTGATCCAACCAGCCCTTTTCTCACTAACATCTTTACTCAACAGGAAATCCTTTACACTGGGATGAGCGACCATCAGATGTATCTTGTTATTAGAAACAAGGTGCCGAAACTTCTTGAGGCTCCTCACCACTACAAGGACATGTTTCTCAACAAAGATATACCTTTTCTCGTACTCCTCCAGCCCCTGGCTAAAGAAAGTGATTAGTTGCTCAAAATCGCCACTCTGCTGCTATACCAGAATCGCAGAGATTGTATCCAAGCTGCCATAAGCATACAAAATAAAATATTTGGAGAAGTCAGGGTTTACTAGAGTCGGCGCTGCTGATAATGCTTCTTTTATGGATTCAAAACTAAGTTTGGCCTCCTTCATCCAACTGAAAACTATATTCTTCTTTAGCATGGACGTCAAAGGCTTCAAAAGATTTGCAATATCAGGGATGAATCTTCGCAAAAAATTAATTCTACCAATAAAACTTTGAAGCCCCTTCTTGTGGCTGGGTAAGGGCAACTCTAGAATAGCTCTTACCCTTTCAGCGTCAATGGTAATGCCTTCCTTTGATACAACGTGCCCTAATAGCTTGCTTTCGTGTACAGTGAATATGCACTTCCTAGGATTGAGAGATATCCTGAATTCATTGCATCTTTCAAATACTAACCTTAGATGTGATAAATGCTCAGATGCATTCTTGGAAAAAACCATGATGTCATCAAGGTATACCAACACCAATTTATATAGCAAACCCTTAAAGGCCATATCCATGGCTCTCTGAAAAGTAGAGCCAGCATTCGAGAGGCCAAAAGGCATTCTTTTGTAGGCCATGGTACCCCATTTGGTGGTGAAAGTAGTCTTGAACTAGTCCTCCTCCTTGACTAACACCTGATTGTAACCAGAAAATCCATCAAGCAAAGAAAATCTCTCTAAGCCAGCTACCACCTGCAGAATTTGCTCCATTAAAGGAAATGGGTAGTGATCCTTTAGGGAGGCTCTATTGAGGTCTCTAAAGTCGACACATAGCCTAATCTCTCCATTCTTCTTCTTCATAGGGATAAGGTTAGAGACCCAAGAAGTATGCTTGATTGGAAAAATGATTTTCCCCTCAATCAGTTTGGTCAGTTCTTTAATCATTGGAGGCTCAAGCTTTGGATTT
Source organism: Cunninghamia lanceolata (assembly GCA_027924645.1). Lineage (NCBI taxonomy): Eukaryota > Viridiplantae > Streptophyta > Pinopsida > Cupressales > Cupressaceae > Cunninghamia > Cunninghamia lanceolata. The sequence goes on along the minus strand of BSBN01001380.1, from coordinate 3,936,740 downwards.
AAAGGTCTTTGCTTTTGCCTCACAGGTTTTGTACCTGGTTCTAACTCTATGGTATGCTAGGCAATATGAGGATCAAATCCCTTCAGGTCTAAATAATCCCAAGAAAACACATCTTCAAACTCTTGATAAAGGGCAACGAAGGCTCTCCTATCTTCAGGCAAACATATTTTACCTATTTTGAGAAGTTTCCCCTTGAAAATTTCCAACTCCTCGTAATGTTCCTCTTTTATCTGCATGTCAGTTTTAGTCTTCTTCATCTGATCATCAATGCCAAAAATAGATTCCAAGGTTACCAATCCCTTGGGCAACTTATTTGTTCTCAGCTAAACAATTTGATCATTGCCATACTGCTGTTTGAGTTTATCCTGATTCATCACAAAAAATTCATCTTCTTCTAACAAGAAACGCAAGATCTACTCATCACTTTCAAAAACTTGCCAATGAATATTATTATCAGGGATAGAGGGCCTATCAACTATTTTTACATGAGGTTGTACCTTCTCCCTTTGAATATCACTGTGGATGTCAAACTAAGCCCCAATTGTAGCTAACCTATCAGCATGATAGTTCTGTGAAAGCATCAAATTCTTTAATCATGTTCCAGACCCTATGCTTATAGCATTACAAAGTATCATTCTTGGTGACATGCAGCCCTTTTACTGATTTACAATAAGTTCACTATCTCCAAACACCTACAAACAGCCAATCTTCCTCTTTCTGGCCCACTGCAAACCTTGGATCAATCCCTCATACTCAGCAGTGTTATTGGTGCATGAGAAGGCAAAACGGAAAGCAGAAAAATATCTTTCACCTTGTGGAGATATAAGCATTGCACCACCACCGGATCCATTTCTGCTCCTAGAGCCATCAAAATACATTTTCCATACTTCCTCTTGCTGCTCTGTCTGTCATCCTGCATCCTTTACTAGATTTGGAATTGTTGTTTTAGGCTCATGTAGTATGTAAATTCCCATACCAGTTTCTTGAATGTGTGCCTCAAGATCATCTACAACATTTTCTGAGGACCACTCCCTCAACAACACTTCTGGTATACTTTCAACTTGTAGTTCTTGAGCAGCCACAAGTTCAGGATCATCAGAAATAATGCAATTTGTATTAACAACACTTGGCGTGTAGGGCTCAATGTGATGATTTGAAAGCAACTCAGATTTTAAAGTTACTTTTGTGCCATATCTGGTCGTAAAAAACATGTGGGACCAGTCTAAGGATAAATATCCTCCTATCTTGGCTGTAAATTCTCTTGATAAGCACATGGCAAAATAAGGAGGCAAGTCAATGATGAAAACCTCTTGGATGATTGAAACATTTGGGCAAGTGTGCAGAGTGAGACCTAGGTCTTTTATTACACCCACAGTATTAACAGTCGTGCCATCTAATTGAAGCACACCTTTCTCCAAGGGCTAGTACCTCAATCCTAACTAGTCTGCAATTTGTTTTGGCATCACAGAACTGCTTGCACCACTGTTTACCATACAGTTGTGTACTAACTTGTCTCCAATTATCAAAGATACATAAAATGGGAGAGGCTTAGCACCTTTGTTTGGCTGTTTGCTATTATCTTGAGAGGAATTGGCAAGGACAACCCTAGTTGGGTCGACAGTTGTATCTTTAGACACTTTTAAATTAGATAAGGTATATTGCAATATATCTTTTTGTCTTGGGATGGCTAATGAATCCCACATAGACATTGTCACATTCATCTTCCTCATATTTTCAATAATACTGAAAGGGGGAGTGACACTTACCTTTTGTTGTGATTTTGTGGCAACAGTATCATCCTGTAAATGAGGTATTTCCCTTGTTGTTGCTGAAGTATTTCTTTGTAAAATATGGGGAATTTGGGATGTAGAAGTGTCAGTAGGTGTTTTTCCTTTATTTGCTGCTTGCTCCATCTCATAACCCCTCTTCTTGGTCCTTGTATTTGCTGTTGTTGGTGTATTATCTCTATTCATGCCATAGAATTCACCTTCTTGCTAGTTCATGAAAGCATCATCTCCCTTAGGTTGCTCCTACTGTTGCACAGCTCCATCATTAGGTGCATTTGGCTGTGAGACTGCCACATTTTGCACCATTAAAGCCTGGTTTATGAGTCTATTTGAACAGGCTGCTTGATTGTGTGGTTGATTGCATGGATAGCACCATTCATACTCAACTGCAAGGTTGTTCTGAGTAGGGACAAGGTCCCTTATTGCATTAATAGGTGTTGGATTATAAGGCTGAAAAGGCCTCTGATTCACATTTTGCTTGGGAACCTGATAATTGCCTTGATAAGGTGGCCTATTAGCTTGATATGGCTGCTGATTTTGCCCTTGAGGTTGTGGCTGATAAGGTTGCCTGCTCTGGGATTGCTGATTTTTAATATTTACTAACTCATTCCCAAAGGTCTGCAGGATATTCTCTATTTTTTGTTGGCTATTTTTGATCTATTTTAGCTCTTGAGATGAACTAGTGGCAGCAGGTTCAGAATTAGTAGTACTTGGTAATGCTGCCACAGTAGGTAAAGGGGCAAAATATGGGATTGGCAAAGGCATTGAAGCCTGAATCTCAAGAAAGATGGGTACTAGTGATCTGGGTGCTATTTTTCTAGCCTAAATCAGATTATTCTCTACCTTAATAGCTAATTCATATGCATCTGGTAAACTAGTACCTCCTAGTGATTGAATGATTACTGAAATATCACTATTTAGGGCTTTCAAAAAATACAAGAATGCATACTCAGTTGGAGGTCTTACCATGGCAGGAATTCTGTCCCATGTCTTTTGAAATCTGAAGTTAAAATCCATCATTTGCTCCTGAGGAGCTCTCTTTATGGTGGTCATCTATTCAACCAATGATAGATTATCTGATTTGTCTTGGAATTGTTTGTTTAATTTCTCCCCTAGATCATCCCAGGTTGTAATAGTCTGCACTTGTAGACTCTTGAACCATTGCAATTCCTTCCCTTTGAATGAGGCAGCCAGCAGCCTGATGGCTACATTTTCTTGAGTGACATGATGTACACCACACAGAGATGCTATGTCCCTAATGTGCTCAATAGGAGTAGTCTAATTTTCCCCCATGAAATAAGGCAGACTCTTCAAAGCTGCCATGGGTATAACATCATGTACTGTTAGGTTTAAAGGGTTGCCCCCATCAAAAGCCATGAATGGCTGATTTCTTGCCATTTGAACAGCTGGGGGTAGATTTGCTTCAGTTGCTACAGGAACTATAGAAGCAACTGGTCTGAAATTTGGTGGAGTTGAATGTATCCTTTTAGAAATTGGAGTCCTTGCTACAGCTCTACTCTTCCTTCTAGGTGGAGACAACTGCAAATATTCAAATGAGCTTGAACTCCTGGTCTGAATCCTTCTCATAAAACATGCATCAACAAAACTGATCTGTTTGTTCTTCCTCAGTGTGAGTCACCAGATATGCAAGTTTAACCTCTTGCAGGTTTGAAAATCACTGGCTGCACATCAAAACTAGCAATAATGATTGTTAAGTTGATTGTTGCTTTGACTTCGAGTCCCACCGGGCGTGCCAAAAGTTGTTATCATTTAGATTTGCACCCTTGCATACAGTTGTGAAACCTTTGCAATCTGGAGTAACATGGGAATGATCTCTAAGTGTGGGACTTTGCTAAATGAGATCAAACCTCTGGAGAAGGTCGGCTTCCTTAACTGGTTATCACCTAAAACTACTAAATCTTAAGAGGAAAAGGGAGAAGGAATGCTTTAAAATGAAGGACGAAACAAAAAAAAATGCTTGAAAATAAAGGGTGATTCACCAAGTTTAATAAAAGAACCCTCACAATACTGAGAAAATGCACAGCATAACCAAATATAGCAAGCAGACATACACAGATTCGATTGATCCTAGCAAAGGTGAAAAATCAGATGATTGAGAGGAACAAAAACATTCACAAACAACCATATGCAGATTCACACAGGACTAGAAATCAGTCCAAAGAGGTAAAATAACTTGAATATATTCAGTGGGAAGGCACAGTTACAGTAGTAGAAAGCTCTGTTTGGAAACAGAAAAGCTTGAAAGCTAAAAATTTTCCAACCTTATTTACATCTCATGAATGCATATATATAACATTCCAAACTAACCTAGGGCGGTTACAAAATTTTCTCTAAGAGTTGTCTCAGAAAATATCCTCCCATGAATAACTATCCAGCTGTAGAAGTTATGACGTCTAATATCTGGCACTGGGCATATAGAAGATATTTTCAATCATTAATACAAGCAGCTTACTCGATCCTCAGAAATGCATATATGAAAATATTTGAAATAGGGTGGGGAAAATATATTTCTGATCATTAATGCAAGCTACTTACTATCGATCCTCAGAAATAAATGCAAAACATATTTGCATCCTGCCCCAAAAGTCGCTGAAATGTCAACTCGACCAAAGTATGTAAAGCCAGATCTAAAAATGGAAAGGTGACAAAAACTCCTGAAAACCTTGCCAAATGAAAGAGGGCACCAAAATATGCATCTTTGCCTCTTGCAGCATGTCAAAATTTGCTAGGACGGAGGAGATACAGGTGGTCAAAGCTTTGGTCAACTGCCTGTATATATCGCTTTGCATTTGTGTATATATCAGCCTCTGAATCAACTTCTGGATATACAAAGTGCCTTGTATATCGGTCTGTCAGGATGACCCTCAGTCGAGCCGCCGATGCATAAGGTCCTGCCGAAAAACCCTTGTATATCTTTCTGCTTTTGGCGCTTAAAACAACCTTTTTGAAAACGCCCTGTGTATATGCATTTTGAATCTGCATATACATGGGCCTTTACCTTTTGAATTGGCCCTGTATCGATTTGACACATGGCACTATTTGATTCGTCACTAGAATTAAGCTTGGGGCCATCACTAAAAAACTGCATGTCCCTCCTTGTATGTTCACTGCTTGTATATTAGTTTGTATGTCGCTGATATACAAGTCGAAAATATACAAGCCACTGTAGCTGATGCATTTGCCTTGAATTTGTGACTTGTATATACATACAATCACCTTTGTATGTAGGCCCCACCAGTTGTATGTTAACTTTGTTACCCTTCCTTTGTATGTCGCAGCATACAAGTCATGGACTCCAAAATGATCATTAATTGTATTTGATTGCCCCATTGGGTTCAGCTTGTATCACCTTTCTTTGCATGTTCAAATATACAAAACACTTATACATACAAGGCGGACCTGACACCTGAATATGTTGAATTTGATCTTGGATTCAAATTCACCTTGTATACATTCTTTGTATCTTTGAAACATACAATCTTCTTTGCATATGCATGGGCCCCACCAACTGCATCTACTTGTATATCGACGAATGCATGTGAAAACATACAAAGTGAAAAATACAAGACACTGTAGCAAATGCATCTTTGTCTTTGTATATTGCAAATGTATATTAGCGACATACATTCACTGTAGCACATGTATCAAAGTCGGCCTTGTATGTTTTCATTGTATATTGGGTTGTATGTGCAAACATACAAACCCAATATACAACTAACTTGATATACATCTAACTTGATATACATTTGCAGAATATTCCGGGGATCTGCGAAAGATTCTCCAATGTATATGTAGGCCCGATATGCATTGAAAAATGCATACAACTCATTTTTTCACCTTTTGCCTTGTATATATCCTTTGCATATTCCTTTGTATGTTGAAGGCGAATGTATATGCAAATGTACATTCAAAAATACATACAAATACAAGCTATACAAATGAGAAAATCCCAGCGATAGAAAGCACTTGAAAACAAAAGATTTCTGGGTTTTTTTGAGTTTTTTGCAAGGATTCCTCAGGCAAGATTTTGGCATTTTTTGACAAGGCATGCATGAGTATTTGAAGAATTTACACCTTGTACATGCATTTCTAAAAGATTTCAAGAAAAATATAAGGTGGAATATTTGGCTCTGGGCAGAGGCAAAATAGGTCAACAACAATATTTGCTAGATTCCCATTGTGGATAAATCTGAGCCGCACTTATTCAGAGTAGATAGCTTAGACGTTTGGTGGCATTAGCTCCCCCTTACACGACACACAGTTCTCGAGTGCACCCAAACTTTGAATTCCCAAAGACCTGAAGATCTCAAGGAATTTTCTATCTCAACTTTGAATTGTGAGAACGTGGGACAACTTCAGAGGTCTGACCTCCTGTACCAACAAATAGAAGGATTTTGGCCACTAAAAAAATGGTTTCTAGTGATATTCAGGGGATTGACACCTTATGAGCATCCAACAAGCCACTTAAAGGTTTAACTAGCTCTACTAGGAGTTTTAATATACACTAGGTACACCTCCTTTCGAACTAGCACTATACGGTAAGCGCTAATACTAGTTTGGACTTAGCTTTCTTCTTATTCTATTTTGTATAGTAGACCAAATGAAAGTACCGCTTAGGGTCACAAATGAGTTCTCCTTGTGGATGTGTCTCAAAAGCAGGCCCACTCTAAAGGTATTAACAAGTTCTCTTGCACCTAAGATCCATTTGATAGGCAAGGGGAGAGGTTACTTTTGTTATTAGCTTAGGGTTACAAACATGCACAACAAGCAAACAAAAAAGGATAAAAAAAACATGGAGCAAACAAAGTTCCTTTTAAGCACCAAAACCAAATGTTCCTAAATTAGTAAAAAATATGATGAGTCTTTGACTGATCAATCCTACAACAGATTTGTCAGTAGTTTTAATCCACCTTTCTTTGACAGAAGATAAGAAGCTGCAATGACAAATGTTAGTTGCCAAAGAAATCAATTTGCAATAGTATAAACCAAAGGCGAGTGAACAGTGATCAAATGTGACTGTCTGCAAATCAAATGCAATGATAATTTTACCAAATGTGATCACCTGCCATTCAAATGCGAGTCTGTGTTGTGCAAAAGTGACAGGAGATCGTGCAAATGCAATTGACTATTTACCAAAGGCATTTGGATCTTGTAAAATCTATACAAGCTCAAAACTTAGGTTAAGATAAATGATTAACAACCAAATATGAGAGCTTTGATAACCCCAGAAGATGAATTGCTTGAGTTGAATCCTATATTTTGCAAAATAACACAAAAGATCTAGCTAATTGATATGATTAGGTAGAAGATAAATCAAACCCCAAATAAACCTACTTGAGGATGATACAAAACACTTAGGATTAGCAAATAAACTAGCGTGCAACCTAAATCAGACACAAAAAATGAACTAAAAACCTTAGAAGATCCTGCAAAGATAGAAAAACATCAACAAAACCCTAGATAACTAATGGGGATCCTCTGCCGATCATATGCGAATATTTGTGAGCTAAAGGTGATTGATGATTGTGCAGATGCGATTTACTACGTACTGACTGCGATTTACGACCGTGCAAAGGCAACAATCTACCATTGAAGTGCAATGCTCTGCAGATCAAATGTGCTATGTGTATCTATACTTCAAAACAACTTTCCAATGAAAAAGTTAATCAAGGACGTGGGTCCCACCGGGTGTGCCAGAATGTGTGAGTAGGAAAAATTAGGTTAACAAGATCAAGCATTGCAAATCAAACCTAATCCTACCACCTTCAAAGAATCCATCTAAATGACACAAAATGAAAGCAAATCAAAGAACAATGTCACCTAGATTGTATTGATTCCTTGGTTGTAATGTGGATTGTTTCTCAATAGTGAACAACCATAGTTGCCATAGTTGCAATGATGATGGATGATATGCTCAAAGTGCTCAATGAACTCAATATGCATGAGATGATAATTTGGATGCTTTCAAGATTGTGTGGAATCTCTATGAAATGAAGTGAGAGGGTGTTTATATAGCTCTCTACTAAGATTGATCAATAGTGGAGATTAGGTGGCTATGTGAACGATTGAGATTGAACAAGAATCTTTGATGAATGTGTACAAGACATGTGTCCATAGGAAAAGCTTTTATTAAATGATTGTAGTTGGTTTGTTGGTAGTACTAAGATTGCTTTTCTTTAAATAGGATGCTTTTCTATTTTAAGGATTAGATGATGTGGATGATTGATTTTAGAACCAATTAAATCATTTTTGTATATGATTTAGGATAGGACCTATCTTGTACACATAGAAGAATGTGATAAGACAAGGAAATGATAAGATAAAAATAAATTAAACAAATAAATTTATTTAAATTATTTTTAAATGATAGAAAAGCTAAATTAGAAAATTGTAGTTGGTTTGTTGGTAGTACTAAGATTGCTTTTCTTTAAATAGGATGCTTTTCTATTTTAAGGATTAGATGATGTGGATGATTGATTTTAGAACCAATTAAATCATTTTTGTATATGATTTAGGATAGGACCTATCTTGTACACATAGAAGAATGTGATAAGACAAGGAAATGATATAATAAAAATAAATTAAACAAATAAATTTATTTAATTTATTTTTAAATGATAGAAAAGCTAAATTTAGAAAATTGGAGAATGAACATAAATTAAATAAATAAATTTATTTAATTTATAAAGATGATGAAAAGATAAATAAATAAAATATTGATTTTATTTATTTTTAAAGGAATAATGGGATAATTAAATAATTAAAGATTATTTAATTATAGATGAAAATAGAAGAAAATATATGATAATAGATGGAATTAATTAAATAAATATAATTTATTTAATTAATGATAGAAAGAGAGTGATTTAGAAGAAAAATAGATGATTGACACAAGTGTGCTAGACAAAATTGACATATGCAAGGTGAAAATGCAAGAAATTCACAAATGATGAAAATAGTCAATTTTGGGTGTCTACATCATCAATCTGAACTTGCTTGTCTTTGACTTCTTCAACTGCTTCTATATCATTAGACTCATTTGACTCATATCCATCAGGCTCTGAGATTTTCTGAGTATCTTCATCTACCTTTACATTTGCACTTTCAATAATCTTCCTCAACCTTTTGTTGTAGCATCGGTAGGCTTTGCTCTTAGTAGAGTACCCAAGGAATATGCCTTCATCACATCTAGCATCAAACTTTCCCAACTCTTCATCTCTTCTGATATAACATTTACTTCCAAAAACTTTGAAATACTTGATAGTAGGAGCTCTTCCATACCACAGCTTATAAGGTGTCTTTGTTCCATTTTCTTTGACTTGCACTCTATTTTGAATGTAGACAGTAGTATCAATAGCTTCTTTCCAATATACTTTTGAAAGGTCAGCTTCTTTGATCATTGTTCTAGCAGCTTCCTGAACTGTTCTATTCTTTCAACTACTTCATTTTGTAGAGGAGTTTCGAGGGTAGACAATTGTCTCTTTATCCCATGTTCTTCAGAAAAAGCATTGAATTGATTTGAAGTAAACTCACCACCTCTGTCAGACCTCAGACACTTGATTCTCATATCCATTTCATTTTCAACCATTTCTTTAAATGCCTTGAACTTGTCTAGGCTTTTGATTTTTCTCTAAGAAAAGTAACCCAAGGCATTCTTGAATAATCATCAATAAGTAGCATGAAGTAGCTGTCACCTTGTAGACTTCTTATTCTTGTAGGACCACATAAGTCTATATGCACCAACTCCAACAGTCTGGTAGAGGTTTGTTCTTTGCTTTTGAAACTTATCTTTGTTTGCTTCCTGTTGGGTGAATATTTTGTTCTCAACTAACTAAGGACAAAATGATTATATCAACTGCAGTATGATGAGATTAAATCTCTCCTCTCAGAAAGGGGAGGCTCCCTTCTTATTGCTATCTGAATCAACTAATGATTAAACGATACTTATTTACACTACAATTATCTGTGAGGGCGTTTCCATTAACATATTCTCTTTCTTTAGAATAAGAGAAATGAATTACAATAACGACCTTGATGATTACAGTGGCTAAGGAACTAAATAATACTAATTGTTGCAATAATAACCAATATACAATTCTATTAGATGAAAGAATAACAGGAGAGATACGAACACATAAGAGTAACTAGAAAATCCACAGGAGCACAAAGTCTTCTGCCACTTTCTGCGATGATTTCACTTAAATAATCCATGCAACAAAGTATAGCTCAAAGACTATTAATTCGCAACACCACAAACTCACAAGAATATAGATGATACTTGTGGCACAAAATTTGCAATCTCTCAGCCACACTCATTTACAAAACATATATCTCCAAAAATAATATGATAACACAAAATTTACCAGTATTAAATTTGATTTCGTTTCAACAATGAAATACTAGATTACCCACAAATCAACTTCAAGATAATATGAATAGAGATATGTAAGAACACTCTTTCATACAACAAATGTATTCCCAAAACAAAGGTTGGATATAAATTTTCTTCTTTTATTGATAAGTTCTTAATGTGCACTTTCAACACAAAGTTTAAAATATGCTTCACAAAATTGGCAGAGCTTCGCTTCAAAGATTAAAAGGTTATCATTTATAAAACAGGCTCTCTTTATTTATAATGAGAGACTGAGAGAAAAAATAGGAAAACTATAACTACCTTGACTTATTCAACATAAAAGTCCAAATTGATTTAGGACTTCTCTATTTTTACATGTAATTACATATTGAAAAAGTACATACAAATATGTCTGGAGAAAAATACAAAAGGCATGAAAATATTGAAAAATAAACTAAGGCATGATCAATCTTCTCCACCATCTTTCTTCATGAAATCTTCATATTTCTTCATTATTGATTGTACTTCATCTGCATCAGGTCCTGAAGTATGTTTAGAAATAACAAGAGCCCTAGTTATGGAATCTTTCACAGTGTTGCTAGATTTCTCATGCCTACCCAGAACTAGCTTGAGATTGTCCAAGGTCAACTGTATATCCAACAACTTATCCATAGAAGACACTGAGAAAGATTGATCTTCAAACTCCTTCTGGATCATGTTATTGAATGCCTTTATCACTACATTTGTGGAAAGAAACTTATGGTTTTCATCACGCAATTCACAAGGAAGTTCTTCAATTTTGTTGACAAGACTTACATCATAATCTTCACTAACTTCCCGAGGATTCTACAAATCTTTAATTAATTCTTTGATGACAGTTATTCTATGAATCATAGTTTCCTTGATTTCCACATACATTTCTCGATTAGGAATGATCCCAATCTCTATCAATGTGCTCAATTTGAGCTTCTTCATTTTGGTCTAATCATGTAGACTATCCTCCAAGACTTGTTGCTCATCAGAAAAAGTATCAACAACCTTATCCAACTCAGCTCTTACACTTTCCAATCTCTCCATTTTTTCCACAGAAGATTTTAAGAGTTTTGATCTTTGTACCATCATTCTATCTAGGAATTCACCAACCACTCTACCTCTTGTATGAATCTTTTCAACCTTTTGAATAACAGGATCTTCCATGGTGATAGCCACAGGTTCCACTAATTCAGAAGACAAGGTAATCTTTTGAAGCACTGAGGTCAACTATTCTTGTTTAGCCTTGTACTGATCTTTCATCTTTCTCTCATGATCAAACTTCACAATTAGAGAATTCAAAGTATACTATGCATCAGCTTTAGCACTCTTATGAGTGATCTTTCCCAATTTAATCCTTGAAATAGAATAATCATTCATATAAAACTCTTCAATAGATACGTCAGGAGGAGGCTGAGCTATTTTTGCATATATGTGACCCTTGTCTTCAAATAACCTGGAAATAGTCTTCAACTTCTTCTTGGTCTTGGTCTTCACAGGTGTTAGTTTCTCAAAGTCAAAGTCGTCTAGGGAGAAACTTCCTTCTTCCTCTTTAGTGTATGAGATGATAGCCAAGGGGGAAGTGTAGATAGACTTACATCTAAACCAGCAGTCATGGTTGGTGTAGGAGAAAGTGCACTCACAAAAGTTGAAGTTACAATAGGTGAAGTGTTAGTGAAAATAACACCAAGAACATCTACATTTGGAATTTGCCCAGAATTAGTTAACAGTTGCTCAAAATCAGATTGGGTGTGTATATCAAATGAAGGTGAGGATAGACTAGGCAAAAAGGAGGAAGAACCAAAAACAATTTCCAAATTCTGCTTGAGACTATCAAAAGTGGCCCTAGATGAAGGAGATGAATGCACAGATTGAGAAGACCTAGAAGACTGAATAATGATTGAAATATTTGGAGTAACTGAGACAGTAGGAGTGGAAGTAGAAATTGACAAAGTGTCCAAGGAAGAAGAAACATGTGGCTCCTGTAAAACATCATCATGAGAAGACATATCAGGCTCTTCATGTTGTTCCTATTCTTCTTGCCTTTCTTCTTGATCAATTTCTTCCCTTTCCTAGGAAAGCAACTCTTCAATAGCTTGCTCCTCAACAGATGGCCCCTCATCAACTACTTTTTCCTTTCCACCCTTTGAAACAAATTTGATCTTGGGCTTGGCAATTTTACTTGAGCTAGGCACATCGCTTTTATTCTTCATCCTCAATTCTTTCTTTTTATCTGTTTCTTTGTCTTGTGTTTCCTCTTCTGATCCAGTTATAAAATTCTTCAAATGAATTCCTTTTCCACCCAACCATACATTAGTGTAAGACATAATTATTTGAAATCTTTGCCGGATAGAAGTTACCTCCTTTCGACCATTGTATTTTTGACAAAGTAGAGTATGCAATGTTATCTGTCACATAGGTGGGATCCAAATTGTCATCATCATCAACCATGCCCTCTGGAATATTGGCCAAGTCAAATTCTTTAATTTGACTCAAAGTCAACCTGCAATAATCCATTTTTCTGATTTCTTCTTCTGTTCTCAAATCTAACCAAATATCCTCCACTCTAGGCATATGGGTCAAAGATTTCTTTTTGATCTTATCTTTTACCCCTTTGAAATCAAAATGGGCCCTTTTCTTATAGAGTTTCATTGTAGCCAACTACATCTCAGACTCTATATCTTTGGCCTTATGAGAGGTAGAAATGGAATATCAGCCAATCTCAATTGGAAATCTGAAACAAGGTTTCTTTAACTCCATTTGCTTACTATGCACAGTCACGATTTGTCTGCATAGTTCCATCAATACAATCTTGTCATTGGGGTACCTTGGAAGCATATAAGTATACCCCATTAAGCAACCAACCCTCAAATAGTTAAAAGTGGGAAATTGCAAATACATACAACCATATCTATTTACAACTGACCAAGCTTCGTCAGAAACCCTTCTTTGTTCCAATTAGGGATCAAACAAACACAAGAAAACAACAAAGAAAGCATCATTCACCCTTCTGAAGTGATGAATTCCTCCATCAAGGGTCAACTAAGGATAATACTGATAAATAGGAACCACTTTCTAATCTCCCTATGATATCAAACCTAGAAAACTCCTCATTGAGGTAGTAGCATAAACAAGATATGATGTCATGCAAAACTTGGATGAATTAGACACCTTTGTGAGTTGTTCATGAATAGCATTGTTGATTTGTTCTCCCTAGAATATCGGTTGCTTTCCCTTCAATATGAACCTGATGTATAAGTACATCCACTCATGAAAGGTGGAAGATGTAGGGAGTCCTCTTACTCTTCTTAGAAGAGTAATCAAGTCACTGACCTCTTCAATGAAATCACTATGAGGAAAGCTTTTAGGCCATCTTGAGAGATTTGGCCTTACAGACTTCAACCATTTGGTATTGATTATCTTCTTTGTAGTCTTAGAATCCTTATCATATTCTTCTGTGAGTAATCAAAGTCAATGTCTGCACATAAGTCATTGATTATCTTCTTTGTAGTCTTAGAATCCTTATCATATTCTTCTGTGAGAAGCATGCAGAAGAAACTGCAACACAAGATTTAGGGTTTTGTAGTGCTAGGAAAATTTGCTTATTAGAAACTACAATGATGGGAAAATTCAGAGCAATGACATGAGCTTTGCGGAGCTAGAGTGCGATTGGAGCAAAACACGGAGCTAAAGTGGGTAATTGGTTGAAAAAGGAAAATTTCCCATTGTTAGAGAAATTTTGGGTCAATGTGTAAGGGCGCTAAAATTTAGCGCTTCTATATGTACATATTGCATGGGTTTAGTGCAAGGTCAGTGAATTTTACCTACATTGCAACTTGGTAAAACTTCATAAGTGTGGGAGCTGAAAAATTCTCTGGTTCTACATATGAATGTGGTAAAGTATTATGTATGGGTGACAAAATTTGTCGCCGCTACATATGGGTAAAAATATCTTGGCATGGGCGTCAAATTTTACCGCTTATGCATATAGAATAAAAACTAACTTCTGTCGGGTCGAAAAAATTTTCCAACCCTACATATGAGTAAAACCCAAGTTTTAAACTTTACACCAAGGGGAAAACAAGGTAAAACAATGTTGGCGAATTTTGCTGACGTTACACCAAGGGAGAAACAGTCGAACATTGGTATTACTACCAATGTTTTGGCAGTAGGTTTTTTCGCTATTTGAAGGACAATGGGAATAAATCAATGGTTTGAACAAATGGTGAATAATGCCAATCAATGGTATTTCAAAGACGAACAAAATGATAAAAACCACTAATACTTTCACAACAGAAGGGACAAAAAAACTCTTAACAGAGAAAAACAAAACTAGGGTTTTAAACTAGTTCACAAGAAAACACGAACATATGTAAATGAAAGCACACAGTAAAATGAAGATAACAAAAACCCTAACCAATAATGCAAAAAAAAGAGAAGAAAGAAGAACTTACCCGGTGACAACGGATAGAAGAATTACTGAAACCCTAACTCAAACCACTGATCAAATCCGCTTGATGATGTGGACTAAGCAATCTCGAGGACTCTCCAAAGGTGTAGAGTAATCATGAAGGCCAAAGGTCAAAGAAACAATGAAAATAAAAACAATTAAAATTCATTTAAACCCCAAATGCACCACGATTAAGGTGCATTTATTACACTTGGTGTGAAGTAATTGTTGCTCGGGTGGCAAAATTTGCCAACCCCACAACAATTAAAGGGGATATATTAGGGTCAAAAAATTTTGCCACCCTGACATGATACAAAAAGACTCCTAACATGTAGTCGTGGTAAATTTTGCTGCTCCTACATGTAGACGAAAAATTTCTAACTCTAGAAACTAAAATTTGCAACTTGAACTATTTTGCAAATGTTGAGAAACTGACACAAGATGACACTCAGACAGACTCTTTGAGGCTAGGGGAACATGCACAAGGACAATTGTGATTTCCTTGTTTTGCAAGCTTAGAGTTGTGGGCTATGAAATAGACAAGTTTCGTAGGGGTCACCCCACAAATTGAGCTTTGCTGTATTTGAGGATAACAACTAGCTCTAACTGGGGAGCTTCCTTCGATCATCCTTTGAAATGATTGAAGGGAGAAGAACTCTTGTCTCTAAGTGCCTTCATCCATCCATTGGGTTGTAGAGTCAAGCGACACAATAAAAAGACACAAAAAGACTTAAAAGGAAAAGACTCAAAACTGTACAAATATTTACAAACTTATCTATAGCTTCATTGTGAGAAAAGTTTCAGATGTTGTCCATTGTGGGGCAGCAGAAAAGGTGTTCCATCTTGATACTCCAAAAGGAAACTATTTTCACCACAAAGATGATGAATTACAAAGGGGCCTCTCCACAAGGAATCAAACTTCCCATGCATTCCTTTAGGTTCTCTTCTTTTGTCCTACAATAGGACCTGATCACCAACTTGGAAATTCTGAGATTTTGCCTTTTTGTCAAATAATTTCTTTACTTGACTCTGGTGTTCCGCATTGCGAGCCACCACCTTACGCATTGTTCTTCAAGTTTGAAAAGGAACATTACGTGTTTGTTGATAGAGCTATCAAAAGTTCCATCTTTAATGGCCCTGGCCAACTTCAAAGCAGGTAGCTCCAAGGTGATTGGTATTTCGACATTCAATCCATACAATAGCTAAAATGGTGACATGCTGATTGCTCTTTTTGGGGTAATACGATCTTCCCACAATACATCAAACAATGCCTTGTACCAGGTCCTCTGATTCTCATCAACTAGTTTCCTGATGATAGTAACCAAGTTCTTATTGCTAGACTTGGCTTGACCATTCCCTTGAGGATAATAATCAAAATAGTGAGCAAGAATGATCCCATACTCAAAGCAGAAACTAGTTATTTCTTGGGAAGAATAATAAGTAGCATTATCTACTACTATCTTGTTTGGAATACTAAACCTAGATATGATATTTTCTTTGAGGAACTTACAAACTACTTCAGAAGTAGCATGCTTCACCGGAATAGCCTCCACCCACTTAGTGAAATAGTAAATTGCTGTGAGAACATAACTATGCCCCGCACTTGATGGTGGATTTACTCTACCAATGAAGTCAATCCCCCATTGGTGAAAAGGTTCCTCAATTATTATTGGCTTGAGAGGTAATGTTGCCAACTTGGGTTTCCCCACAAACTATTGACTTAGTTCACACTTACGCACCCAGTTGTATGCATCTTGGAAAAGTGTGGGCCAATAATATCTAGCTCACAAAATCTTGTGATCTGTCACCGAGGCTGAGAAATTTCCACCACATGCCAAACTATGAAATGACTTCAATAGTTTACCTTGTTGTGCCCTATCGACACAACGTAGAAAAATTCCATCAAGACCCCTCTTATGCAAACAATTGTACCACAGAACAAAATTTGTAGCCTTGAGTTTGATCATCCTCTTCTCTTTGTAGGATAGGTGTTCAGGACATTCACCATAAGTGAGGAAGTATGCAATGTTAGAGTACCATTCATCTGTTGTACTAACAAGCAAAACGGTGGGAACAACCTCATTCTCTACTTCTTCATCACCTATTTCTTTTGGCACATTATCAGCGATGAGCTAACACAAACCTTTCCCATGTACTAGCTTGGTGGGTTTGATATCTAGATCATACTCTTGGATCTTGGTGATCTAGTTGCCTCTCTTACTCCAAAAATCTTGTTGAGTTAAGATAGACTTAACTGCTGAATCTGGTACTAAGGCAGTAGTGTGGGAATTCAAGATGCAGTACCTGAAATGCTTGACTACCTTGACGACAACATAGGCATGTTTCTCCATTGCTGAATATTTGAGCTCATGAGCCTTCAAAGGACAACTCATAAATGCAATCAAAGATTCAATGTCCTCCTTGTTTTGTTGTACTAGAATCACTGGCAGAGTATGCTCGGAAGCATAACTATACATGATGAAATCCTTTGTGTAGTCTAGACAAACCAAAACTAGAGCATGTGCAATGGATTTCTTTATGTCCTCAAAAGCCTCTTTACCTTCCACACTCCAATGGAAAGTGAACTTTCCTTTCATCATATTTACAATATGACGAGTCTTTTCTGTAAACTCGGGAACAAACCTTCGCAGAAAATTTACCTTCCCAAAGAAGGAGTGTACAACTGTCTTACTTGAAGGCAAAGTAAGACTTTGAATAGATTTAACTCTCTCAAAGTCAATTTTAATACTTTCCTTGGACACAATATGCCCAAGAAGCTTACCTTCCATCACCCAAAAAATGGACTTTGTGGGATTCAAGGAAATACCATGCTGCCGACATCTTTCTAGAACTTGTCTTAGATGATAAGCATGATCTTGACATTTTTTAGAAAAAATGGTTAAGTCATCAAGATAAACAACAATGAACTTACCCATCTCATCATGAAAGGTAAGATCCATTGCTCTCTGGAAAGTTGCACCTGCATTCATCAATCCAAAAGGCATTTTGCAATATGCAAACGTGCCCCAAGGAGTGGTGAACGCAGTCTTATGTTGGTCTTCTTTGCTAACCTCCACCTAATTATATCCTAAGAAACCATCAAGCATGGATAGCATCTCTATACTTGTCATCATTTGTAAAACTTGATCCATCACCGGCAAGGGGTAATTATCCTTCAATGATGATTGGTTCAAATTGCAGAAATCCACACAAATGCAAATCTCTCCATTCTTTTTTCTCACCAGAACAATATTGGCTATCCATATTGAATGGTGGATAGGAAAAATTATTTAGGCATTAAGCATCTTCTGAATCTCAGCTAGAATGGTACCTGAGATTTTTGGATTATATTGCCTCTATTTCTGTTTGTGAGGTAAAGATCCCATCTTGAGTGGAATCTCATGTTGAACTCCCTTCAGTCGAAATGACTTCAAGTCATCATATGAGTAGGCTAGCACATCAATGTATTGTTGCAAGAGTGTCACAAACTTGAACTTCTCATCCGCTGTGTAGCATTTCCCAATGTTAACCATTTTAGGATCACTTTCCATGCCTAGATTCACTTGCTCAAACTCAATAGATGAATCTATTCCAGATTGTTGCTGCTGTTTGATGTAGCGGTCGTGCTTATCAAAAAGTTTCTCAAGGAAAACTAGACCTTTGGGAATCTTGTTTCCTTTCAACTGCAATATCTCCTTGCCTATTTCCTAATCAATATCAGACACAGATTCTCGAGGAGGAGAATCAATTCCTTCAAAATAGAGTTCACTAAAATTCTCTACTTTCTCCAAGAACGCAATGATTTGATCATCACCATTGAAGACTTGCCAATGGTTAGAATTATCAAAAACACTTGATCTAAAAACCAACTCAATGGAATAGTTATTACCCTTAAAATCCTTGTGAGGAACCATAAGAGTAGCTGATACAGCCAATGAATCTACTCTATCATTGAAATCTCTTGGAACAACAGAAATCTTAAACGCATCAAAATCTTCAATGCAATTCCAAACGTGATTGAGGTAATGCCTTAACCTCTCATTTTTAGTCTAGTAAAGATTTCTTACCTGATAAATGATTAGTTTTGCATCTCCTTGCGCATGGAGATTCTTGATTCCTTTTGTGTGAGCAACTTCCATCCCCAACAACAGAGATTCATACTCGATAGTGTTATTGGTATTATCAAAATGTAGCTTGTAGGAGAAAGGAAAGATATCTCCTTTTGGAGATGTGAGTACTATTCCAGCTCCATATCTCATTAAAGAATAGCTACCATCAAATTCCAAAGTCCAAACATCATTTGAACATTTCAATTTGACATTCTCAAGATTAGGGGACTCTTCACTTGAAGAAGAAGAATCCTCTATCATCAAGCTTTCATTTGAGTCATCATCTGACATTTCAGAAACCTCATTAGTAGTCAGAAAATAATTACCCATACCTGAAGATTTTAAAAGAATTTGTACCTTCGGATCTTTAGACTTGGTTACAGTATACTTAGCTTCTCTTTTAGGAAGAAGCTTTTGCATGACACCTTTAACAAGTATCCTTGCCTCTGACCAATCCATGTTGATTTCTCCACCAACATCCTTGCAAAAGTTTTGTCCCAATAATATTCCATATGAAGCTAGAACATCAGCCACAAGAACTGTCATCTTTATTCTCTTTTCTGGGAAAGTAGTGAATGCAAATTGTGCATCCTTGATCTGCCCTATGAGGGGCACTTGCTTGGTTTCCATAGAGAAACAACGACCAAAAGTCTTAGTCAAAGTTAAACCTAAGGCATTTGTTACCTTGGTGGGCATGACATTATCAGAGGCTCTAGAATCTATAACATAGTTACTAAGCTTATGACCATTTACTAGCAAGGAAATATAAAATGGTTCAATTTTTCCTATGGTATTAGAAGGAGAGGCAACTAGATTTCTCTGAGCAGGTCTTATTTTAGGGACGACAGGAGTGGTTTTGGAAGAATCCTACCCCACAGGGGCAACTTTATTTTTAACAAACTTAGGTAATCTTTCAAACTGGTTAGGATTGGCTTGTAGGTATTTGACCTCAGACATTTGAATCTTTGTCTTTTTAGCATGATCTATAATATCAAAAATTTGATATGGACTAGCTATAAAAGATAGAATATTCTCATTTTGAGGTTTTACATAAGGGGTATTGGTCTTAGGTGCTAAAAATGAAGTAGGAGAATCTGATGTACTTACTTGTTTGTCGCCAGCCACATCTCTTGGTTGGAAAGGTAAAGGAGTACCCCTCTTAGCAATGATAACTGCAGGATGAGGATATTCCCTTGACTTTCCTTTATTAGCCACATGTTGATGGTTAGATTGATTTTGTGACCATGTGAGAACAACATAAGATTCACCATATGCAGCTTCTTCTTGTTCCATCTCATCTTCAAAATTTAGGAAACCAATATTAGAGTCACCGGCCAACTCTTCTTCACCCTCTGCGAAGAGATTAGCACCATCTTCCTGATCAAAATCTGATGAGGGTAGATTGTCTTTCTCTGTTTCATAGTAATCCATTGCTGCATTTACTGGCGATGCTTCCAAAGCAAGCCTTCCTTGTGGTGGAGGAAGCCTATTTTGACCTTGATTTCTTGTAGCGTTTCCTTGATAATTGGGGCATTGGGAAACGTTCTCCTTGGTATGTCCTTGTAGGAGGGAATGGACATATTCTGAGAAATTTGGCTTTTAAGAGCTAACAACTCATTAGCCAACTTTTTCACCAAAGGATCCGTGGTACTAGTAGAAGGTGTATTTGTAGAGGGCTGCCCTTTAGCTCTATTTGTATATTTTCTTATCTTTCCGGTGAGGATTAGGTCATCCTCAATCTTAGTAGCCAAGCTTTGAGCTATTGCTAGATCAACTGAATTTTCCCGTCACAAAAGAAAACTTACTTCTGGCAGTTGAGTGTTAATGAAGAAACATTTTTGATTTTCAACTGTCGGTTGAGCAGTTGCTAGAATCTGATTTGTCATCTTTTTGAACTTTACAATGAACTCACACATGGGTTCTTGCAGCTCTTTCTTCATTTGTGTAAGCTAAGCTAATAGTTCATGTGCATCCTCAACAAGCTTGAACCTAGCCTCAAACTTAGTTCAGAGAATATTCCATCCAGTGATGGCTTGTGATGGAAGATGATAAAACCAATCTGTAGCTACACCTTGAAGTGTTTCAATAAATAGTCTTACAGACACATCTTCATGTTCCACTCCCAGAACACCACAACCAATATAAAAAGTTGCAATGTGTTCATTAGGGTGAACTTTTCCATCACCATAGAACGTAGGAAAATTCTTCCTTGAACCACGAGGTAGTTCATGTAGTGGTGGAGAGAGATTCAAGGGCCCGAAAGCATTACCCCACAGACCTTGAACGACCTGACCTAGAGTAGCCATTCTTCCTTGGTTGAAAGGAGGAATAACAAACCTTTGAACTCTTGTGGTAGGTAGAACTTTAAGAACACTAGAATCTTCACTTGGTATAGGATATCTCATGTTAGTAGGGGGAAAACTTTGTATATGCTAAAGAAGAAATCTCATAGGCAGAAGATTGAAATTATGTTGTTGCATCAAATCAAAAATAGGATCTACGAATCCTTGGCCTCTTCTGCTTCGTGTATACCTTGGTTCTTCTAGAATGCAATTTAATAAACAAAAGATAAACAATACAAAAACCTATTACAAGCAATGGGGCTGGTATACTTCAATTAAAGGCATGAGGCTCTTGGTTGCGTGCTCGTTCCCCCGCGGAGTCGCCAAAACTTGTTGGGTGAATATTTTGTTCTCAACTAACTGAGGACAAAATGGTTATATCAACCACAGTATGATGAGATTAAATCTCTCCTCTTAGAAAGGGGAGGCTCCCTTCTTATTGCTATCTGAATCAACTAATGATTAAACTATACTTATTTACACTACAATTATCCGTGAGGGTGTTTCCATAACATATTCTCTTTCTTCAGAATAAGATAAACGAATTACAATAAAGACCTTGATGATTATAGTGGCTAAGGAACTAAATAATACCAATTGTAGAAATAATAACCAATATACAATTTCGTTAGATGAAAGAATAACATGAAATATACCAGCACCTAAGAGTAACTAGAAAATCCATAGGAGCACAAAGTCTTCTACCACTTTCCGCGATGATTTCACTTAAATAATCCGTGCAACAAATTATAGCTCAAAGACTATTAACTCACAACACCACAAACTCACAAGAATATAGATGATACTTGTAGCACAAACTCTGCAATCTCTCAACCACACTCATATACAAAACATATATCTCTAAAGACAATATGATAACACAAAGTTTACCAGTATTAAATCTGATTTCCTTTCACCAATGAAATACTAGATTACCCAAAAATTAACTTCAAGATAATATGAATAGAGAGACATAAGAACACTCTTTCATATAACAAATGTATTCCCAAAACAAAGGTTGGAGATAAATTTGCTTCTTTTATTGATAAGTTCTTGATTTCCACTTTCAACACAAAGTTTAAAATATGCTACACAAAATTGGCAGAGCTTCGCTTTAGAGATTAAAATGTTATCATTTACAAAAGAGCCCCTCTTTATTTATAGTGAGAGGCTGAGAGAAAAAATAGGAAAACTATAAATACCTTGACTTATTCAACATAAAAGTCGAAATTGATTTAGGACTTCTCTATTTTTACATGTAATTACATATTGAAAAAGTACATGTAAATATGTCTAGAGCAAAATACAAAAAGTATGAAAATATTGAAAAATAAACTAAGGCATGATCAATCTTCTCCACCATCTTTCTTCATGAAATCTTCATATTTCTTCATTACTGATTGTACTTCATCTGCATTAGGTCTTGAAGTATGTTTAGAAATAGCAAGAGCCCTGGTTATAGAATCTTTCACGGTGTTGCTAGATTTCTCATGCCTGCCCAGAACTACCTTGAGATTGTCCAAGGTCAACTGTATATCCAACAACTTATCCATAGAAGACACTGAGAAAGCTTGATCTTCAAACTCCTTCTGGATCATGTTATTGAATGCTTGTATCACTACATCTATGGAAAGAAACTTATGGTTGTCATCAAGCAATTCACAAGAAAGTTCTTCAATATTGTTGACAAGATTTACATCATTATCTTCACTAACTTCCCAAGAATTTTGCAAATCTTTAATTAATTCTTTGACGACACTTATTCTGTGAATCATAGTTTCCTTGATTTTCACATACATTTCTTGATTAGGAATGATCCCAATCTCTACCAATGTGCTCAATTTGAGCTTCTTCATTTTGGTCCAATCATGTAGACTATCCTCCAAGACTTGTTGCTCATCAAAAAAAGTATCAGCAACCTTATCCAACTTAGCTCTTACACTTTGCATCCTCTCCATTTTTTGCACAGAGGATTTTAAGACTTGTGATCCTTGTGCCAACATTCTGTCGAGGAATTCACCAACCACTCTACCTCTTGTATGAATCTTTTCAACCTTTTGAATAATGGGATCTTCCATGGTGATAGCCACAGGTTCCACTGATTCAGAAGACAAGGTAATCTTTTGAAGCACTGAGGTCAATTGTTTTGCTTTAGCCTTGTATTGATCTTTCATCTTCCTCTCATGATCAAACTTCACAATTAGAGAATTAAAAGTATATTGTGCATCAGATTTAGCACTCTCATGAGTGATCTTTCTCAATTTAACCCTTGAAATAGAATAATAATTCATATCAAACTCTTCAATAGATACATCAGGAGGAGGCTGAGTTATTTCTGCATATCCGTGACCCTTGTCTTCAAATAGCCTGGAAAGAGTCTTCGGCTTCTTCTTGATCTTGGTCTTCATAGGTGTCAGTTTCTCAAAGTGAAAGTCATCTAGGGAGATAGCTTCGTTCTTCCACTTTGGTGTATAAGATGATAGCCAAGGGGGAAGTGTAGACAGACTTGCATCTAAACCATAAGTCATGGTTGGTGTAGGAGAAAGTGCACTCACAAAAGTTGAAGTTACAATAGGTGAAGTGTTAGTGAATACAACACCAAGAACATCTACATTTGGAATTTTCCTAGAATTAGTTAAGAGTTGCTCAAAACCAGATTGGGTGTGTATATCAAATGAAGGTGAGGATAAACTAGGCAAAGAGGAAGAAGAACCAAAAACAATTTCCAAATTCTGCTTGAGACTATCAAAAGTGGCCCTAGATGAAGGAGATGAATGCATAGATTGAGAAGACCCAAAAGACTGAATAATGTTGGAATATTTGGAGTAACTGAGGTAGTAGGAGTGGAAGTCGAAATTGGCAAAGTGTCCAAGGAAGAAGAAACATGTGGCTCATGTAAAAGGCTCTTCATGTTGTTCCTATTCTTCTTGCCTTTCTTCTTGATCAATTTCTTCCCTTTCCTCTGAAAGTAGCTCTTCAGTAGCTTTCTCCTCAACAAATGGCCCCTCATCAAGTACTTTTGCCTTTCCACCCTTTGAAACAAATTTGATCTTGGGCTTGGGAATTTTACTTGAGCTAGGCACATCACTTTTATTCTTCGTCCTCAATTATTTCTTTTTATCTATTTATTTGTCTTGTGTGTCCTCTTCTGATCCAATTACAAAATTCTTTAAATGAATTCCTTTTCCACCCAACCATACATTAGTGTAAGACAGAATTATTTGAAATTTTTGGCGGATAGAAGTTACCTCCTTTTTCAACCATTGTATGGTTGGCAAAGCAGAGTCTGCAATGTTATCTGTCACATAGGTGGGATCCAAATTGTCATCATCATCAACCATGCCCTCTAGAATATCAATCAAGTCAAATTCTTTAATTTGACTCAAAGTCAACCAACAATAATCCATTTTTCTGATTTCTTCTTTTGTTCTCAAATCTACCCAAATATCCTCCACTCTAGGCATATGGGTCAAAGATTTCCTTTTGATCTTATCTTTTACCCCTCTAAAATCAAAATGGGCCCTTTTCTTATAGAGTTTCATTGTAACCAATTGCATCTCAGACTCTATAGATTTGGCCTTATGAGAGGTAGAAATGGAATACCAGCCAATCTCAATTGGAAATCTGAAACCAGTTTTCTTTAACTCCATTTGCTTACTATGCAAAGTCATGCTTTGTCTACATAGTTCCATCAACACAATCTTGTCATTGGGGTACCTTGGAAGCATATAAGGATACCCCATGAAGCAACCAACACTTAGATAAGTAAAAGTGGGAAATTACAAATACATACAACCATATCTATTTACCATTGACCAAGCTTCATCAGAAACCCTTCTTTGTTCCAATTGGGGATCAAACAAACACAAGAAAATAACAAAGAAAGCATCATTCACCCTTCTGAAGTGATGAATTCCTCCATCAAGGGTCAACTAAGGATAATACTGATAAACATGAACTACTTTCCAATCTCCCTCTGATGTCAAACTTGGAAAACTCCTCATTGAGGCAGCAACATAAACAAGATATGATGTTATGTAAAACTTGGATGAATTAGACACCTTTATGAGTTGTTCATGAATAGCATTGCTGATTTGTTCTCCCCAAAATATTAGTTGCTTTCCCTTCAATATGATCTTGATGTATAAGTACATCCACTCATGAAATGTGGAAGATGTAGGGAGTCCTCTTACTCTACTCAAAAGAGTAATCAAGTCACTGACCTCTTCAATGAAATCACTATGAGGAAAGCTTTTAGGACATCTTGAGAGATTTGGCCTTACAGAGTTCAACCATTTGGTATTGATTATCTTCTTTGCAGTCTCAGGATCCTTATCATATTCCTTCTGTGAATAATCAAAGTTAATATCTACACATGTGTCAAGGCTAGGACATATGAAGGCTTTATCAAAGAATTCTGGATCCAATCTTATGATTACATTCCCAATGGAATCACTGACACTCCTATTATCTTTGTTATAGTGAGCCACCACTTGGACAAACTCAGGATTGTGTGCGGCAACAGGGAAAGCAACAACCAAATGAATGTTACTTTCCACAACTCGTCTCATGATTTGACTGAGAGGTTGCTTTTTAGTTCTCTCTACAAACTCGGCCATATCAACATGATCCATGTTAGTGTCCTTGATTTCATCCACATTGGAAGTCACCGATGTCACTGGAAAAACTCCTTGGTACTTGTACTTCATGGCTTTTGACTTTTTTGGAGATGGATTAGTCATTTGAAGTACAAAAATCTTTGTTGAAAGATAGACCTCGAGAAGTGTACAGAGGAAACTGCAACACGAGATTAAGGGTTTTGCAGTGTTCGGAAAATATGCTTATTGGAAACTACAATGATGGGAAAATTTAGAGCAATGACATGAGCTTTGCGGGGCTAGAGTGCGATTGGAGCAAAAAATGGAGCTAAAGTGGTCAATTGGTTAAAAAAGGAAAACTTCCTAGTGTTACAGAAATTTTGGGTTAGTGTGTAAGGTTGCTAAAATTTAATGCTTCTACATGTAGGTATTGCATGGGTTTTGTGCAAGGTCAGGGAATTTGGCTAACCTAGCAACTTGGTAAAAATTCATAAGTGCGGGAGCGGAAAAAGTATCTGGTTCTGCATATGAATGTGGTAAAGTATTATGTATGGGTGACAAAATTTGCCCTCCCTACATATGGGTAAAAATGTCTTGGCATGGGTGGCAAATTTTACTGCCTATGCATATAGGATAAAAACTAACTTCTGCGGGGTCAACAAATTTTGCCGACCCTGCATATGAGTAAAACCCAAGTTTAAAACTTTACACCAAGGGGCAAACAAGGTAAAACAATACCAGAGAATTTTGCAGACGTTACACCAAGGGAGAAACAGTTGAACATTGGTATTACTACCAATGTTTTGGCGGTAGGTTTTTCCACTATTTGAAGGACAATGGGAATGAATCAACGGTTTAAATAAACGATGAATAATGCCAATCAATGGTATTTCAAAGACGAACAAAATGGTAAAAACCACCAATACATTCACAACAGAAGGGGCAAAAAAAACTCTTAACAAAGAATGACAAAACTAGGGTTTTAAACTAGTTCACAAGGAAAAATGAACATATGTAAATGAAAGCACACAGTAAAATGAAGATAACGAAAACCCTAACCAATAACACAGAAAAAATAAGAAAGAAGAACTTATTCGGCAACAAAGGTTAGAAGAATTACCGAAACCCTAACTCAAACCACCGATCAAATCCACTTGATGATGTGGAGTAAGCAATCTTGAGGACTCTCCAAAGGTGCAGAGCAATCACGAAAGCCAAGGATGAAGAACCATTGAAAATAAAAATAATTAAAATTCTTTTAAACCCCAAAGGTGCCATGATTAAGGTGCATTTATTACACTTCGTGTGAAGTAATTGTTTCTTGGGCGGTAAAATTTGTTGACCCTGCAACAATTAAAGGGGATACATGTAGGTTCAAAAAAATTTTCCACCCTGACATGATACAAAAAGACTCCTAACATGTAGTGGCAGCAAATTTTTCTGCTCCTACATGTAGACGAAAAATTTCTAACTCTAGAAACTAAAACTTGCAACTTGAACTATTTTGTAAATTTTGAGAAACTGACCGAAGATGACACTCAGACGGACTCTCTGAGGCTAAGGGAACACGCACAAGGATAATTGTGATTGCCTTGTTTTGCAAGCTTAGAGTTGTGGGCTATGACATAGACAAGTTTCGTAGGGGTCATCCCACAAATTGAGCTTTGCTGAATTTGAGGATAATACTTCCCAAATTGACATTCTTTGCAAATAGCATTAGCAGGCTTCACAATCTTAGGTAGATCTCTTACATCTTGAACTGAGCTTATTCTCTCCAGATTATCAAAGTTAATATGACACATTGTCCTATGCTATAACAAGCTTTCATTTTTTGGAGCCAACAAACAACAATTGTCAGTACCTTTCAAATGATAAACATTACTATGAGTCTTCTTACCAGCAATAATTATTGTTTCGTAGCTTTTCATTATCTCACATCCATTGTCCTTAAACATTAGATTGTATCCTTTGTTACACATCTGTCCAACATTTAGAAGATTATGTTTTAATCCTTTGACATAAAGAACATCATCTGTATTATGCTTGCCATCAAAAGTAATTGACCCTTTTCCACAAATCTTACCAGCTGCATCATCACCAAATCTAACTTGTCCTCCATCATACTTTTCCAATTTGACAAACTTACTCTTATCTCCTGTCATGTGATTTGAACATTGGATGTCAATGTCCCATTCATCCTTTTCCTTTCTAGCATGAAATGCAGACATTTCTTTCTCTTCTTCCAAACTTCCTTCCTTCACAAAGCTTGCAAAGTTAGCAAAAATAGGTTGTTCTTTTATAGAAATAAACAATCATTTACTAGCATTACCATCTTCAAAATCAGATTCATCATCAGTTACACCTTCATCATTTTTAACATAGTAACTTTTCCTTACCATCTTACCTCTACCTTCTTTGTTCTTGATCTTCAAAGTTCTATCAGGACATCTTGAAGCATAATGGCCAATCTTACCACAACTGAAACATTTGAAAGGTAACTTACCTTTGAAATTTCTAGTTCCCTTTTTCATTTTGTTTACAAGTTTGCCTCAATCTCATCAAAGTCTTCCTCATTTGATTCCACAACATACTTATTTGATCTAACAGTCTTTTCTGATTTGGCTTTAAAAGTAGTCTCAACTTTCACAGGACCCTCAATAGTGCCAAATTCTCTCATCTCAAAAGCAATCAGTTTTCCAAGCAATTGCTCTTTTGAAAGCTTGCTCATATATAGCAATTCTTTAATGGCGGATACTTTATGACTATAAGATTTGGGAAGTGTTTTGAGTATTTTATTCACAACTTCTTCATCAGTCTGAGTTCCACCAATACCTTTGATGTTGTTGACAACTTCATCAACCTTCTGCATATAGCTTGTTATGTTCTCATCTTCAGACATCTGCATATTTTCATAGCTGGACTTCAAGTTCTGCATCTTGGCTTTCTTAACAGATTCATCACCTTCATAGATACTCTTCAATTTTTCCCAAATCTCATGAGTAGTTTCCAGATCCAACACTTTCACCATTTCAGTATTAGATAGAGCATTTAGTAGAGCATTTTTGGCTTTACCATTAGTCTCATTAGCCCTAATCTCCATTGCAGTTTTCAGATCATTATCAAGTATAGTGTATTTATCTTTAACTATTCTCCACACATTGTAACCAAGAGAAATAATATAACTTTGCATTCATACCTTCCAAAAGGCATAGTCAGTTCCATCAAACTGAGGAATGTCTTTCTTATACGCCATCCCATATCTACCTTAAGCTGTTAGGCTTTCTTTCCAAGGAACCCCCACTCTGATACCAATTTTTGAATGCACAAGACAACAGAGGGGGGGTGAATTAGTTATATCAAAAACTTTAAACCCTCATAAACATAATCACATCCACATCAATTCACTTAAACCGTAATTCTATTATGAAGATTAAACATGAAAAATAGATAACAAAAACTTAATCAAATCAACACCATGTACAAGAGAACACTAGAATTTTACATGGAAAACCCTAGAAGGGAAAAACCATGGTGAGGATTAGCTCACAATATAAAGTAGCATCAGTACCGAATTAGAAAGAGGCTCACTGCCAAAGGGCTCATTGCCCAAAAGAATGCTCATTGTAATAGGCTCACTGCCAAGAGAGGTGGCTCACTACCAAAAGGGCTCACTACCAAAAGGGCTCACTACCAAAAGAGGTGGCTCACTGCCAAAAGGGCTCATTGCTAAAATAGGTGGCTCACTGCCAAAAGGGCTCATTGCTAAAAGAGGTGGCTCACTACCATGAACTGATATGATAGCATCTACCACATGCCTGAGTTCAGTTGGACAATGAAGCACAATACATATTACCTTCACTGCCTCACAACACAAACATATTCATCTTCACATCTTCACACCTACACATGAATCCTTTACACTTATTTATATCAATCATCAACCTTGGAACATATATCAAGGTCAGTAACACATTCTACAACCTTTGGAATAGTCTTCAAGGTCGGTAAACATACACAGTTCAAATTAGGTCTGGACCTAAATAGTCTTGCAAAGAAAAGAGATGAAAGAAGAACATTTCATAGGTTAGTTTAGACCTAAATACATCTTCACATGCTTCAACACACTTCAACAATCCATGAAGCACACATGCAAAGAGTGTAAACAACTAGGTCGGCTAAAACTAGTGTTAACACTAGGATCTTTAGGCACACGCTTCCAAGAACACAACCATAACTTGCAGACCAAGCACAAGCCTTCAACACATTCTAGAGACATCCATGAACAACCTTAAGTCACTTGAGAACCAACAAAATCATCCGTAACACCTTTCACCTTAAGAAGGTTCATTGTGTGCTCACAAACAACACTGTCGAACTCTGCTACACAATAACTTGCTTTTTGAAGCATCAAATCACAAATACTTTGGAATGAAGATAGCTAAGGACCTTATAAACATACATCCAAAACCACACCACCTAAAATCACTTTGCAGAGAAATGAGGAGCAAAATACTTTCTCCCAGACACCTCTGTACAACCTAGAAACTCTGTCAATTACAGTCTTCAAACTAGTGAACATAACTTCTACTGCACAACGATCCGGACCATAAAATTATGGATTTAGCATCTTCAAACACTTCTATAAAACATATCCAAATCACACACTCTAGTCTTCAACATAGAAGAAATGCGGAGCGAAAACTCAGACAGTATCCCTCAAGCCAGAATACTCTGCAACACACTGTTTCCTCTGGAGAGCAAATTTTCTCAAAAGCACTTGGAAACCCAGCAATAGGAACAATATGATAACATCATCAACACCTATATAAGATATTCAAATCACTTTAACATGACAACTCAATCAAGCAACAATCAACAATATTAGAAGACACAGTTGACACCAATGACAACACAAGCATGTTGACATCAATGACAACACCGGTTAGCACATACTTGCAACACCATACACCATCCTCAAATAGATTAGTGATAATTATTGTGAGCTCAATCTACCAGCTTTTTTAGGACTAAATCCTATAGATATATATTTTTAAAGATAATGTGCCTAGTAAACTTTTTAACATGACCAGCGATGCTGGTGCGACACGCCCTCCGGCTCCACATGAGTGCTTTTTCCCAAAGCAATGAACCGGTGAGGCCACAACATGGGGGACCTCATCCCCTAGCAAGAACACTGCAAACTTGCGAGATCGTTGGCTCAGTGGGGGTTTGAACTCTAATGGCTACCACTACAACCGACTGACTTAACCACTGAACCACACCCTTATCGGCAGGACTAAATCCTAATTTCAATGCTAAGTTGTTGTGTCCATATTTTCCACCATTGTTGGACACCTCAAAAGTTGATAAACACATTTATAGTACATAATTTAATCTAGACACTATTTTTCTAGTTATAAATTATCAAATTATTGATGTTTTTATAAAAACATTAAAGAAGCAATAGATCCCTCTCTACCACATGGTACAGGCATGCCAATTTCCTCATTGATGGGTGGAAATATTGACCTCTTTTTATGTTGTTTTTATATGCTTTAGAACTTTTCCATATGATCCTCTAGACACTTTACCAACATCACCATCATTATATGTTGTCTTTTTATATACTTTGCAAGACTTTGAACTTATGTTATTAATATGGAATATGGTGATGATATTATCAATTGAATGATTTAAATATGAGTATGCATGCAATATAGATGGAATCCAATGGTTTATTCATGAAGGTTATTTGTGTGCATATGTTTCGTTAATTAACCCCTATGCAACAAGAACGTGTCCTTAAGGAAATAAGCATTTGCAGTGAAGTTGAAGACAAGAGAATTAAAGGAAGTAAAGATAGGATGCCAAAAGTGCAGTTAGCTGGAGGATGAATGTGAACCATCATGGATAGAAATAAATGCAAAAGAAGAAGAAGAGTTGTTTCAAATGCAGCTTATGTGTGTTCTTCATGAGATCCGTTGCATAAGAATTCTTGTTTGGATAGGACTCTGCTTCCTCTATTAAGTTAGATTAATAAATTGATCTCAAACCTGTATCCTAGTATATAGGAAAGGATTGATGGTTGAAGTTAGTTAGCAGTTGCATAAAACTCTCCTGTTTCTGTATAAGTTAAGAGGGATGAGTTAGATATCAAGTTAGTTACTTTATTTCAAGCTACTTTGTTTGCTGGTTACTCAGTTGTTACTCAGTTTTCTATAGTGGAAGATGCATACATGTTTTATTAAGGAATGTCATTATTAAATACAATCTAAAAAGAGATTTTGTTTATGATATGAAGTGAATGAACTATGTGTTATGAAGCTGCGTAAGAATCTAAACTATATTTGATTTCCAGTTAAGTGAGTAAGTCCCTTGAGCCGGCCACTCAAGGTACTGATCCTCACTTCATTTATTTCCTTGTTCCTTTATGTATTCATTGTTAAATCTACTTTTCATTTTCATATAGATACATCACGAGTCACTTAGATTTCTTTGATTGTCAAATTACAAGTAGTATGGTTCATGAACAAGTGCATGCTTTATCAACTTTAAGTCCTCTGGAGGTTAGCATTAGTTCTCTTATCATTTTGGATGTTTTGAGTTAATTCTATAATTTCCTATTGATAACAATCATCTACAACTTATGTTGTAGGTACTTGTAGCTGCTAGATTCTGTAGCTATTTTTATTGTTCTTGCATTTATGTGAATTCCAACAGAGTAGAATAGCCTAAGTAGGTTTGAATAGGATAGCTCAAGAAGAATATGAGCCTTGAAGGCACATATAGTGCAATGCCATCATAAGCTTACACTCCTTGGTTGATAATTTAATGTAGGAATGCAATGATAGAGTGGACTATTCAGATAGGTTTACCCCTAAATTATGTTAAGTCTACAACACATTAGTTTTTCTCTACATTTTTGGTGCCATTTCCGGGGATGGTGCTACCTTCATAGGCTCATTTTTACATGCTTTCATAGTTTAAATTTTGATTCTAGCATTAGGATTAATAAATTCACTTTTCAATAAACACCAGAAATTATACTAACATTGTGCAGGACTGCTAGAATATAAAGCCAAATTCACTGTATGCGGAGGCAGAGAGATAATCGAGGCAGATTCCTCCCTTCAAATTTTCACATTAGTGAAGAAACAACTGACTTTATCAATTATACAGTAGAAAGTGCTGAAGAAGAATTTCCTCTTACATCTTCATCAACACCTTCTACATCTTCCTCAGCTTCTTCCACAACTACAGAAGGGACCTTCAGAACCATGGCAGATGCTGCAGTGGAGGATCCACTAGAGCAAGCGACGTACAAGTTTCCTATCACTAATCAAGAGAGGGCTACAGTGCTAAAAAATATTCCACCATCAGCATTACCAGTCTTCTATGGCCTGGTGACAGAGGACCCATATACATTCCTGTTTGAGTTTGATATCTTGTGTAGGAGCTATGACTACACCTCAGACTATCATAGGATGAAACTCTTTCCTGCTACCCTCAAGGATGCATGTTTGAGATGGTTTATGGGGTTGGGGAAAGATGTCATTCCAGATTGGGACACTGTGAAGGAGAAATTCTTGGAGAAATACCAAGATTACTGTTGAGGACATGATAGGAGGAGAGATGACATCTTCAGGATGTCACAAAGGGATGAGGAACCACTTGAAGATTACGTTGAAAGATTCCAATTTTCTCTAAAGAAGAACCCCCAAAATAAATTATCTGAAGAATCATTAAAACTGGTTTTCTTGAGAGGGGTTAAAGATGATTGCATGGATGCTTTGAATCTCATTAGGCAAGGTGATATTTCTTAGCTACCTTTTGAGTCAATTTGTAAAGTTTTCTAAAATTATTCAAGGACTTTCACTAGACGACCAAGGGAAGAAAGGACATCAATTACAAACAAGGCAACCAATGGAGTTTCAAGAGTGGAAATCAGTAATTTGTTGTCCAATATGAAGGAGGACATAATCAGCCATATGGCTACATAGCTGGACACTCTTCATATAAAAAAGAAACAAGAAGAAGCTGATGCGATGCTTACTAAGTATTGTCCCAGTTATAGGCAAAGGAAGGCCAGTTGTAAATGCAAGAGGGTGGCAAGCATCTAGCAAGAGAAGGTTGAAAGGCCAGAATTTCAGCCATTTGAAGGAGAGGATGGACAATTGTTCTTCATAGCTCAAAGGAGACCTTGGCAACAAAGACAAGGTATGCCCTCTGATCCACTAAATTTCAGTTCACCCTTTCCTATTGCAAACCAAAATTTTTTTGCTTGGAATACTCAGCCATGGCCTAGTAACCAAAATCTCTAGCAGAACCCATAATGGCCTACTCCACAACTTGGTTGGAACCAACATTAGCCAAACCCATGGCCCTAACAAGGTTTTCAAGGTTCCAACTATAATCCCTAGTGGCCTACAAAACAACCTCAATGGCAGTCTCAATGG
Source organism: Cunninghamia lanceolata (assembly GCA_027924645.1). Taxonomy (NCBI): domain Eukaryota; kingdom Viridiplantae; phylum Streptophyta; class Pinopsida; order Cupressales; family Cupressaceae; genus Cunninghamia; species Cunninghamia lanceolata. The sequence goes on along the minus strand of BSBN01001380.1, from coordinate 3,902,594 downwards.
AACAAGAACCAACAATGACAACAAAATGCAAATTACCATCAACCTATGATTCCATCTGAACCACAGCAGCCAGCCATAATGCCTCCATCAGCATCTCAAAATCCACCTCCTAGACCTACCCAAATATCTACCCAACCTGTACCTAACCCTAACAAAAAGCCTATTCAACAAGCTTATACTAACGAAGTGATACAATACCCCACCTATGGGGTAGAATTGAGTAATGTTCATCTCAGATCAGGGAAGCAACTTGTAGGCTCTTCATCTCCCCAAATTACAGAACTTGAAGATGAAGAACCCACAGAGGAAGCCTTAGATAAACCACCTTTGGAACCTGAATCAATTTAGGAACCTCAAACCATTTCACATCCTAAGCCTCCTTTCCCTGAACGCTTGGCTATCTAGAAACAGCTAGCACAGTCTGAAAATGACCTCATAGGCTAGTTGCAAGATATAAGCATAAAGATTCCCTTAATCCAAGTCATCAAAGATATTCCCATATACACTAAGACTATCCGATATCTCTACATAAAAAATCTAGGAAGAAAGAGGATAGACCCAAAGATAGTTCATGTTTTGGGTAACCTAGCTAACATAATGTTGGGGAATATATCTATTCCCAAATATACAGATCCAGGTAGTCTAGTGGTGGATGTCAAAATCAATGAGACTCTGATTAAGAATACTCTGATAGATTTAGGAGCAACAATTAATGTAATGAATAAGGAGACAATGGAGACACTCCGGTTGAGCAACCTTAGGCCTACTCAGATAGTTTTGCAATTCGCTAATAGGTCTATAGTCAAACCTGAAGGAGTCATTAAGGATTTGGTCATTGCATTAGATTCTTGGGAATACCCTATTGATTTCATAGTCCTGCAGCCAAAGGTTAATCTTGTTGGTTATCCTCTTATACTAGGTAGACCATGGCTTGCCACAATAGATGCATTTATAGGTTGTAGGTCTAGTAACATGATCATATCCAATGGGACTGTGACCAAGAAATTGGTTCTATACCCACCAGTGGAACAATTCCATGAGCTTGAGCAAACCATTTGGCATACCTTGGAAGATGAGGACAACTATTCCTTGCAAACCTTGATGACTATTGAACGCAGCCCTTTACTGGATATTCAAGATGAAGATGAGTTGATTGCTCACATTATACAAAATGACTGTGGAAGGCATCCTCAGCAGCAAGACTGTTTATCTTGCTTACAAGATCCCTTAGGAAGCATAATACCTACCAGTTCCTCAGAGGAAGTATCTCAAATATTTCATACTTTGTTACCCCAGCAATGCTTACCAGTAATACCTAGTCTTGATTTGTCCTATGTATAAGAAATGTCTAAGTCTTTAGAGATCAAGCCAGGAAAAGTGTTGATTGTTAATAATGAATTGATTGATGAGCAACAACAATCCCTACATGCAGTATTGCAAACCCACTCAATAACATTTGCATGGGATTACAGTGACATGAAGGGAATAAATCCTGATTTGTGTATGCATAAAATCTACATTGATGATGGCCACAGACCTATAAGACAACAGCAGAGACACATGAATCCCGCTCTCAGAGAGATAGTGAAAGCAGAACTTCAAAAGCTTTTAGATGTAGGGTTTTTATACCCTATTTTAGACAATGAATGGGTTTCACCATTGGTCATAGTTCCCAAGAAAGGTGGCAAATGGAGAGTTTGTGTTGATTACAGAGAACTAAATGTTGCCACCAGGAAAGATCACTTTCCATTGCCCTTCATTGATCAAGTTCTTGACTCTTTAGCAGGTAAGAAATATTTCTCATTTCTTGATGGTTTTAGTGGCTATAACCAAATCAAGATTGCACCAGAGGATTAAGATAAGACAACATTTACATGCACTTGGGGGACCTATGCATATTATGTCTGCCTTTTGGTTTGTGCAATGCTCTAGCCACTTTTCAAAGAGCAGTCCTCAGTATTTTCTCTGATTTTTCCCATGACAACATGGAAATTTATATGGATGACTTCACCACATATGGTGAAACATATGATGAAGCTTTACAAAACTTGGAGAAAGTTTTGAAGAGATGCACAGAGCATAATCTATCTTTGAGCAATGAAAAGTGTTTTATGATAATGACACAAGGGATAGTTTTGGGACATTTTATCTCAAGTGCAGGCATACAAGTTGACCCAAAGAAGATTGAAATTATCTCTACCCTGCCTATTCCACAGAGACAGAAGGATGTAAGGAGCTTCCTGGAACATGCAGGTTATTACAGGAGGTTCATTCAGGATTTTAACAAAATTACTACACCTCTGTTCACTCTGTTGACAAATGATAGTGAATTTGAATGGACACCGGACTATCAGAATTCCTTTGAAAAGCTAAAAGCATCCTTGAAATAGGCTCCAATTCTCAGAGGTCCAAATTAGACACTACCTTTTCACATCCACACAGATGCATTAGACTTTGCCATTGGAGCAGTCCTAGGCTAGCAAGAAGGAACTAAGGAGTATGCAATATACTATGTAAGTAAAAACCTACAGGGAGGTGAGTTGAACTACACTGTGATAGAAAAAGAAATGTTGGCAGTTGTTTATGCTATTAACAAATTCAAACACTACATTACTGGTTGTAAAGTGTTCATACATACAGATCATGTAACAATTAGATATTTGATGAATAAGCCATAGTGGGTGGCAGATTTGTCTGATGGTTGTTGTTATTGCAAGAATTTGACATAACAACTATTGACAAACCAGGGAAAGCTAATGTAGTTGCTGATTTTCTATCTAGACTTCCCACACAATCATCAGAAGGAGTGGTTGATGACTCTTTTCCTAATGAGCATCTATTTGCTCTAACTATACACACCCCATGGTATGCAGACATAGCTAATTATTTGGTTTTAGGGCAAATTCCAGGTTACTTTTCTCCAAGGGAGAAGAGACAACTAGTTCACAAATGTTTTCCTTATTCTTGGATTTCTAGATTCCTATTTTACATTGGCCCAGATAACATTATGAGAAGATGTATAAGAGAGGATGAGGTGTTTGATATATTGAAGGCCTGTCATGATGAACCCTGTGGTGGAAATTTTGTAGCCAAAAGGACCACCTTCAAAATATTGACAACAGGATATTACTGGCCAACACTTCATAAAGATGCTGTGAAGTATACTAGAAGTTGTGACTGGTGTCAAAGGATGGGGAGACCTACCAGAAGTGATGAAATGCCTTTGTAACCACAAATCTCATTAACTCCTTTTGATAAGTGGGGACTGGATTTTGTTGGTCCTATCTCTCCTACTTCAAAAAACAAGGAATATATCCTGGTATGTACTGATTACTTAACCAAATGGGTGGAACTTAAAGCCTTGCAGTTTACTAGAGATGGCAATGTGGCAAAATTTTTATACGAGGACATCTTCACTAGATATGGTGTACCAAGGGAAATAGTGACTGATAAAGGCCCACAATTCACATCTGATTTAATCACCAGACTGGTGGAGGAATATTAGATTAGACACAAGAAGTCCACTCCCTACCATCCCCAGGCTAATGGTCAGGTTGAAGTCACAAACAGAGAAATTGAGAACATATTGACAAAGACAGTACAGCTTCATAGAAGAGATTGGGTTTCTAGGTTACTAGAAGTTGTTTGGGCATATAGAACTACCTGGAAGACAACTATAGGGTTTACTCCTTATGAATTGGTATATGGCAAGACAACAGTCCTGCCTATAGAATTTCAATACAAAACTTTGAGGACAGTAGTAGAATTAGGGATGGATTTTATAGAAGCTCAAAAGGATAGACTACAACATTTAAATGTTTTTGATGAAATCAGATTAAAAGCCATCCACCACATAGAGGTTATACAGAAACAAAGAGTCAAATGGCATGACAAGTATATCAAGACTAAATAATTCACTACTAGTGATTGGGCACTTCTTTATGATTCAAGATACAAAGACTTTAAGGGCAAGCTTCAATCCTGGTGGTTGGGACCATATGAGATTAAAACAATATTCCCTAATGGTGCAATCCAATTACAGACCATTGATGAGGTCTATTTTTCTTTTCTAGTAAATAGACACAAGATGAAACTATATAAGAAACCACTTCAAAAGGATGATTTTCTCATTTCTCTAGCCACTCAATATGGTACTCCTGGCACTCTTGATGAAGGTTCTGTGACACCAGCTGATACACTATCAAAAGATGATCCACTAATCTTGTCTAGTGATGTAGAGGTTGAGTTGCAATACTGATGTAGATTAGGGGTTACCAATCTCAAAAGACAAAAAAATAATCACTCATCCAAACCCTCAAACATCAAATGATGGGTTTTGTTTCACATACCATTGTTCTTCCTTATGGCCTTTCAAAAAGGCAATTTTAGACATAACTTTCCAACCAGAACTGATCTCCAAGAAAGAAGACTTGTTTCAGATACCTATTTGGCCATTATTTAACATATCTAAAAACTAGGGTAGGGTTCTTTGTACAGAAGGCTTCAAATTTTGATTGTCCCATTCCTTGACTAGGCCTAATTAGGCATTTAGGCATGATACAATTGGGTTTTTGAATCCAATGGTCCTTTACTCCTGTTATAATACACCAAACAAATCACATGTGATCTCAAACAACTATTCCTACCACAAGGATCACTCTCCATTAACCTTTATAACAAATCTCTAAGCCTCAAGATATCAATTAATTACATATGCTCGAAACCCTACGGTAGATTCAGACCTGCTGTTACAAAAAATGCTATAACTTCTATAAATCCCCATGAAAATTGATCAAACCACTTGAAAAAGAAAGTAGATTCAATTCCCTTTCATATCCAACCAGTTTTAGACTCTAAAACATCCATACAAATCCGTACTATGCAAAAGAATAGCAGAAAATAGGGTTTCAGGCAGTTTTTACAAAAATAGTTGTAACTTATTCAAACATGGATGAAAATCTACCAAACCAATTGAATTTGGATGGAGATTAAATTATATTTCCAACCATACCATGTGTAGGACATACAAAAGCCATATAAGTCCATACCATGCTTGGGAACAACAAAAAATGTTCAGAAAATGCAGAAAATAGAATTGTTTTTATTGCTTCACTCCAAAATCCAACCATCAACCCCTGGGGTCATGTTTACAAGGCCTATATATGTTATTAAAATCAGTTTCTCCCCTTCAACGGATCCACAACTGTCCTTTAACAACATTTTGAAAGGTTGACAACAAAGTGTAAAAAGATAACAAGTCATGACAACATTTGACAACTTCTACAAGAATTAGCCAAGTGACACACTACCTCAAAAACTAATGAATCAAAACTAACTCAAATACCTATGAAATGGTCTTAGAAGACCTTATTACATACAATTGACTCAATCAAAACAAAATTTCACTTTTTGACCCCTCTTGGACATGAGAACCTGTGGGTGCCCTTGCACCATACTCTCGGAGAAGAAAAGATTCAAGCTCCACTTGAATAGAAGGTAGCAACATGAGAACCATGCTTGAAAACTCTTGTCTGATGTCTTTAAATCCCTACACATTGTCTTCTTTGAAACAATCCCATGCTGGTTTCATCTTGACTATAGGTTTCTTGGACATTTGGCAAAGGTGGTTGAATTTGTCAAAAGAAGCCTGTCCCCCATTTGCACCTCTAAATCCTTCATTCAACCATGCTTTAACAACTAAAATAGTAACTCTATATTGTGTATGTGAAGCAACAAACTCAAGATGCTTAATTTCTTGAACTTGAAGGGACTAAAATCCACTTTCAACTACTGATAACCCTTGACAAAACACATAACAGTGAAATAAACTATCTTGTAGTTTACCTTCCAGAGATACCTTATGTAATGACAATTGGAATTGATCATTCTTCCCATCATATTGATGATACTCTTTCTCCTGCACTTGGATGATAACATTGGCAACATTGTCCTCTAAAACTACTTATTTAACACCATCACCGGCTATACCTTCTTTGCCCTGCTTTTTACACTCTCTTAGTGACCCTTCCAACATAACAACATCTGACTGAAGCATCTTGGACTGCAAATCCACAATAGCAACTTTATCTTCCCCATCAACATCCCTCTCTACTACCCTAGCAGCAAACAAAAATCTCTTTGCATCCTCAAACTCAAATGGTAAATGTGTACCATGGTGGACTAAATGGAAAGCTCTGTCCTTGCATTCAAATAACTAAAAATTTGAACCCTGCAACTCACCTTGCTCAATTTGCACATTAGACTCAAATCCACTTGCTTCAAACAATTGCAAATGATTGATCCTTTGCATTTGGAATAAAGAAGGTGCAAAATCATCCACAACTATGTCCATATTGTCCTTTAACATGCTTTATATCTCCCATGGCAAATTAGAAGTGTCAACTACTGTCATGACAATCCGGGGTCTGATCATGATCTCAAAATCCACCTTGTCCTCTATCATAGACTGTGGGAACTCTTTGTGACTCATTAACATCATCCTTGACCTCACCTTTGGATCTGTCTTCCTTCTCTATGATTGGGACAAACTCCTTTTCACTCACCAACATAGTACTAGAACCTATTTGTGATTCGTGACCTTCCTCTTTCTCAGATGGATTTTCTTGTTCCTTCATTAACTAAGACTCCCAAATGTATGATTTTTCTATCCTCTCTTGCATTCTTCTCTTCTAAATGATCTTCTTGATGGGTCACTTTACCTTCTTCCTTATTGGTAAATGCCAACCACTTTCTTGTTTTGCTTTCTCAAGCAACTACTGCATCTCAAGATCCATTCTTTTTTTGCATTTCTTCCAAGGTGTGCCTCAACTCTATTATCTCTTGCTCAATGTTCATTGGTTTTACCTTCTCATCCTTCTTCTTTATCTCACTTTTCTCTCTTCTCATCACTTGTTTCTTGCTTGGTAACTCCTTACTCTGCAAGTCTCCACAGACTAACTTTCTCAACATTTCCATTCTCCTTTCTCAAGAAAGTCTCTTTCACCTTGCTTCTTCTCAATGCTCATGTCTTTGTGATACCTCACCTTAGGCCCCTTTCTTTTTTTTTTCTGGCCTAGTCTTTTGGTATCCAGGTTCTTTCTTCAACCTACAAAAAAGACAATACATGAACTCCCAAAACTTCCTTGCCTAGATCTTTGGGTTCTGATACCAATTTGATGCAGAGCAGGGGTTACCAATCTTAAAGGACTAAAAAACAATCACTCATCCAAACCCTCAAACATCAAATGATGGGTTTTGTTTCACATACCATTGTTCTTCCTTGTAGCCTTTCAAAAAGGCAATTTTAGACATAACTTTCCAACCCTAACTTATCTCCAAGAAAGAAGACTTGTTTCAGATACCCATTTGGCCATTATTTAACATACCTCAAAACTAGGGTAGGGTTCTTTGTACGGAAGGCTTCAAATTTTGATTGTCCTATTCCTTAACTAGGCCTAATTAGGCATTTAGGCATGATACAATTGGTTTTTGACTCCAATGGTCCTTTACTCTTGTTCTAACACACCAAACACATCACATGTGATCTAAAAAAACTAGTCTTACCACAAGGATCATTCTCCATTAACCTTTATAACAAATCTCTAAGCCTCAAGATATCAATTAATTACATCTGTTGGTAACCTTAGGGCAAATTCAAAATTGCTGTTACAAAAAATACTATAACTTCTACAAATCCCCATGAAAATTGATCAAACCACTTGCAAAAGAAAGTAGATTCAATGCCCTTTCATCTCCAACCAGTTTTAGACTCTAAAACATCTGTACAAATCCATACTATGCAAAAGAATAGAAGAAAATAGGGTTTCAGGCAGTTTTTACAAAAATTCTTGTAACTTATTCAAACATGGATGAAAATCTACCAAACCAATTTAATTTGGAAGGTGATTCAATTATATTTCCAACCATACCACATGTAGATTTTACATAGGTTGTACAAGTCTATACCATGGCTGGGAATAGCAAAAAATGTTCAGAAAATGTAGAAAACAAAATTATTTTTATTGCTTCACTACAAAATCCAACCATCAACCCCTGGGGTCATGTTTACAAGGCCTATATATGTTATTACAATCAGTTTCTCCCCTTCAACCAATCTACAATTGTCTTTTAACAACATTTTTAAAGGTTGACAACAAAGTGTAAAAAGATAACAAGCCATGACAATATTTGACTTCTACAAGAATTAGCCAATTGACACACTACCTCAACAACTAATGACTCAAAATAGACTCAAATACCTATGAAATGGTCTTAGAAGACCTTATTACATACAATTGACTCAATAAAAACAAAATTTCACTTTTTGACCCCTCTTGGGCATTAGAACCTATGGGTGCCCCTGCACCAAATACTCAACCCGTGTCACTGAGACTTAATTTTTCATGCTTTATAATTCACATGCACACACAACACATTATCCAAGATGCCCACAGTCAACTCTAGAGGGACTTGTTTTTCACTTTTAGTAGGGACCTGACATATTGCATAGGTGACTATTCAGTCGGGACCTGTGCTGGAGGCACTCGTAGCAACTTCTGTCTGTAGATATCTTCACTACTATGGCATGCAATACACCATTTTTCCCACTCATTTCAAATAATCTATCCATTGCTTCATTCATTATGCAATAACTCTAGTGCCACTACAAAGGTGTCAACTCAAGCTAGTGAGTTGTTTATTCCTGCATTGTGCGCTGTCACATCAAATCAACTTCGCAGTACCCGCCACCTTACCATTCCTCCACATGCATGCCATCCTTCTTGTATCAAATCAAATACTGAGTATGTGTTCCCAAATTCTGAGGTGAGCTGATCATTTATTCCATAATGTGTGTACATAAGGTAACTCTCACTGATTATACTTAGCTTTCTTTTTATATTCATTATTACTTTTTATTTAATTCGTGCATGCTAAAATGTTTATCACCATTCCAATTAATAATTCCTCTTCCTTGCATATCAATTGCCACGTGAAGTGAGGTCACTTCACAGTTTAGTTGGGGGAAGGGGTTTAATTTTTCAATTTTCACCAATTTTTGCTATCTTTATTTTTTTAAGATACAATTCTATGCCATTTTCTAAAACAGTAAGCCTTCCCTGTTTCACCAAAATATGAATTTGTTATCCTGAGGAAGTTGTAGTGGGAAAAATAGAAAAAGGGCAGTAAACTGTAGGTTGGTTCTCTTCAAGAAGGTAGAATTAGAGTTTAGCAGAATTTGAGAAATTGAGATTTCAAGAGATTGCAGAATACAGATATAATGGGGGGTGATGCAGTACAACAAAAGCCGTCTGCACATAAAGAAATATTAGAAGTGTGTTGGTGCTACCACTCTTTACCAGAGTAAGATGGTTGGACTACTTTTTGAAGTTGATAGAGTATGATAACGAAATGGAAAAGGAATTTACAACCATGCTACAGTATGATGAGGCAATGGTTAGAGGATTAGTAGTAGATGCTTTAGAGATGGCACTTGCCCAAGTCACAGGGTTCCCACGCATAGGGTCTGAATATCCAACTAGTACTGATGTAGCCGTAGTGAGGGAAGAATTCTGTGAGAGGAGAGCACCTGGACTAGACGACACAAGGTACAAAAAGATTATCCCTTCCATTTTTTTGGGGAAAATGTGCTTCATACATCATTAAGTACATTACCTGTGATGGCCTGCATAATTTGCTGTATACTATACATTTTAAGTTGCTTAATCATCTTTGCCATGATAAGCTAGTTAACGTCCCCAATTTCCTGTATAATATGTTGAAAAGAATGGCGTCTGAATACTAGAAGAAACAAGCAGATACCACATTGTCCCATCATTGTTTAATAGCCTTATTGATAAAGAGGAGCCTAAGAATTCAACACCCCCAAGTTGATTGGGAAGCTTTTAAACAATATGTAGATATCACAACACTGTTAGAAGAACCTAAAGTAGAGAATGAACCTCTGTATGACTCTGAACTTGAAATTGAGCCTAAGCAAGAGGGGCGGCAAGAGGATAACACTCCAAAGGATAGGCCAGTAACAATAGAGGAACCCTCATCTTTTAAACATAAATCTATGAGAGGTATTGATTCAACACCTATTAAGAAAAAGAGAAATAAGAAAAGTGTTGAGAAGCCTAAGAGCACTGAGAAGGGAGAAGATATAGGGGAAAAGAAGAGGAAGAGGATTAAAAAGAAAAGGAAAGATGAAGCTAAACAGGAGACCTCTACTCCCAGGCGCTCAGGAAGGTTAAAGAGGTAGAGTGTGAAGGAAAGAACTGTTAAAGAATAGGGGCAGGAAAAAGGTGAAGCACAACAACATCATGATCCAACACCAATGAATTTAGATTCAGACAAAGGAGGAATTGTCCCTAAAGATGTCCATGCTAATATTTCTGAGGATATCTCTATTGATGCTTGTGAAAATGTTAATGTATCTGCTAAAAAGAGGAGGTATGTTTCTTCGACTTCTGATTCTGATTTAGAGGATTTATTTATTGCAAAGAAAATGGGAAATTCAGTTCCTAGCAATTCTACTAAGGAAGTTTTTGATATAACTGGGAATGATAATGATAAAGGTCTGAATTTTGAGAAAGAAAAAGAATTGTTGGAGGATAGAGACATAAGAAAAGAACTACAAGAAGCTCTTGATAGAATACAACACTTAGAAGAACAAGTGAAAGGATATGAAGAGAAGGACAAAGAAAAGGAGAAAAGAATACAAGAGTTGGAGGAGAGGATTCAGACCTATGGCCATGGAACTAATTTAGATTTGTTAGTATAGATGGCTATAAGTAAAACAAATGCTGAAGAAAATGAGGTACTCACTCCACAACCTCCTATAACAAGAACTCCAGTATACCACACTACTTTGTCTTTAGGTTTTGAGTTAATTAAACTCACTCATGAATTCAAACAAGAAAAGGAAAACTGGGAGAAGGAAAAATAGAATCTCAATGCATCAATAGAAGATAAGAATTTGGTGATAAAAAGGTTGGAGGATAAGTTGACATAGGTAATTGACAGGGATATATAGATCATTGGGTGTAGACCTCCACCAAGGGTATATGCATTGTTTTTAAAAGAAAAGTTTCTTAGTTTTCAGTTTAATAGGTTCATTAATAATCAACTAAGGCATATTTTCTACAGTTATTTTAAAGAAGTCAGTTTAGAGGAGAAGACCAATTGTGTGAATACTGTTTGCATAATTACTTAATGGAAGAGGACACAGAATGTAACCCTTCAATGTATGTTGGGGATTTGCAGATTAGGGCACTGTTATCATACCTCAAGAATGAAAAGCTTAGAGGGGAGTTGATGGATAAGTATGAGGAACAAGAAAAAATAGTGACACTACAGGTCAGAAGGGAAGCACTAAATCCTGATGTAATCCCCACCCAATGGTTAACACTCCTCTCACACAAAGGCCCGAGTAAAATAATTATGTATTTAAGACTGTGAGATCATAGGAGGATACAACAGTTAGTAGGGCCTATGCTTCAAAATTGTATAAGGTATGTGCAAGGTAGATGGAATAGTCTGACTCTAGCATTGCAGAGGAAAGAGCCTCATTCTTTTCACAATTTAATGAATATGTTTGAGAGACTGTGCAAGTATATCCAGATTTCAGAGCAAGTAGGAGTCGGATGGCTGCCACTTACATTTCATCATCCTATTCTCCTTTATCCAGTACCACATTGGATAGGGGAAAAGGGTGATGAATGTAGGAATCTAGAATCGGTCAGATTGGATAGGCGTGCTTGTTACAATGGTTTTTATCTTAAGCAGGGTTTAGGAGTCAGAGAAATAATGGACTTGAGGCACATTACTTTGCATTACAATCTTCTCCCCTAGGTGTTCAATTTAATGATTTTGCTTGAGGACAAGCAAAAGGCTAAGTTGGGGGGAATGATGGGCTAAAATATTGACCTCTTTTTATGTTGTTTTTAGATGTTTTAGAACTTTTCCATATGATCCTCCAAACACTTTACCAACATCACCATCATTATATGTTGTCTTTTTATATACTTTGCAAGACTTTGAACTTATGTTATTAATATGGAATATGGTATGATATTATCAATTGAATGATTTAAATATGAGTATGCATGCAATATAGATGGAATCCAATGGTTTAGTCATGAAGGTTATTTGTGTGCATATGTTTCATGAATTAACCCCTGAGCAGCAAGAATGTGTCCTCAAGGAAATGAGCATTTGTAGTGAAGTTGAAGATAGGAGAATTAAAGGAAGTAAAGATAGGATGCCAAAAGTGCAGTTAGTTGGAGGATGAATGTGAACCATCATGGACAGAAATAAATGCAGAAGAAGAAGAAGACTTGTTTCAAATGTAGCTTATGTGTGTTCTTCATGAGATCCATTGCATAAGAATTCTTGTTTGGATATGACTCTGCTTCCTCTATTCAGTTAGATTAATAAATTGATCTCAAACATGTATCCTAGTATCTAGGAATGAATTGATGGTTGAAGTTAGTTAGTAGTTGCATAAAACTCTCCCATTTCTGTAAAAGTTAGGATGGATGAGTTAGATATCAAGTTAGTTACTTTATTTCAAGTTATTTTGTTTTCTGGTTACTCAGTTGTTACTCAGTTTTCTAGATTGGAAGATGTAGACATGTTTTATTAAGGAATGTCATTATTAAATACAATCTAAAAAGAGATTTTGTTTATGATATGAAGTGAATGAACTGTGTTATGAAGCTGTGTAAGAATCTAAACTAGATTTGATTTCCAGTTAAGTGAGTTAGTCCCCTGAGCCGGCCACTCAAGGTACCGATCCTCACTTCATTTATTTCCTTGTTCCTTTATGTATACATTGTTAAATCTACTTTTCATTTGCATATAGATACATCACGAGCCACTTAGATTTCTTTGATTGTCAAATTACAAGTAGTATGGTTCTTGAACAAGTGCATGCTTTATCAACTTTAAGTCCTCTGGAGGTTAGCATTAGTTCTCTTATAATTTTGGATTTTTGAGTTAATTATATAATTTCTTGTTGATAACAATCATCTACAACTTATGCTACAGGTACCCGTAGCCACTAGATTTTGTAGTTGTTTTTACTGTTCTTGCATTTCTGTGAATTCCAATAGAGTAGAATAGCCTGAGTAGGTTTGGATAGGATAGCTTAGGAAGAATATGAGCTTTGAAGTCACATATAGTACAGTGCCATCATAATCTTATGCTCCTTGGTTGATAATTTAATGTAGGAATGCAATGATAGAGTGGATTGTTCAAATAGGTTTACCCCTGAATTATGTTAAGTCTACAACACATTAGTTTTCCTCTACACTCACCATGACAAGTGGTTCACTAGGGATCAAACTGACAAATGATTTCCTCATTTACTACAAAGCATAGGTGCAATGGGGTCCATTTCCTCTCAAGGGAGAGTGAATGATACCATAGGGATCCAAGAGTGTGGCATCTGCATGGTTAAAATTGGAATATATCAAAAATCTATTTTTTTGATACTTTGTATGTTTCCATAATCTACATTTTTGAAGGCCTTTGGAGAAAAATTGGCCTTGAGGACTTTCATTGGTTGCTTAGGAAGGGTGTAAAAGGTTTCCTTCTAAGCAACTCAAACTAGTTCTCTTGGAGATCTATCCAACATATCCAACTAGTCTAGTTTTTGCCCAATAGGCTAGAAGTTATGACGCCAACAAGTTGGGGTACCAAAATTAAATAGTTTTCTAATTTTTTTTTACTTTTGTAACTAAATTTCTCCCCATCCACATGTCCATTTCAACTTCCAAGGAGGACATGGATGTGGTGACCTTTCAACTTCTTTGAAAATGTATAAATGGGCTCAATTTGAAGCCAATGGGTAGAGTTTGATACATACATCACTTCCAACGAGTTTTCTAAATTATATGAATTCATTATATTCCAAATAAAGATTTTTCATATGTTGTTTGTTGTGTGTTTTAAAATACCACTAGCTTGTCACTAGGTATTATCCTTTGAATTCTCAAACTAATTTAGATAAGTGATTTAGGTGTATCTTATCTCTTTTGTTGGGTTTTTGATGTTTTGGAAAATGTTGCATCTCTTTCACAATGTTGACCACCAAACCTTGGCTTGGAAAATAATTTGCACTATAGCATGGCCTTGATAGTGTCCTCTAGCTTTTCCTTCATGAAATTCCCTGAGTATAACTGCATGTTCATGTTTAGGCACATATTAATGTAACACTTTATCAAGACATAGCTACCCATTGATCAATTGTTATGGTTTCGTGCCCACTACAAGCTACTTCCATCACATGGTTGTGTAATTTGCAAGGGTTTGATTAGATGTGAGGAAATATTCAATCTCTTCCATTCCATTTGGAATGACATCTATCTATATGATCTATGAATTAGGGAGTCTATATTCAAGTAGCGTAGTGCTACTTTCACTAGTCTCAATTCATGACAAATTGTCTAGATTGACATTGTGTTTTCCTAGGTGCACTACAATGGTGAAGTTGAAAAGCATGACATAGGATAGGCTTATTGAAAAGAAACTTCAATGCTTTATGATCTATGAAGAAGACAAATGGTGTGGCCAAGAGGTATTGTTAGATATTTTGTAGGGTAGAGAGAATTGCCAAATCTTTGAACTCTACAACAATCAACTTCCTACTTGCAAAATAGATGGGATGGTCTAAGTTTCAATAACCTATTTGCACAAGAACAACCCTAATGGTAGTGCTAAATCCATGAACATTTACATGAAATGGTGCATTACAATCCAAAAACTATAAAATTAGCATGGTGGTAAGATTCTCCTTCAAGGCATTGAATTCTTATTGATGTATGGTTGTCTAGACAAATGACTCTTCCTTCTCCAACAATTCCTCTAGTGGCATGGAATTACATGCATAGTTTTTAATTAATTTATAGTAATAGTCAATGTTCCTAATGAAGGTGCACATTTTCATGGAAAGTTTGGAAACACTAGTTGGAAAATAACAACCACCTTAGTTGGGTCCCTAACCATCCCTTTTTTGTAAATGATGTGCACCAACAAGTTTCTAAAAAGCATCATGAAGGTGCAATTTTTCATATTAAGTGCGATGTGACATTGTTCAAAAATGAGGCAAAAAATCTTGAGATGGTTGGTGGCCATTTTTTACACTATCCAATCATCAAGGTGTACCTAGAAGAACTCATGAATGAAATATTTAAAGGCACTTACCATAATTTTTAAAAAGATAGTCAACCTTTTGTTCAGACCAAATGACATGAAATTATATGAAAAATTGCCCCATTCCATTGAGTAGGTTGTCTTGGCCTTATCTTCATCCTCAATATGCACTTGGTGATAGACTAAGAAGCCATCCATGATGGTGTAAACCTCCTTTTTTGCAACTTCTAATGGTTCTTTTGTAAATGGTGTAGAGAAGGGATCAACGATGCATGCTTCATTGAGGGTGTGCAAGTCAATGTAGATCTAAATGTACCCATCCTTCTTGATGGAAATGACCATTATGCCAACCCATTTAGATTCATTAACCACAAATATAACACTAGATTCTTACATTTTGTCAAATTCATCTTTGACCCTTACACATAAATTAGGGTTTAGTTTGTATAGGTACTTTTTAACCATCTTGGCTCTTGGTTTGAGTAAAGTTTGCATTTTCCCAAAGATGAGTGTAGGCCCTTCATCTTGTGGTAGCCTTAGGAAAAGAGATTTTCATATTCACGTATGACTATTAACCTATACAAGGAGCTCTTCACCCAAACAATCACCAACTATGGCCATCCTTGGTGTATTATAAGTTCATTTTAATAACCTTGAGAGATTTTTTTATAATAGACATTCTTGGAAACTTCTGCTTCCTACTCTCCCCTTCAGTGGTGAGAAATTGGAAACTACATAATGCATCATTTACTTATATTTGATTTTGTTGCATTGATGGAACTACTAAAGATGTTTAGGTGCGAGTGGTGGCATACTCAGTAGAAGAGTTTGAATTGATCCCAAAGTCATGGCCTTCAATTAATGTTTGCACAACAAAAATCATACTTCAACTGACTATTAAACACCTCTTCCTTGAGCTTCTCAAGTGCCCAATTGATGCCAATTGTTGGGTTATTGAAATTTAAGGTGTTTATGAAATAAACCTTGAGTTGGTCCCAAGAAGATACCTCCTAGTACAATCCCATTTATTCATACTAAAGGAGTGCAATGCCACCTAAGGTATTTATAGATTTTTGGATCTAGAGACGGGAAGGGAAATTTGAGATAAGAGGTCCCTCAATGCCTTTGTAAGTCACAATATGAAACCCATCATGTATCTCACTAATATGGCATAGTGGTTGGCAGACATGAGGTACAATGAACTAACAATGAAAGTTGCACATAATTCTACCTAATTCAAGAGGGAAGATCAATGAGACACCCACCATTGGGTTGGAGTGTGTAGGTAATAGGAATGATGATGAAGCAAACAATTTTATGAGGGAAGAACTACCCCATTGATGCATAATAATTAATAGGATTTCTAGTCCCATAAAAGTATATCATAGCTAAAGTGATGTAGTAGAGTCAGGACAAGCATGTTAGGAGCTAGCAATGATGAGTTCCTTTGGAAGCCACACAAACTTGAGCACATGGGATAGAGGATAAGGAGTGACCTTTGGGTTTGAACACATGCATCTCACATGGTACCAAACTCTTACATATGATTTCCTAGTGAGCTCACAATAACCTGCTAACCATGATTTCAATTATACATTAGAATCAGACTCAAATGTTCTATCCCATTGAATGATGCTTTCAAAACTAATTTGAATAGGGTTGTTTGGACATGTTATAATGTGGTATATGTATTTGAGTTACTTTTATTTAATGTGGATCATTTCCACATACAGGGAATCATGAGTTTTACCAAGTTTAATGATCACCCATTGCTCCTAATTTTTAAACCTCATCATATAGTGATGGAATCTCATGTTAGTTTCCTAAAAAGCAAAACATCCTGCCCAATAGTGCAAGATTTCTCTTTGAATACCATTTTAGTTAATTGTAATTCAACCTAGAAATTATTCCCTTCTATGATGACATCCACATATTATAGAAAGATGAGTGGCCTTTCCTTAGTATTATTGGGCATGTATAAAACATAAGGTGATGGGCACAACATGGACTAGCCCATGGTATCCCATGCATCTTATTAATCACATTGAACTTGCACTTGTATCATCAACCAATACATCACATAACTAGAACCCATTTAATTCCAAAGGTAATAGAAGCTTCATATCATATTCGAGTTCAAGAGTACACATTTTCCCTTCCTTCATGTGCATCAATAGGGTGTTGATTGAAATTATCTTGAGTAGAAGTTTAAATTTAGAAAGAGCTCATCCATTATGTAGTAGTTTCAAACCCCACATCTAGCTCATCATATTCTTTAGCTCGTTCTTTTGTAATCTCATGCTTATTTGTTTGAAGTAGATGAGTGGCATCCTGTTAGAGCTTATAATGCTTATCTGGCCTAAAGAGTTTATTGTTATCCTCAACTTTCCTAACCTTATCCTTTGGTGAAAATACTAGACCTAAATAGGCGCGTGTTTCTTGATGATGCACCTTTCTCTTATATTTATCTTTTGCATCACATAATTTCAATACTTGCACTAAGTTTCTTTGGGGAGGCAACTAAGTGATCCTTTTGGATCATCTAAGAAGACTTTTTGTGTGATCCCATGTGTTATAGGATTACAACACACTCCTCTATTATCTGTTCTCCATCATAATATCTATAGAAAGGGAATTTGGGGCATGTATGTGAAGTATGATATAGTTCATTACAACTATAATAGGTAATTGTGTGGGTTCAACCACCACTTCTTTATCCTCATCCCCCATTATGTTTAGGTCATGTCTAGAGCCTTGACCTTGGTATAGTGGCATGATGTGTTGTATAGAGGATTATTGGGCATTAGTTATCATGACCTACTTGCTACATGTTTCCTACAATGCTTGTACTACTCTATAGGATTTAGTGTCATAGGTGCTACTTTAACAAATCTCACACCAATAATTGACAAATAACCCTTGTAGCTTTTGGAGGAGGGCATAGGATGAGGCTTCATGGATTTCATGGAAAATTGTGCACTCAGGGATGTGTACGGCTAAAGGAAATAAAGTAATACCCATGGTCCAAGATCTCACCATTAAGCAATCAATCTCAATCTAATCCTCATTCTAGAAACTAGTACATTAAAGACCACGTATAACTTCTATTTGGCCCATGAGCTAATTCATATGTGTATCCATCTACCTAATTTTATCCTCTAGTCACACAATTGGGCCATAAGATTGTAGCTCCCCTAAAGCTTCCAATCATAGAGCAACTTCAAGGGCCTCTTTGTGGGTAGTAAGTGTATTTTGCACTAAATCCTCTGAATATGCATGGTGAAGCTACCAATGAACCATTATTTTTATAACAAATAATCAATTATTTATGTGATCTTGGCTACAAGCTCCTTAAATTATTGATCATATTTGTGCACCGACTCACCAAGTTGCTACTTAATATCTTGAAGGATGACAATGTTGTGGTATGACATCTCTAGGTAGTCAAATTCTATAAGGAATTTAGTCCTTAGGTCTCTTAAATTAATTTGCATCCTATTTGGATCACTGTGTGAGTATTAATGTTGTACATGTCTATTCAAGGTAGCTAGAAATAACATCATCTTGTGCACATCATTTGTGTTATTCCTTGTATGCCATGTAATTTTGCATGCCTTCTAGTGTTTTGCATGTAATCTTCATCACTGCTAAATGGCTTGATTGTCACTGTAAAACATGCATAGTAGATCATTGCGCATCTTCACTATTACTTAAAAAAGCTCAATTCTTTCTTGAATCCATGTGGTTAGTGTCCTTAGAAACATGGATTATTGCTATTTGAGTGCACATTCTCCACTTCAAAAAACAATCACTTTGGGTTCATAGATAGGTGTTCCATCCTCTAGGTTGTTGTTCTTTTACGAAACACATTCAACCCATCCCTCCTATATTGACATATCCTTGTGATTTCCACTACCAACACCTCTATTTTTGTTCCATATTTGATGCACATTGTGTATCATGCTAGGTCTTTCTACTTTTGATACAACTAATGCAACTCATTCCATCTCTCATATCTATCCTTGTACTCTCTACACTCATTAATTTTATTGATCTCTATGCTAAATTATGTGCCCCTTCATGAACTAACCATCCCCTCATCCACAATTACTAGCACATGGAAGGTGAGTATTCTATTAAGAAGGTTTCTACATGCTTTTCAACTAATAACATCTTCACCTAAAGTGAAATATAATTTAAGAGATAGTGTTAGATCTAAGTTAGAAACTTTGAAACACATCCTCAATAGATTTGTACTTGGTTATAGAAAACTGAAGAATGTATGAATTGATCACACCTTCTATGAATATATTAACTAGACTCATGTTCACAACAAATTTATGTTCTTCAACTATGAAATAAACTCAAGCATCCACATGACTTGGCTTTGATTTTAAATCTAACATTATTGGAGAAATACAAAAATCCAATAAAAAATTTACTTAAGGAGCTCAACTTAGAATTCCTCGTATAGATTGTTTAATAGCTCTTTTTGATGCCATTGACAAATCTTAGTTCCATAGGGATTTCTATGGTGATGAAGATTTCTACTTTGCGTGTGAACCATTTGTAGATCTCATCTCATGTTACCTACCATGACATGTCTAAAATGTAGCACATTGAATTGTAGAGGGTCTCGACAATAGAGTTCCAAAATGTTAACCATTTGTTAATGCATGCAATAGACCATGGTTAACACCTTTATAGTCTGTGTGCTAGCCTACATGCTATCCCTCACTTGAAGCATGCTTATAAAGTTTAGAACCCTCATTGCTATCAAAGTGATGTTAGATAAGGTCATGCAATAATAATCTTAGTAAATGACATACAATGGACAAATTGGCATAATTTCTACATTTTCGTTCATTCATTCTCTCTATTACAACAATTACAATTATGGTGTTTTATTGGTGCTTTATCCTAGTGTAAATGACTCAAGTCTACAAGTGCTTTGTTAATGCATGCAATATACCATGTTTAACACCTTTGTAGTCTATGTGCTAACCTGCATGCTATCTCTCACATAAAGCCTTCTTACAAAGTGTAGACATCCAAAATTAACCATGTCCTCATAGCCCTTCAACATCACCTAGACATTCATCTTGCAACACATTGTCCATTAATCCCTTTCCTAAATTAATTAAATAAATTATATTTATTTAATTAATCCATTTTCCTCCATCACCTAAATTAAATAAATAAATCATATTTATTTAATTTATCCATTTATCCTTTTTAGTCAAAATTAATTGAATAAATCTTATTTATTTAACTAATTTATCCTCCCATCATCCCCTCTCAAATAATTAATTAAATAATTTTATTATTTAATTTAATTATTGAGAGTCAAATGACTAGCTTGTTCTCATCCTCATCCACTTGCCACAATTAATAAATGAGTGTCCCAAAAGTCAAACTAAGTTTTTGTCTCAATCATTCATTTCATACTACATCTCTCAATCCTAGCCATTCACATAAGGATAAACCATAGAAGCTTCCTTTGTTGCCCTAGAAATCCTTATCCTTTCCCTAATGTGCTCTCAACCAATCCTAGCCCTTATTCATCATATCCAACCTCTATAAATCAAGCTTCAACCAAGCCATTATCAACACATCTTATGCCATAAGCTTATTGTATCAAAATCCTCTAGATCTCCCATTATCATATCCATCATATTTATCTAATGTTATGTTGCTAGTTTGAGCAATTGACATATACAAATCTCTATCAAAATATCATTGGAATATCAAGGGCAACATGGGCTATTTAGTGATATTGTTTCATTTCCATCTTTATAGTTACTTGCTCTTGTTGCACGCCTTAAGTATGAAATAGGTGTTTGTATTGTTTCCTTATTTGATTTCCATGTTTTTGCATACACATTTTGGCATGCCTGGTGGGACCCACGTCCTTGATCTAACCCCTTTTTGGGAAGAAACCTCATCATTTTTGCTTGCAGGTTACATGTTCACAGCTAAGACTGTCAATTTGCACTTGTGTCTTAGGTCTACACCTTTGCTTTATGACTCTACACCTCTATATGCTCCTAAAGCACCCTTGTTAGCTCCTAGGGCGCCCTTGTCACACAATGGGGCACCCTTGTCCCAAATTAGGGTGCCCTTGTTGCACAGAAGCTCGCCCTTGTTAGATCTTGAATCACCTTTGTTTGTGCCTTAGTTTCTTGGTCTTTTCTACATGATTTGACATGATTTCACTGCTAACCCTTAGATCTTGATGTTTTCTAGCCTATCAGTTGGTTTTGCAAGGTTTTAATGTCATTTTCTTGCTGATTTTGACACTCAATCATAGATCCTTTCCCTTATCACACAGTGAAGTGCCTTTTTTTCTACAAGATTTTTATCAATATTGTTTAGTTTTTTGGAAACTAGATCCTTCTAACACTTGTTATCTACCTTTCATTTTAGGTGTCTAATAAATTAGACTATTTGTTTTATAGATCTAAGCTAAATTACAACTTTGCACCCTTATCTGACATTGACACACCCTTGTTTCATAGTGACATGCCTTTGTCTAACAGTGACACGCCTTTGTCTAAAAGTGACACACCTTTGTCAAACAGTGACACACCTTTGTTTTATCATTATTTTATAGCTAACTTGTGGGGTTGTGTTGGAACTAACCTTGTTATGCAGCTTGTTTACACTTGTCAAAGACCATCTCTCAAACTACTAATAAGTTTGTTGCAGGTTTTTGCTTGTCAAAGACATATCATTTGAAACTTCGTGTTTCCTTTGTTTGGTGGGTTTTATTGTGACTTAGGGTGTGTATGCTCTTCCATTACACTTAGTGTGATCTTGGGAATCAAAATTATCCTTGAGCCACATTCATCATCACACACACATCATTTTTAACTAAGGGTTAATTAATCTTGTCTTTGTCAATCAAGTGTGTGTGTATGCTCTTCCCTTGCACCTAGTATGATCTTGGGGATCAAAACCACCACTTGGTTCACCCTTTTTCACCCAAGGTGTGTTAAGTTGTCTATGCTCTAGATCCTTGCATGTGCTACCTTGGAAATCAAAAGCACTTAACATCATCTTTCCCTTAGAAGGCCTACCTTGAAGACACACCCACTTCAAGGGGAGACCTCAACCACATGTTCCAACAGGGTATATAAAGAGGGGAGAATGAAAGTTGTACCTCAATCTAGTCATGTAGTCATTGGTACAACCTTGGGGACCCTGGTAATTTAGGACACAAGGTAAAGTGACATTCACTTGCGCTTATGTTGCATGCCTTCAATGGACTAGTGTTCACGAACTTGGATCCCACGTACCTTGTGTATATATTGGGGCACCCTTAGAGAGCTTGTACATCTTCGTTTAAGACCTTCCAGTCATCTTCTAGTGTGGTGCAGGGTTTAGTTGATCAAGCCCTAAGTTCCTCACCATGTATTTCATCAAGTGTTAGGATTAAGGTGCCATTAACTTTGTAAATCCTTGTAATTATTATTCCTAATATTGTTTATAAATCACCCACAAGGTATGTACAAGTTTCACCGGTAGTCATAACCTGTTGGTAAGAGACACTATATGGATTCATGGTTATTGTCATTGATGGCAACAAAGGTCATCCCACATATCCGCAAGTTATAATGTGTCTCTACCGGAAGTCAGAATGAAGATTGTTGTGGTCCGGTGAACAAGAACAGAGCATGTGGCAAGGTCCGACAGATTGGTCCGGATCTCTCAGAGGAAGTGTCTTGGTGCAGTGTGGATTTGGGGAAGTCAAGAGGACTACCTTGAGTGGTATATTCCAAGGATTTAGCCTCCGGTGATGGACAAGGAAAAAGATATGAATAGTTGAGTACCGAATTCCTGAGAGACAGTGAAAACAGAGGAAGAACTGACTGACAGAGTATCAGACTACTTTCCGGATGTGTTACTGTTGATGATAGAGGTTGTGAAGGCATGAATCATGTTTGGCTGACATGATTAATGATATCTACAAGTATATGCTTGATCCGCATTGCTTGGTGAGGAAGGATTCAGCCGACAGAACAAGAGTTTGTAAGAAACTAGACTGTTCCGGATGCCGACTAGAAAGGTGATGAAATTACTTGTGCGGATATATATAGAGGATGGATTTAGTTGTGAAGTGTGTGATGGTGTGAAGATATATGCGAATAAGTCCAGAACAGAGCAGAGGTAGCAAAAAGGATCCGGTATGTGAAAGATAGCAGAATAAAGAACAGAGGAAAAATGAAGTGCAACAGATCAGTGTACTGAGCCTAACCGGAACTGAACTCCAGCATATGCAGATGCTTCCAATCAGTTCAAGACTGTGATTCTTATCACTTTGTAGACAGTGTGTCTTCTTGTAGGCAGTGGGCCTCTTGTGAGCAGTGTGCTCGGGCAGTGAGCCCTAATTGGCAAGTGCCATTTTTTGTAATCTCCTATTCTTCTAACAGAGAATAATTTTGGGTTAATCACCCCGTGGTTTTCTCCCTTAACAGGGTTTCCATGTCAAAAATACTGTGTTATGTGTTTCTTATTTCATGGTAATGTTTTTGTGTTTGATTCAATGCTGCATCAATTAATAAGAAAGTTCAATAAGGGAAATAATTAGGATAACTGATTCACCCCCCCCCCCTCTCAGTTATCAACAATTGGTATCAGAGCTAAGTTCCTCCTAATAGAGCCTAACAGCTTGAGGAAGATCTGGGAGTTCAAATGGATGCATATGGTTTAAGGGAGCAACTCAAAACTGCTCTTGAGGATCTTGAACAGTCAAATTCTGAAGTCAGTGAATTAAAGGAAAGACTCAAACAGGCTGATGAATTCATGAGAGAATTAAAAGACAAATTAAGTCTCTCTATGAAAAAGAGAAAGGAGCTGCTCCAACAGTTGGCAAGACAAAGTGAAGAAAGCAATACAAATGAAGAATTGACTGAGCAAACCAAGTTATGTGAAAAATTATCAAAAGAAGTTATTATGTTAAGACATGAAATGGAATCAGGAACTATAAAGTTTACTCAAGAGATTGAAGAAAAAAGAAAGGCTGAAGACAATCTAAGACAATCTCTTAAAGAAAAATTAGAAGAATGCCACCAGATGGACAGGATTATCAGACATCTTGAATCTGATCTTGAAGATGCCAAAGATAATGAAGAAAAACTTGAGGATCAAATTGCCTCTCTCAAAAGAGACCTTCAAACAACAAATGAATATAAAGAGAAATTCAAGATAAGTTCTGCTCAACTTGAAGTTCTTCTTGGAAGTCAAAAGAGGACAGATGACAAGTATGGTTTGGGATATGAGAAAGGAGAAAGCTCCGGATCCAGTCAGAGGAATCTTGGATCAGAAAATCCAAGGAGCAGGCCTAGAAGACCTCCGGTAAGACAGCCAAATGCTCAAAGATATCCATCCTTCAATGGATACTGCCACAGCTGCAACCACTTTGGTCACAAAGCTAATCAGTGTAGAATGAAAATGAATCAGATTAATTCATCCTTTTCCGGACAGTGCTTCAACTGCAAAAGGTATGGACACAAATCCCATGAATGCAGAATTATGCAAGAAAACAAATCATTCAAAGGTAGATGCTTCACATGCAATAGAGTAGGTCATATGGCTAATCAATGCAGATCAAGAGGATATCAGTCAAATATGCAAAGAAATGTTATTTGCCAAATCTGCAATAGGTCCGGTCATAATGCTAAAGTCTGCAGAAACAAGTATCAGGACAAAAGAGGTCCGGTGTATAATCAGAATCAAGACAAGGGTAAACAAAAGATGAATGCGGATGAAGTTAGGAATCAGATGAGCAAGATTTGGGTGAAGAAAAGTTCAGAGAATGTAGAGGTTGGATCCGCACCAGACTCTGGTGCTGATATTTCTTCCAGAAATTAAAAAGTGAGCTCAGGCTCAGGGGGATACTCAAAGAAAATCCTGTTCCCCCAGCCAAACAAGTGGTGCCGAATGTGGCACAAGATGCGGATTAAAGGGTTTGCAGATATGAGTCTTGAGATGCTTCAGTCAAGTTTTTAGAGGTCCGCATGGAGTTATGAAGAAGCTGTGATCGATCAAGTAAGACCTGTTCAGGGAGATGCTCCGGTATGATAAAGGATTACAAAAAGGTCCGGAGAGATCCGGAAGTGCACTATCTTGTTCTGCGGATTGGACAGAGTGTTTGGGATGTTCTTGTAATATGTTACCTCGATTTATTCATGATTGAAAGATCCGGATGATATCCATAGATCAGGACTAATCTGGGATACTCCAAGCTATCCAGACAAGGCAAACCGGAATGATGTAGGTGAAGCATTTATTGCAGACAGATATTAGGGTTCGCGGAGCAATTTAAGGGATTTCTCAAAAGTCATTTGCTCATTCTGCACTCAAGAAGAAGCAAAAAGTGGAGCTCTGCAACAAGGTTCATCAAGCACACCAAGGATCTCCTGCCGAAGTTATTGCATAAAGAAATCAATCCAACCACTCCGTGCAAACCGAAGGCGCATAAGGTATTCTCCGTTTTTCATTATCTCACTACAAATCTTTGAAGAATGGCTACTCCAAATATAGTTAAGATCTCTGATAGACCTCGCCCCACATTCAAGAAACATCCTTACAAATCATTGGAGGTAGATCCACTAGGAGCCTTCTCTAGTGTTCCTCACGGAGTTTTACATACTGAAGACATTAGGGTTTACATACATGCAAGCATTGAGGAATTTGGGGAATTCAAATTAAGAGACCTCTATCACAAGCAACTGATAGACAATGCTTTTGAGCTTAAACCAGAGTATAAGGATATCCAGAAGAAACAATTTGAGCAATTTATTCATTTCCCCTGCTTTGAAGAAGATGAATGGGTCCGGTATGTACTGAGCAGGATGCATGACAACTTTCTATGGCTGGATAGACCCTGCAAGATCACAAAAAGAGGCACTTGATGCCAGCCGGGAAAAGAGGAGGAAGGCTGAGGAAGAAGAGAAAAGTAAAGAAAGTGCTCCGGTTGAAGCTCCCACCCGGACCAGATCATCAAAGAGATTTGCACCTCCCACAACCAAAAGTTCAAAACCGGAAGTCCAGGCATCCGGTAAGAGATCCAAGACAAAAGCCACAAGGGCTTATGAAAGCCAACAGGATGAAGAGGAAACAGAGTCAGATGAGGGAGTAAAAGAAATAAAGAAGCAGAAGAAGAAAGGATCCGGTAAACCCTCCACAGGCCAAGACAAAGATGAAATGGCAGAGGTATCTATTGAAAAGTCCACTCTGTCTCTAGAGAGTGTAATCAAGTCAGTCACGGTAGATGGAAACCTTCAACCTTTGACTGAATTTTATGATGACTACAATGAGGCTGACCAAAAGATTCTGCAGGAAGCCACAGTCAAATATCTGAACATATACAATAAGGCTTTCATTGAGATCATATCTCTTATTCCTAAAAGCCTAGAAAAGGAATTAGAAATAAGAAAGAATAATGCTCATGCTAAAGATCTTGAGATCCGGGAGCAGATAGCTATTCAGCTATATCCTCAAATTGATCCCAAGACAATGAACATTATCTTCAAGGACTGCAAAGATGAGTTCAGAAGTAAAGCCAGGATGAATCAACTCATGCTTGGTGAGACTGACAGAGTGGCCCAAGAGACAGAAGAGATCCTCCGGAAGGCCTTCAAAAGGTTCAATCTTCCTGTTGTAGAGGACTTAGGTGCAAAAACAGCTGCTGATTTGGAATCATCTGTTCCGGAAGAAGTGAGCCCTGAACAGACAAACATCTCTCCTCCGGTTTCCCCTACAGTCTCCGGATCCAAAGAAGAAGAGCAATTACAGGAGAAGGAAGCAGTGGTGAAAGACAAAGAGGTTGACAGTTCCAAGACTGCAGAAGAAAAGAAACATTTGTCTCCGGCAAGAGACACTGCACAAACTGTTCAACAATTTTTGAGCAAAGAAACTTTAGAGATTGATGAACCGGAGCTTCTAAAAGGCCCATTCGACTTTGACTCTCTCTCTCCGGTACAAACAATGAAGATAGCTTCATTTGCAAATGCCAAGGCAAATGAAAAACTCCTGAAGTCTCATATGGAAGACTGTGAGTTGATAGAGGCTGCTTCCGGAGTACTTGTAAAGATTATGCCATCAATCCAGATAGATCCGACAGCCTCCTCTTCCGGTAATCTAAAAACCTTAGTCAGCAGTGTTGATACACATTTTGATTCTCTAGAAAAATCAGCTGAAGAAAAGGTCCGGAAGGAATTTTTGGATAAAAGATTTTCAGAAGTATTAGAATTAATCTCTAAGGATAGGAAGATTGTGACCATTGGAATAAAGAGCTTAGAGAATGCTCTTAAGGATGGCGGTGACATCTACAAATTTTGTATATCCTGGCCAAAGGCAACAGCAGCAATTGATAAGAAAATAAAAGAGGAACAGGACAACCTACAAAGCTTATCTCAAAGTTTTGATCCTCTCTCTTCCTCCATAATAAATCAAGAATGTCAGACTATTGCAGTCTTGAATGAAATAAAGAATCTTGAGAAGGAAAGGAAGAATATCACTAACCGGATGGGAGAACTTAGAAGGATTATAATCCCTAAGTTGGAAACTATGCATGAGGCCATCAGTGATGCTCAGACCACCGCCCAAACAAAAGATCCGGCAGATCTCAAGCGGGCAGAAGCTTTTGCATTTTTGTTGAGTGGTCACATTTCAATTTTGGATAGAATGAAGCAAAGTTGGGCTACAGAAATGATCCAATTGCAGACATCCTTTGCAGACATTCTTCAGTATATGTGAGTATGTAAATATGCGGCTATGTATAGAAAATTTTTGAAAATTTTGATATGCGGACCCTACCCTTTGCCATTGATGTCAAAGGGGGAGTGAGGAGCAGTGAAAAATGAGGAATCCAATTAAGGGGGAGTTCCGGAAATTGTATATAAAGACAGAGCATCAGCAAAGGGGGAGCATAGTGAAAACACTTAGTCATTTTTCACTAAGTGTTGCCATCAATGCCAAAGGGGGAGATTGTTGGCAAGAGACACTATATGGATTCATGGTTGTTGTCATTGATGGCAACAAAGGTCATCCCACATATCCGCAAGTTATAATGTGTCTCTACCGGAAGTCAGAATGAAGATTGTTGTGGTCCGGTGAACAAGAACAGAGCATGTGGCAAGGTCCGACAGATTGGTCCGGATCTCTCAGAGGAAGTGTCTTGGTGCAGTGTGGATTTGGGGAAGTCAAGAGGACTACCTTGAGTGGTATATTCCAAGGATTTAGCCTCCGGTGATGGACAAGGAAAAAGATATGAATAGTTGAGTACCGGATTCCTGAGAGACAGTGAAAACAGAGGAAGAACTGACTGACAGAGTATCAGACTACTTTCCGGATGTGTTACTGTTGATGATAGAGGTTGTGAAGGCATGAATCATGTTTGGCCGACATGATTAATGATATCTACAAGTATATGCTTGATCCGCATTGCTTGGTGAGGAAGGATTCAGCCGACAGAACAAGAGTTTGTAAGAAACTAGACTGTTCCGGATGCCGACTAGAAAGGTGATGAAATTACTTGTGCGGATATATATAGAGGATGGATTTAGTTGTGAAGTGTGTGATGGTGTGAAGATATATGCGAATAAGTCCAGAATAGAGTAGAGGTAGCAAAAAGGATCCGGTATGTGAAAGATAGCAGAATAAAGAACAGAGGAAAAATGAAGTGCAGCAGATCAGTGTACTGAGCCTAACCGGAACTGAACTCCAGCATATGCAGATGCTTCCAATCAGTTCAAGACTGTGATTCTTATCACTTTGTAGACAGTGTGTCTTCTTGTAGGCAGTGGGCCTCTTGTGAGCAGTGTGCTCGGGCAGTGAGCCCTAATTGGCAAGTGCCATTTTTTGTAATCTCCTATTCTTCTAACAGAGAATAATTTTGGGTTAATCACCCCGTGGTTTTCTCCCTTAACAGGGTTTCCACGTCAAAAATACTGTGTTATGTGTTTCTTATTTCATGGTAATGTTTTTGTGTTTGATTCAATGTTGCATCAATTAATAAGAAAGTTCAATAAGGGAAATAATTAGGATAACTGATTCACCCCCCCCCCCTCTCAGTTATCAACAATAACCATCATAGATTTTGTCATAACACCCCCTGAATAACATCTTCCCAATATGGGTGCCTAGAGCTAAGAATAGCAACTTACAACTCATAAATATCCATCATAAGTTCTCATATTGTCATAGAATCTTATGACAACTTACAGTTGTCATAGATTCTCTTACAACCACTTACTAGCTTTATGATGTGTGTCATAACAACCAAAATAGATGGTTCCTCCAAGGTGGTGCCTACCATCAGTAAATGTTACTCCATAACTACCACTAATAGCTCTAGAACTTACCGATGCAGTAACTCTGTAATTATCATTCTCGATAAATAAATTTTACCACTACCAATGAAACTTGTACATACCTTGTGGGTGATTTACAAACAATATTAGGAATAATAATTACAAGGATTTATAAGGTTAATGGCACCTTAATCCTAACATTCTCCCACTTGATATTATACATTGTAAATACCCATAGGAAAAATTAAAGCAACTAAGTACAAGAAACAAGGCCCATGGCCTCCCTGCACCAAGTAAACTTCTCTATGCTCATAGGTTTGGTCAAAGCATCTACAACATTCTCCTAAATGTCTACCTTCTTTATCTCGATCTGTCCACTTGCAACCATTTCTCAAACAAAGTGATACTGTACATCAACATTCTTAGTCTGAGCATGATACATATGATTCTTGGCCCAAAAATAGCACTCTGGCTAACACAACCAATCTAAAGACCCTGCAATCAAAACCAATACCTGTATACAATCTCCTCAACCAAATTACCTCCTTAGAGACATGGGTAGTAGCCATATACTCTTCTTTAGTGGTGGACAAAGTAGTTGTGGGCTACCTTTTGCTCATCCAATGCATTGCTCCTCTAAACAAAGTAAACACAACTACTAGTGGACCTCTGACTATCCAAGTCACCTGCGCAATCTACATCAACAAAACCATGTATGTTGAATGTCTTTCCCACATTGTCAGTACTAGATTAAACAAAAAAGTAATCAGAAGCACTAGCTAAATATCTAAATACCCTCTTCGCATAATTCCAATGCTGTCTACCAAGGTTAGACATAAACCTGCTCAAAACTCCCACTGCTTGGGCAATATCTGGCCTAGTACAAACCATTGCATACATCAAAATCCATACAACACTAGCATATGACACATTAGTCATATCCTCAAAATCATCCTCATTCTTCAGACACATGTCTAATGAAAGCTTAGTACCAATGGGCAAATGAATTCTAACTGGGTTACAATCCTGCATGCTAAATCTCTACAAAATGGTATTCACATACTTACTCTGAGATAACCAAAGATTTCTATTACCTTTGTCCCTTCTGATCTCCATACCCAAAATATACATGGCTACTCCAAGATCCTTCATATCGAATGCACTTGAAAGTTGGGCTTTCAATTCATTGATCATACCCTTAGTATTGTTGAATAATAACATGTCATCAACATACAATGCCACGATCAGTATAAAATCATCAATACAATGAATGCACACACACTGATCCTCCTCATTTCTAACAATACCCAATTTCAAAACAAATGAATCAAACTTCTAGTGCCACATTTTGGAGGACTATTTCAGACCATAAAGAGACCTCTTCAATTTGCAAACCCAATGTTCTTTCCCTTTTACCTCAAAACCTATAGGCTATTGCATGTAAATTTCTTCCTCAAGATCTCCATGCAAGAATGTAGTCTTAACATCAATTTGCTCCATTTCCCAATAAAAAATTGCAGCAATGGATAAGAGAAATCTAATAGAAGTTAATTTAGCAATAGGATGGAATATTTCATCGAAATCAACTCCCTCTGTCTTGGAGTACTCCTTAGCTACCAGTCTAGCCTTATACTTCTCCAATAAAGCGTCTACTCCAAACTTCTTCTTAAAGACCCACTTGAAACCTATGGCCTTTCATCCTTTGGGAAAATGAACAAGATCCCAAGTGTTTCAAGAGTCTAAGATCATCATCTCCTCCTGTATGGCTAACTGCCAAGACTCACTATCATTTACATGAATAGATTCCCTGTAGGATCTAGGCTCATCATCAGTACTCAATAAAGTAAATACATAATGGAAATCTAGTGGGCTATACCTGCCAATTAGATTTTGTTGTCTTGTGGATCTCCTCAAGGATGGAGTAAGAGACTCTTCTAATTCTTTTAGATGCTCAACTTCTTCTGTAACAAAAGAGTCTTCCTCATTAGAACTACTTCCACTTGGATCTTCTTCTTCTTCTTTACCCCCCAATTCGTCATTCTATTCTTTTGGTTGTGCATCTTCCTGCTGTAAATCAAAATGCACTATCTTTGACCTTTCTTTCTCTTTTGGTTGTTCATGTTTAGAAATAGTTCTAAGTTCCCTGAAAATAACATCTCTAGAGCAATTTTTTTTTCTAGTTAGAGGATCCCAAAGATTATAACCTTTAACATTCTCACAATATCTAATGAAGATGCATTTCTGCTCCTTTGGATCCAACTTAGATCACTTTTCCTTAGGCACATGAACAAAAGCCTCACATCCAAAAACCCTTAAATGTGAAACAGAAGGTTTCTTACCTGTCCACACTTTAAAAGGTGTCGAATCAAGAGCCTTACAAGGAGTTATGTTAATCAAGTAATAAGCGGTACACAAACCTCTACCCAAAAGCATTTATCCAATTGTGAATCACTCAACATACTTCTGGCTCTTTCCATGATTTTTTGGTTCATCCTTTTTGCAACACCATTCTACTGTGGTGTATACAAAGTCTTTTTTCTTATTATACCTACATGCTTACAAAATGCATAAAAGTACTTAGAGAAATATTCCCCTCCATTGTCAAATCTTAATATTTTTATCTTTAATCCCGATTGGTTTTCAACTAAGACTTTAAAATCCTTAAACTTAGTGAAAACTTCAAATTTGTGTTTCATAAAATAAATTAATGTAAATCTGGATACATCATCAATGAAGGTGACAAAATAATGATATTTTCTGATAGATTCATTATCAACAAGTCTAAACACATCTAAATCAATAATCTCTAACTTCTCTTTTGCTCTATTACTTTCTAAAGGAAATGATGTTCTATTTTGTTTACCAAACACATAATGCTTAGATAAATCAAAGTGCTTATCAGAATAGGAGAAAATGTCCAAAAAATGTTTATTCTTGATTGTTTTTAAAATATTATTACTTGTGTGACCCAATCTATGGTGCCACAACATACAAGTGCTTTTAGAAAAATCAAAAATATAAATGGAATTACAAAATATAGTGGCATCTAGCCTAAACAAGGTTCCCAATATTTTTACCTTCGCTACCACCAAGCTTCCTCTCACCAATCTACAACCGTGCTTATCAAATGT
Organism: Cunninghamia lanceolata; assembly: GCA_027924645.1. Classification (NCBI taxonomy): domain Eukaryota; kingdom Viridiplantae; phylum Streptophyta; class Pinopsida; order Cupressales; family Cupressaceae; genus Cunninghamia; species Cunninghamia lanceolata. The sequence continues at coordinate 3,869,989 of BSBN01001380.1, read as the reverse complement.
TACATGTATTCCAAAATCATTCAGCTTCAAAACTGAAATCAAATTTCTAGCTAATCCAGGAACATGCAAAACACCAGGGAGGGTTTTAATTCTCCTATCACTGAAACTCAACATTACCTTGCCTTTCCTAACTATCAGATATGTAGAGTTGTCCCCAAGGTACACTTTACCTCCATCATACTCTTCGTATGTGGAAAACCATTCTTTATGCAGAGTCATATGATATGAGCATCCTGATTCAACCAACCAATGATCATTAGAAACAACATTGCATGTAGAAAGTAAAACATTTTCACTTGCATTCAAGGACTTATCAGTAGTAGAATCCCACTATTTCTTTGGGTTTCTACATTCCTTTTTTACATGCCCTCTTTTTCTATAATTCTAACACTTAACTCTATTCCTCTTTTTAGGAGTCTTATAATGACCCTTAGACTTGTCTTTAGAGCCCTTTTGATCTCCCTTCAGTTCTCTTTTTTTGGACCTTCCCCTTACATTGAGAGCCTCAATGTTACTCTTAGAAGTCTTCTTCCTCATCTCCTGTGCCAACAAAATTGCAACAAGGCGATCCAACTTCAGATCTTCAAGGTTAGTAGTAATAGCAAGGATAACATTCTCCCAAGATGTAGGTAAAGAATAAAGTAGAAGTGTACATTTATCTTCCTCTTCAACTGTAGCATCTATAGAATCAAGTTGACTCAAAAGTAAATTAAAATTATTCAAATTCTCTGCAATGGAATCACCCTCTTTCATTTTAACCAAAAATAATTTCCATTTTAAATAAAGCTTATTTTCCATGCTCTTGGTTTGATAGATCTCACCCAATCTCTTCCAGAGTTTGAAGGCAGTCTCTTTCTTTGAGACATTCAACAGGACAAAATTTGCAAGTCATAGTCAGATGGTTCCCTGTACCTTCTTATCCAACCTTTACCATTCTACTGCACTCACATCATCAGGATTCTTTTCTTTCATAATAGCCAACCATTGGTTTCTTTCCTCAAGCAAATCCTCAATCTTCAGCTGCCACAATTCATACCCCATACCATTGAACTTATTAATGTCCAAATGAGAGGTTGAGGTAGTGGATTGAGCCATGAATACTACACAAGATCTGTAAAAAAAACCAAATCTCCCACTGTAGCTAAACAACCTTCACACTACCACCCAAGAATAAAAACTAGCTAGAGCTAATGAAGACAACAACTACCCAAATAGAGAGATGATTACAATATGTTTATGATCTTAAAGCAGTGTAATATGTGTTGGTAATCGAATTGGCAGAGGGTTTGCCAGTTCCAATGCACAGGCAGATTCGGCCAACTAATACAGGAGGTTGCGTAAGCTGCCTCCCCTTCACTTCTGGTTCTGTTGCACCAAGGGGGGTATCCCTTTTAACTAAAGATGTAACACTTTGACTCACCCAATGACTTAAAGATTTAGCTTTATAATGACAGGCAGAATACTCTCATGTGTGGACCAAGATTTGTGTGACAAATTACAAGGTTGGCAACGTTCTTGGACATATGTGTCTGGTTATGGATGAGAGTATGCAGGGGGTTCCTAATCCTACTCCTACAACTAACAAATTGAAATTATGGAATGGTTGGTTTGATGGTTTAGATGCAAGATAGGGGTTTTGGATCATAACTACTTCACAAGGGCAGACCGGTGCCTATCTCAGGGCAAGGAGTCACATAGACATATACATGAGAGTGGCTTGCAACTAGCATTCAAGTTTCAAGGGGCTAGATTGATGCTTGCCTTACAAACATCACCCAAGAATGGGTATTTAACTGTCTCTACTTATGGATATCCCAGCTGACATACAATCTCCTCCACACTCAACCTAAAATGATTTAATCCACTCCTTGAATGGAATTAGAGATTAGGCATGCAATACATAAATCTGTATTCTAGAATTTGAGAAACCCTTAGCAACCAAATTCAGAAGAAGAAATGCATACAACAAGTGGAGATAGACAACAAAACACATGCAAGAAGCATTTTTCATATAACATTAACATTGAAATTGAACATATGTGCAAGATACAACTCAGATGCAACACATAAACTCCACAGAGATACAATAGCCAGGAAAATGCTCTGTATTTCATTATTATTTCCCCAAAATTGCTCGTCTTCAACAACCAAATATGAGTGACACAGTTTACATTTTATAGAAAAACTGTGTACTCAACCAAAATTACAACGGTCAACTCAAAAATTGCCTGATACAATGTATCGTGAGAAATGGCGCTCAAAATTGAATGCAGCCAGGAAGTAGAGGAAGAGAGCAGGTGGGCTCAGGATTTGCACCGCCACCCAGAGATTTTCTTCATCAATCAGGTGGTTGACCTGTCAACTCCATCAATCATCCTCTACAAGTACGCCATTATTGCCTCACCTACCCACAGGCCCCTTTGAAATGTAGCAGCGGATGCATCTGTTGTTTTCCCGCTCAAAAATGATTGCAAATACACAAGAAAAAACCTTCACTGTGGGTTCAAAACATGGCCGTCGATCATCTCCTATTGCATGAGATCTACGGCTCAAAATATGCTGAAAAGTCAAGAGCCAATGAAAATGTGCCACGTAGGCACTTCGCTCCTCTATCGCTGACCTTTCCAATCCTTATTTTGCCCTTTTTTCCCTTGTATATGCATAAACATATGCATATACAAATTCCCTTTTTAAATCTTTGTATATGCAGGATGCATATACATACAACAGTTCAACATACAAGGCGGACCCCAAGCTGTTATAGAGCAAATTGGAATTTTCAATCGGGTCCACCTTGCATCTTCTTTCTTGCATCATTCCTTGTATATGTGCATATACATACAACTTATACATACAAGGCGTGGATTTCAAACTATAATGAAGCATGCTGAAGTTGCTTTGAAATTTGGCTTGTATCTAACTCCTCTTGTATATCGGCACATATACAAGCGCCCAATATGCTATGGATTTCCAACTCATTTATCAGCTAGATTGGAGAACCATTGGAATCCAGCTTGTATCTTATCAAATGTATATTTCCTTTGTATATCGCATATACAAATGTGATATACAACCTGCGGACCTCAAATATTTATTCACTACATTTCATTCCTCCATCGCGTCCGGGTTGTATGTCACATCTTTGTATATCAGGTTGTATGTTGCATATACAAACCCAACATACATGCAAACTATGGATCTCGCCACATCATAAGGAAAATTTGAAACATCTTGGAGTCCAGTTTGCATCTCGCAAATGTATATTTTGTTTGTATGTTGAATGTACAAAGACAAACATACAAACCTCCCTAACATACAACCAGGGAATCTTCAGAGAAGATGCGAGGAATACATATTTTACCTTGTATGTCGGAGATACAAAGATCTTTGCATATCTATGGACCCCGCTGCATGTATCTCCCCCTCGCCACTGTAGCAAATGCATCTTTGCCCTTGTATATTTTTCAATGCATATCTATATGCAACCCAATATACAAAGTGGGAATATTCCTGGGAATCATCGAAAGATTCCCCCTTTGTATATGCACATTCTAAGCCCGATATGCATTCAGAAATGCATCTAACTAATTTTTTCAAAGGGCGATAGAGTTTTCTGACCTGCCAATGCACATTTTACCTGCATGTTGATGCAGACACCCTTGTATATACAAAGGCACCTACACCTTAACTGATTTTTTGCATTTTTTACAACTGTAGAGGCCAAAAGTGTTAGAATTTTTTGGATTTCTTGGGAAGGTGCCTACATATCTAAATGCTTGAAACCTGAATACTTATGCAGGCACCACCAGTAGCTCGACCCTAAAACCCTAAAAATAAATGATTACCAACACAGGCTCTTTTTGGGGACGCATGCCTCTTACAGGCATGGCGAGAACTTCAGATCTCTGGGATGCAGACCAGTCCCTTATCCATTGGGCACAGAGTCAAAAATTACACCAACCTGCATCAAAAAACACATTCATTAAAATTTACTTGGTGGCCCAGGGCCACCAAAAAGGAAAAACTAGAGTTTTCCTTTGTCAAAAACCCTGTTTTCTTTTGATTTCTTCAAATGAAGCCTGAAAGCATTTAATTATTTGCAGCACACAGCATTGCAATTATTTGCGTTGCTGCCCTTTTTTCTTTCTTTGACAAATCTGCAACAATACTTTTGATCATACATTATTATCAGCTATAGAATGTCATCATCATATGAGTCACCGATGTTGCTTGGAAAAATAATAGACTCACATGAAACAAATGAATCCACATCAGAATTTTGCCCTTTTTCAAACAATAAGAGCTCCTCTGCATCAAACATCCAATATTCAGGCACAAGCAACATCTCATAATCAAATTTATCTTTATAAGTATTCAGATATTCATCATCATTGTGCTCAGCAATTTTATCATTTATGTCCACCTAAAATGTCTCAAAAGAAGGCAGAAATAACTCGGAATGCAGCCCTACACTGAAAGCTTCATAGTCACCCTTGCAACCAGCACTATCCCCAACTGTATGAGCACACACATCTGTAACCTGTCCATTCACCTCTGAATAGTGACCCTATTTTTCCTCTTCACCAATGCCCCGATAATCAAAAACAAAATTTTCAACCTCTGTACTATGAAGGTGGTCAGAATCTTCAAAGAGACATTGATATTCGGCATCCATATATATTTCATCATTTGAAAGGCTCACATACACATTTGAATGCTGACAGTCACTAACATATTCACTGTCATCCCTTGAAACAACATCTTCTATATTCAGAGTGAAGCTCAGCATATCCATTTCACACAAATAATTAGGCATAACTAGGATATGCACACTGCTGCAAGACACAACCTCATGTATATCTTTCATTTCATTATTTGAAAGGCATTTTGTGTCTGTAGGCTTCTCATCTAGAGGCTGATAACAGTCTTTGTTTTCATCATTATAGGATGTGCCTACATTTTCGACAACATTTTCTTCATGCATCACATCATGGCTGCACATACTATTCTCAAATATATTTCCCTTTACACAATCATTTATCAATGAACACACTGGAACAATAGAAATATATTCACTTTGATAATTATTTTGACAACTTGCAGCCATGAAACCCATTGGCATTCTATATTTCTCATTGTTTTCAATATCCATAGCAAATTGGTAGGCCTAGTGAAGTGTGGCTAGTTCTTTATCTCTCAATAAATAACTCACTTCTTCATCAAATGTAGCTAAATAAACTATCAAGCACAATGCATTATTGGGTCTCATGTACTCAGGGATTTGCTTGAGCAACTTAATAAACCTAAGATTAAAGGCTAGAACTAGTTCCTCATCTTCCTTCTGAATATTCATGAAGTGTATGATCAATGAGGCTAAATCAAATCTTTCACCAAACTGCCCTAGGAATGCAATTTCTAAATCTATCCATGAAGAAACTGAACAAACAGGTAGGTCTGAAAACCACACCCTAGCATCATCCTATAATGACTGAACAAAAAGTCTCATTACTACATCTTCAGCCTCTACCTCATAATCTTCTATCAAATTACAAAAAAATTACAGGTGTTTGTTTGCTGATTCAGAATCTGATCCACTATATTTTGGCAAACATTTTCTAATTTTATTTGGAATAGCATTTGGGTAACCATATATCCCTGTGAAATCTAGGGCTTTATATCTCTTAATAACAAATGGTCTTCTTTGAGAACACAACCAGGATTGTTGTTCTAAACTCATCATTTTGAATGAAAAATGGAATACCTAGAAATATGTTGCAGCATTGATAGGTTCAATCAATAGAGTCGCCACCTCTCACAGAGAGGACAATAAAATCAACAAGGCACTTGTATTTTCTAGATTCATCACGCCAGCAGAGCACCACATGGTCATTTTTTTATCTTGCTGCAACAACTTCACTGGAAACTAGATTTTCCAGCCTTCAAATCAATTGACTCTCTCCCCAGCGGAGTCGCCATTTGTTGGTAATCGAATCGGCATAGGGTTTGCCAGTTCCAATGCGCAGGCAGATTCGGCCAACTAATACAGGAGGTTGCATGAGCTGCCTCCCCTTCACTTCTAGTTTTGCCGCACCAAGGGGGGTATCCCTTTTAACTAAAGATGTAACACTTTGACTCACCCAATGACATAAAGATTTAGCTTTATAATGATAGGCAGAATACTCTCATGTGTGGACCAAGATTTGTGTGACAAATCACAAGGTTAGCAACATTCTTGGACATATTTGTCTTGTTATGGATGAGAGTATGCAGGGGGTTCCTAATCCTACTCCTACAACTAACAGATTGAAATTATGGAATGGTTGGTTTGATGGTTTGGATGCAAGACAGGGGTTTTGGATCGTAACTACTTCACAAGGGCAGACCGGTACCTATCTCAGGGCAAGGAGTCACATAGATGTATACATGAGAGTGGCTTGCAACTGGCATTCAAGTTTCAAGGGGTTATATTGATGCTTGCCTTACAAACATCACCCAAGAATGGGTATTTAACTGTCTCTGCTTATGGATATCCCAGCTGACATACAATCTCCTCCACACTCAACCTAAAATGATTTAATCCACTCCTTGAATGAAAGTTAGAGATTAGGCATGTAATACATAAATCTGTATTCAAGAATTTGAGAAACCCTTAGCAACCAAATTTAGAAGAAGAAATGCATACAACAAGTGGAGACAGACAACAAAACACATGCAAGAAGCATTTTTCATATAACATTAACATTTAAATTAAACATATGTGCAAGATACAACTCAGATGCAACACATAAACTCCACAGAGATACAATAGCCAGGAAAATGCTCTGTATTTCATTATTTTTCCCCAAAATTGCCCAGGTCTTCAACAACCAAATATGAGTGACACAGTTTGCATTTTATAGCAAAACTATGTACTCAGCCAAAATTACAACTGTCAACTCAAAAATTGCCTGATACAATGCATCGTGAGAAATGGCACTCAAAATTGAATGTAGCTGGGAAGCAGAGGAAGAGAGCAGGTGGGCTCAAGATTTGCACTGCCACCCAGGGATTTTCTTCATCAATCGGGTGGTTGACCTATCAACTCCATCGATCATCCTCTGCAAGTCTGCCATTATTGCCTCACCTACCCACAGGCCCCTTTGAAATGTAGTAGCAGGTGCATCTGTTGTTTTCCTGCTAAAAAATGATTGCAAATACATAGGAAAAAACCTTTGCTGTGGGTTCAAAACGTGGTTGTCGATCATCTCCTATCACATGATATCCGTGGCTCAAAATACGCTGAAAAGTCAAGAACCAATGAAAATGTACCACGTAGGCACTTCGCTCCTCTATCGCTGACCTTTCCAATCCTTATTTTGCCCTTTTTGCCCTTGTATATGCATAAACATATGCATATACAAATTCCCTTTTTAAATCTTTGTATATGCAGGATGCATATACATACAACAATTCAACATACAAGGCGGACCCCAAGCTGTTATAGAGCAAATTGGATTTTTCAATCGGGTCCACCTTGCATCTTCTTTCTTGCATCATTCCTTGTATATGTGCATATACATACAACTTATACATACAAGGCGTGGATTTCAAACTATCATGAAGCATGCTAAAGTTGCTTTGAAATCTGGCTTGTATCTAACTCCTTATATATCGGCACATATACAAGCGCCCAATATGCTGCGGATTTCCAACTCATTTATCAGCTAGATTGGAGAACCATTGGAATCTGGCTTGTATTTTATCAAATGTATATTTCCTTTGTATATCGCATATAGAAATGTGATATACAACCCGTGGACCTCAAATATTTATTCACTGCATTTCATTCCTCCATTGCATCCAGGTTGTATGTCACATCTTTGTATATCGGGTTGTATGTTGCATATACAAACCCAACATACATGCAAACTGCGGATCTCGCCACATCATAAGGCAAATTTGAAACATCCTGGAGTCTGGCTTGCATCTCGTGAATGTATATTTTGTTTGTATGTTAAATGTACAAAGACAAACATACAAACCTCCCTAAAATACAACCAGGGAATCTTCAGAGAAGATGCGAGGAATGCATATTTTACCTTGTATGTCGGAGATACAAAGATCTTTGCATATCTGTGGACCCCACCGCATGTATCTCCCCCTCGCCACTGTAGCAAATGCATATGTGCCCTTGTATATTTTTTAATGCATATCTATATGCAACCTAATATACAAAGCGGGAATATTCTTGGGAATCATCGAAAGATTCCCCCTTTGTATATGCACATTCTAAGCCTGATATGCATTCAGAAATGCATCTAACTGATTTTTTCAAAGGGCGATAGAGTTTTCTGACCCGCCAATGCACATTTTACCTGCATGTATATACAAACACCCTTATATATACAAAGACACCTACACCTTAACTGATTTTTTGCATTTTTTACAACTGCAGATGTCGAAAGTGTTGGAATTTTTTGGATTTCTTGGGAAGGTGCCTGCATATCTAAATGCTTGAAACCTGAATACTTATGTAGGCACCACTAGTAGCTCAAGCCTAAAACCCTAAACATAAATGATGACCAACAATATGAACAAAGGTTGCATATGAAAATAAAATTAAATCACAGAAATAAACACCATAGAAGAATAAACCTCATAACACAATATGTAATGTGGAGAAAACCCTTTTAGGTAAAAAACTCGACAAAGAAAAGAGGTTCAAGTTATATTATCTTTAAAATCTAATAAACATAATACATGCACTTCCTCTGTCTCTCCAACCTTCAATCTAGAAAAACCTATGTACAAGAAAACTATATTGAACAACACATACACGGCACTATATTTATAGAGGTATTTCACTCCCAAACTAGGTGTCTACTTTCTCTCACCTTGGATACTCCAACATGAAACATTAAATGACCTCTTACAAGCTCATGCTACTTGTCAATAGTCAACCATACAAACTTGGGCACCTATGGACAAGAATAGGCATTTACGAGTGATGCAGCCAACAACATACACTCAATAGGATTGCGCCATTAATCATGTGAGATCCAAAGATTGAAAGCTGGAACATAAAAAAAACTTCTATTCATCAACTTTGCTGCTATAATGAGAGAAAACTCTCTTATATCCAAGAAAACAAAAAAAACGAAAAAATACCTTTTTTGGCAGATTTTGACAATTGTCAGATTTTGCCATTTTAGGTAATTTTACAATCATATCTTGAGAATCCAGTTTTTTCCCAAAAGCTTCCTAAAACTAAGGTAGGAGGAAATGCCAACTAATATTTGTAAATTCAAAACATGAGTTTTGATTTATTACAAAAGCAACTTTTTAAAAATCTAGAAAAAAAACACTAATTTGCCATTTTGAGGGCCAAGATGGAAGTTTCAAGCCCCAAAAAAGTGCCAAGACGAGGTCCAACAAACTAGGGTGGGTTGGGAAACCACTGGCCACCTCATAACATATCCACCTGTAAAATTTTGTAGAAAACCCACATCCGAGTCAAAAGTTATGACCTCCGAAAGTCCCTGCATCAACGAGGTAATAAATGCTGTCATAACTATCATAGATTTCATCATAACACCCCCTGAATAACATCTTCCCAATATGGGCACCTAGAGCTAAGAATAACACCTTATAGCTCATAAATATCCATCATAAGTTGTCATATTGTCATAGAATCTTATGACAACTTACAGTTGGACCATAGATTCTCTTACAACCACTTACCAACTTTATGACGTGCATCATAACAACCAAAAATAGATGATTCCTCCAAGGTGGTGCCTACCCTCAATTACTCTTGATTTTATAGTTACCATAAGTAAATGTTACTCCATAACTACTGCCGATAACTCTTAAACTTACCAATGCAGTAACTCTGTAAATACCATTCCCAGTAAATAAATTTTACCACTACTGGTGAAACTTGTACATACCTTGTGGGTGATTTACAAACAATATCAGGAATAATAATTACAAGAATTTACAAGGTTAATGGCACCTTAATCCTAACATCAATTAGAGATAAACATTCTCTTTGGGTAAGGCATAAAAGCCTCCAAAGGAAGGTATATTAGGTGCAATGCCTTTATTCCTAGTTATCTGCTTGAAAACGTATTCCTAGTTAGGTAGTAATATTGAGAGGTATTTTATTGTGTGGGCCTACACTATGAATACACACCTATTTTAAATGATCTAGGGTGTTGTTGTGTATCATGTGTGTGTTCATTTGCATTATCCCAATCCAAATCAAAATTCATTGCAAAACTTATGCATGTGTGTATGAAAATTATTGTTGCAATTTGCCTAAGTCAAGCTTTCAAACAATCCAATCACCTTCTTATCATCTTCATCCTCATCCTGTCTAATCCAACTTCATCCTAATCACCTCATCCCAATCTATCTCCAATCCAATCCAAGTCATAATTTAGGAGCCTAATCCTAATCAATTTGCCTAATCTAATCAAGGTCCTAATCCAACTAATCCACCTCTTAATCATAATCCCATCATTGAGCCTAATCCAATCCCTAGTCTATTACCCTTTATCCATCATCATCCTTAGTCCATATTATGATCCAATCCTCAAGCCTATATCAAACCCCCCTCCTCAAACCAATAGCAACATGGATTCATATGCCCCCTATCTATATACCTCACCCCATCAACATATTTCTAAATTTTCACCAATGACAAATGTCATTCCATCATCCCCACAAGTAACCCCAATCCAACCAATAATGTCATCACAACCACTTTATCCATCCTATCAAACTAATCCATCAATACCTTAATCTTCCCCAAACGTTCCTTATATATACTTCATCTCAATCCAGTGCATCTCCATCATATACCCCATATCAAGAGAATCCCACATCAACCTATTCCATGAGTATTCCTTAATATCCATATCAAAATCCCCCACAACAAGAACATGCTAGCACTAGCTATCCCTTTAGCCACAATCCAACATCCATGAGTCCTTCTTATGCTACCTTTGACAAGGGAAATCAAGTTCATCCACCATCCTATCTTTTACCATCCCCTCCATCTAATCCACCATCTAGTCCACCATCAACTGCTCATCCTAAATTTAAATCACCTCTCTTAAATGACCTCTATAGAATCTATGAACAATATTACAAAAATAAACCTATGGAGTCATCCAACGTCACCCATCCAATGTCATCCCTCTCTAGCACAATCACTCCCAATCCTAATCCATTCCCTCCTATTATCCATCCACCCAATCCCAATCCTAATCCTACAACTTTCACAATTATTGCCCATCCATTATATTGTCCATCCACCCATGAACTTATGAAGGATGTGATCCAATGACTATTAGAAAGGAATCAAACACCATCATGTATTCAAATATCTATCCTTATGCTTATCAAAGAGCTTCCACGTATCATGCCTATTCCTCCATTACCATCCCCTAGTCTAATACTCACCATGCCTCTTGACAAAATTCTTACCATAATTACAAATCAAAATCCCTCATGTAATCACATTGTCAATGATCCAAAGCCTATTACTCCCATCTAAGAAAATTCCATTTCCATCCAAACTCAAGAGCTATGTCAAGAGTCCAATCCAAAGCATGATCAACCTTGTCCCTCACCAAGTCAAAGATCAAACCATCCAAACTCATCAAGACCACATTACCCAAGGTCCCCAAGAAATCCATCCTAGTCCTCTCTCTCATCCACCAACATCCCCTTCCCTTGATGAGACACTTGGTCCCCAAGAAAACATAGACAATCTACATTTTAATGAGCTTAATGTTGATCAAAATTCTCATGATCCTTCACCATCCTCTATTGATCCCATTCCAAATCCATCATCCTATCCTCTTGGACCCAACACCTTCATCTATGGTGATTCTCTTATACAAGAGGAACAAATTCTATCCACCACCCCACCTTCCCCATCTAATAATGCACTTGTGTCTTGTGTTCTAAATAACAAACATCCCATCACACATCACATGCTCCAAAACATGAGTTATCAAGGAAAAGGCTTAGGCCTTCATGAACAAGGTATCTTAGAGCCCATCCATGTCAAAATCCATTCACAATCACATGGCCTCGGTTATATAGCCCAAGGACAACAATCCACACATGTTGGTACCACCTCCATGCCTTTTAAATCCACTTGTTTCCATCCCAAACTAGGTGCATCCCATCAAACCTCTAAATCATATGCTACCATCCCTCCATCATCATACATATCTCAAAAACATGTGACCATACATCTCCCTCCATCCACTCTTCCTCCACTTCTCCCAATTCTCAATATCCCCATCCTCACATCGCCTCATCCTTTCATCCATAAGTCTACTAATCCTTCCATCCATAAATCCCACTCCCTTAAATCCCCTAACATTCCTAATCATGATCAACCCATGCACACATTGTCTAAACCTGAAGTTATCATGGGATTCAAAAGTAAAAATTTGAATGCCTCCCCACATAATGAAAAAACTCTTTCAAAGCCTAAAAATTATCATGCCACAAGGTATCGATCCCTAACATCAAAGAAAAATCCATCCAAAAGGCCACAAAAGCCCACCCCTCAAAAAATACAAGAAAAAACAAAAATGATGTGGGTCCCCAAGCAAAAGCAATTAATCCAAGTGGAGCATCAAAATCCCAGTCCACCCCAAAATCCCAACAATCTCGCATCCCATGCAAAAATCATGAAAATCCTAAGCCCATTTGGGTTCCTAAATCCATAATGAATTCCAAATCTTCATTGCTTCCTACACCTCCTCCAAATCAAAAGCTTCAATGTCCATCATGGTGTGTGCAATTGTTGGTCTTGGTTCCTTTCCATTCCACAACATTCCCACATACCTCCATCTTCCCATCTTATAATCTTTCATCTTCCCCATCATATCCCTATGTTCCATTCTTTTGCATAATCCTTTCATTCATCATCCATTTATCCCTCCATCTCCATCCATGTATCCATCCACATTCATACTATCTACCCTATCTATTCCATCTTCCCCCATCCATCTATAATCCACATCATAATCCACTATCTCCATTTCTATCTCTTGCAATCATCTACCAGCATCCATGTGCATAATGAGACTCGACATGGTCCATGTACGACATCCATATATAATGGGACATTATCACCTTTCATGGCTCTAGACGCTTGAGTCCCCATCCTCTTCTAAATCCCTCTTATCCATATGCCCCATCCCATAAAAAAATACAAAAAAAAAAAACAAATCAAAAAAAGAAAATAAAATAGTAAAGAGAAATCCTTCATCCAATGGTGAAAACCACCTCAATGGTACCTTGGATAAGTATCATGATGAAAACCTGGCAAACATGCATCATGTGTAGATAGATCATATATGCACCTCACACTTGGGGGCAAGCTGTCTCATCTATCCCATCCTACCATTTTTATCCTATCATTCCACCCTTATCCAATAGATCCTCCTACCTATCCCATGGAATCATCATCTCCCCCCTTACTCCATTGATCTTGATTAGGATAGGGGCAAAATGTTGAAAAAATTCTTTGGACATATCTTGATGTACCTTATCCTTTATACCCAATCCAATCACCTTATCATCATAAGTATCGTTCATGCTTAGTCCTGAGTATACTTCCTAGAGTGGGGCATGTTCTTCCTATGCAACATAGTCCTTGGAGATCACATCCTAACCCCTTCCTCCATCCATTATGTATCCTCCATCCTTCCCATCTTCCCTGCATAATCCTTTTGTCCATCTATCCAATCCTTCTTTCATCCTTGTCCTTCGACTTGGTTTTCCTTTGTTATTGGTATCTAGCATCCATGCTATTCAAATTGCAATCCAATGCCATCCCACAATATATTTCAAAAAAATAAATAAAAACATTTCAATGAATTAAAACATACCCAAAAAACCCAAAAAATCAAAACATCCAAAAAATTCCAAGCAATAAATCCAAATGCAAGCCATCCTTAACCCATACTAGTCTAGTCAAGCAATCTAGTCTAAATTATCCAATCACATCCTTGGTTTTGTTCCAACCTTGCTATCAACCCAATCAATCAATCAATCATCATCATCATCATCACTGGGATATATCATTCTTGCATCCTTTTGTTGATCTAGGGAAAAATTATTCCCCACAATGACAACACTATCTTAATCAATCAGTCAATTGATCGATCATCATTTTATAGCTTGACAAGGGCAATACCTTGTTTGTTTTTGAATCATTTGTGCATGCTTTCTTGCTTTCTTGTGTGTGTGTGTTATCATTTTATCTTGCATTTACATTAAGTCCTTGCAACGTATTGCTATAATGATATCATGGTGCCTAAAGGCATATGTTTGTTTTGCACCTTTTATCTTTTTTGAGTCAGTCCTTCATGCACACGACACATCATCACCCTAGTCTTTATACCTTGGTGCATCATGTCTAGTGCTATATCAAACTATATGGTTTCTCACCTAATGTAGCATAACATATCATTCATCCATTTTGTCCATCCTTTCTCTTGCATCCACTTTCCTCTCCTTGCCCAATTAGTTTCATCCATTTCAAGACCATATCCATGTTCTTACAACCTGCCTATCCTCTCGAGGGGCATCCCATCCTCACATTGTTCCTCCTTGTCACTCCTTCAAGTGGCTAGGGCATCCTTTTCCTTTCATCCATACATTATCTTCTTTGAAATGATGTTACTTCTTTTAGTTGTAACATCATCTCAAAGAGGGGCAAAATGTAGACATCCAAAATTGACCATGTCCTCATAACCCTTCAACATCACCTAGGCATTCATCTTGCAACACATTATCCATTAATCCATTTCTCAAATTAATTAAATAAATTATATTTATTTAATTAATACATTTTCCTCCATCACCTAAATTAAATAAATAAATTATATTTATTTAATTTATCCATTTATCTTTTTTAGCCAAAATTAATTGAATAAATCTTATTTATTTATTTAATTTATCCTCCCATCATCCCCTCTCCAATAATTAGTTAATTAATTTTATTATTGAAAGTCACATGACTAGCTTGTCCTCATCCTAGTCCACTTGCCACAATCAATAAATGAGTGTACCAAAAATGAAACTAAGTGTTCATCTCAACCATTCATTTCATACTACATCTCTCAATCCTAGCCATTCACACAAGGATAAGCCCTAGAACCTTCCTTTGTTTCCCTAGAAATCATTATCCTGCCCTAATGTGCTCTCAACCAATCCTAGCCATTGATTTAACCTTTTAATCCTAGCCCTTATTCATCATATCCAACCTCTATAAATCAAGCCTCAACCAAGCCATTATCAACACATCTTATGCCATAAGCGTATGCTATCAAAATCCTCATAGATCTCCCATTATCATAGCCATCATCTTTATCTAATGTTATGTTGCTAGTTTGAGAAACCAACATATACAAATCTTTATCCAAATATCATTGGAATATCAAGGACTATTTGGTGATATTATTTCATTTCCATTTTTAAAGTTACTTTCTCTTGTTGTGTCTTAAGTATGTAATAGACATTTGTATTGTTTCCTTATTTGATTTCCATATTTCCACATACACACAAAGTTTAGAACCCTCATTACTATCTATGCAATGATAGATAAGGTCATACAATACTAATCTTAGTAAATGACATGGAATAGACAAATTGGCTTAATTTCTACATTTCCATTCATTCATTCTCTCTATTGAAACAATTCCAATTATGGTGTTTTATAGGTTCTTTATCCTAGTATAAATGACTCAAGTCTACAAGTGCATGTTGTAGTGACTCTAAGTCTTACAATAATGAAGTACATGCATGCACTAGTTAACTGGACTACAACTACATGTGTACACTTAGTTAACTAACAAATGAATGCACTATGCTCTAGTTAACTACTTATAATGACATGATAGATAGGAGGCATGCATGGCTCCAATAATGCTCAAATAAATTCCTTTAAATAAAGAGTCATAATAAATAGTTGAAAAATGTCTACCAAGTTGGCTTCTAATGACTAGTAAAAAAAGGTAGGATTCAGTAATTTAATTTTTTAACAATTTTAATTTTAGGTCAATTTTGGATTGTGTAGGAGAAAACCCACATGTTGTGGAAATGACCTAGGATAGGGAATTCAAAATTTCAAGGTAGGGATTAGGTGCATGGAAATGTGGATTAATGATAAGGTGAGTGGATGGAAACATGTGTAAATAGGGATGGGATAGGGTCAAGTGTATGTAAGTGCACGTAAGTGGGAGTAAATGAGGATGGATGGGGATCGGGGAAGAAACCAAATCTAGCACAATACTGTGACACATGTCACTATGTAATCATATTAATACATCCCATGAAAAGAGCCCATAACTAGATGGGAATTACCATGGGTATGTAAATTTTACCATTTCTTTTTCCCCCCACTTTTAGGTGCATGAAAATCCTAAAATGAATATGTATTTCAAAGTATATGAACACTCACAACCATGCATAAAAGTTAAATATTTAAACATAAAAGGATATGGGGTCTATGTAAAGTAATGGACCCAACTTGATCTATTCTTGTGTTCCTCCTCCTTGGCATGCACATTCTATAGGAACCTACAAAATAGGGAAAAATATGCCATGAGTAGATTTTTTTCCCACAAGTAAACTAGGAAAAAATTACAAACTTGATTTATGAATGGAAATACAAAACAATTTCCTACATTAACCTTATGAGAAGTTATGTCAAAAGTTATCTAGTCTATACAAATTACAACATTTTGGCTTAACAACACATAACAAGAATGAAAGAAAGAATAAAATAACCACATAAGAGAGAGACACCAATATACCCAAGGAAAACAATTTCAAGAAAACCTATCCTCTATAGCACTAAAACCAATGTATTTCCAAGAGCAAGAATGTTACATTCCAATATCAGGCTTTGAGTCTTAACATGGAGATCAATAATCTCAAGCAAGGAGAAAATTATATAAGATATGACCTTCTTCTACAACAATAAGAAACCATTTTTTCTTTTCTCATAAGATTAATCCAATAAAAAATGAGAGCCACACATCCCACTCCATGCTCCTTAATATATCTTCAACAAGAAACTTAAGCCTTCAAATACTTGCAACAAGCTTCACTCACAATGAGCATATACACAATGAATAATCTCTATCACAAGACTTCTATTTATATGAAAGAGTAACAAGAAAGGGAAAACTTAATATGTTTTCTTGCCATCATTATTTAATTCCAAAAGTTCTAATAATCAATGCACCTAGTGCACCCATTTGTATCTCCAAGATGGGTGCCCAAGTATGCCACCAAGACCAAGTGACAACATAATCTCCAAGGTAGTAATATTGCTCCTTGTAAGCTTAGCACCCAAGTTTGATTTGTAACATGTGACCCAAGCATTAAACACTTTTTATAATATTGAATGCATTTCTTTAATGAGCCTAATAAATTGTTGTCCTATTTTGTCCTAGGCCAAAAAAGCCCATCTTTAGACTTGCAAATATTGCAAAAATCCTAAGTGTTTTGCCTTGTGAAAATCCTGAAATTTCCTAAGTCAAATTTGCCTTATGTTTTCCTTGAAAGTTATTGTTCATTTCTAATAGACATTTGGTTGTATTTCATGTACACATTCAATAGTACTCCTTTATTTTCCAACCAGATATTTTCTAACTAGATATCCCTATCCTGAAATGCATTTCTTTCATGTGAAGACTTTTGTTCAATACCAATCACCATTATTGTGGGACAAAATGATTTTCAAGTAGCTCAAACAATTCCCAACTTTAATGCGCCCATACCAAAGGTGGATTAAGAAGACAAAAAAGTGTATACGAGGACCCTAGATAGGTAGATTTCCCACAGACATATTGGACTAAAGGCCCTCTTGCATTAAAACCTTGTACTAGATGTAAGAGTCAATGTGACTCAGCAAGCTAGGATCACCTGCAATCAAGACAACCTTCCACACAATGATGACAAGAGAAGATGCTAAAACAATGGAGCAAGAATCTATACAAAGATCATATGAAGTTGTATCAAATACAATGTGTGAGCCTTACTTATAAAGGCAAGGTGAGAGCTAGAAGGGTGGAGTGAAAGGTGGAGATATTCCTAGAACATGTGTCAATTAGAGGATGATAACTAATTGCACATGTGGAGGATAAGATAACTCACTCCAACTATCAACAACTCAACACACAACTAGACTCAACTAGACATCTAGAAGACTCACTAAGTCAACTTAACATGTGTGAATTATGTGTTCACACCAACACCCCCCCTTAAGTGCAACTTAGGGAGTAGTTGACTAAAACAAAGATGCAATGATGGATGGGTCCTGGCTACTAGGCCATGTTAGGTACCCATGTACAACAAATCTCAAGTGGAGAAAAGGAAAAAACCTCATGGGACAAAACTCCTCTCCAAAAGTGAGAATGCATAAAACAAATGAAATGAGAGATGTGTTGGAAGGAGGACTCAAGACCCCCCAAGGACTACATCTATCACATATATACAATCAAATATCCCCCCATAGGAGAGCAAGTGGGAGACTATAGGTTCCCCCCACAATGAAGTAGCTCCTGTGATGATGGTGAACGCCTGAAGATGAACACTGGAAAGTGCCATGTACCTGCAAACAACATTCCTCCCCTTAGGAAGAAACAAGTCCAAAGGCTGATGTCGAAGAAACTCCATCTCAAGGTATGAGGGAAAAAGCCTCATGATGTATGATGTCGAAGAAACTCCATCTCAAGGTATGAGGGAAAAAGCCTCATGATGCATGATGTCTCTGAAAACTGCTCAAGTGTCCATATGTCACAACCAAAAGATGTCATATAATCACCCAATCAAAGAATGTGACAATCCAGGACAAGATGAAAACTCAAGATCACCAATCTCCAAAGACAAAGAAGCCTCCGAATGATGCTCAAAATTCTCCAACTCAGTGCCAAACTGTGACAAGTGAAGAGGAGAAGAAGGTGCCTACTCATCCAAAGTAGAAGATTCAACTCCTTCAAAGAGGAGATGAATGTCATCAAATATGTCCTCCAAGTCATTAAGATAGGACTCATGAAACAAGTCTGAAATACCTATCAAATAATCATCCCACAAACATGTATTTAGAAGACAAGGAATATCCTGCTCAACTGAAGTGGATGAAGCTATGTCAATGCCAATCTCTAAAGAAGCAGGAGAAGGAGGAAGCTCAAAACTAGTCTCAGGAACCGAAGTAGATGCAAGAACACCAAGGTTCAAGTGACCAAACTTCTCCTTAGAAACATGATTCACACTTGATGCATGAGTGTGAATATCAATCAATGGATCTACATCATCTTCAGAAACAAAATGGGAGAAAGTATAAAGGTGAGATGCATGATCAGCCATCCCAACAGCAATGATATCTCTACTCTCCAAGTCCCATATGATCATAGAATTAGGAGTGGACTCAATTGTCTTCCCTGCACCACAATGAGTAATCTAGTAGATGGAAAGGAGATTGGTTGTCAAGGAAGGTACACACAACACATTGTTGAATGTATTCTGACCAACATCAATATTTCCTTTTCTAGTTGCATGCATGTATGTGTTGTTACCCATCAAAATAGGTGGTGAAGTACATGACTGAAATGAAGAGAACATCCCATGTGAAGATGCCATATGATGAGAATCTCCAGAATCAAGAAGCCATCTCTCTGGCTGTAGACTTGTTGAAGCAAAGAATGCTTGTCCTTTTCCTTTGTATGACCCATTAGCAATGCCTATTGTCCCTGTAGATGATGATGGTGGTGAAGAAGAAGACTTGGGTAAAATTGTTGTTGATGGAGAATACTCAATGTTATGTTTTTGAAGAAGTTGTGACATCTCTTCAAACTTTTTCTCATAACATTTAGTTTCATCATGACCCAATTTCTTACAATAAGAACACTTTGGCTTCTTCTTCTTATTGGACTCCTCTTTGGAAGAAGAGTTAGGGGTTTTCTTTGATTCTTTCTCTTGCTCATTAGACTTTGAATCCTTTTGTTTCTTTCCCTTATTATGTGAATGCTTGGGATCTTTTGTGCTTTGTGTTGCAACTAGAGCATGTTTTCTAGGAGACTTCAATGTGCCCATGTGTAGTAGCTTGTCTTGTTCTCTTGTGAGTTGTGCAGCAAACTCCTCAAGTGAAGGCATAGTAAACTTACTACCAAAGGCATCCATTGTAGCATAAAAGGTAGAAACATAAACTGAATATGCAGGACCCAATTTTGCAAGAATAGATAGAATCAATTGTTCATCTTCTTCTCAATACCACTTTGTTTGAGTTGCAACCTGAGAGACTTAAATTTGGTGAAGAAGTCTTTGATTTGATCAAAGTCTTGAGGATTAAGTGCAATTAGCTCATTCTCCAATTTGAACCTTCTTATTTTATCTTGCTTGCCAAATAGATTGTCTAGTGTTGTCCATATTTCATTTGGTATAGTACATGACTCAAAATGAAATCTTAAATATGGAGAAATAGCAAGAAAAAGTGTGCCAAAAGCCTCATCTCTTCTATCTAACCATTTTCTTCTCTCAATAGCACTTGTGGGTTTAGGATCTGTGCCTAAAGTTATCCTATGTAACTTTTGTTTATACAATACAAACTCCATGTTTTTCTTCCATTGAAGATAATTATATGGAGTTAAAAGTGGAAATTGAGGCACATCCATGATGAAAAAGAAAGACAACAAGACAACAACACCCCTTTACTATGTAAGAGAGCCCCCCCAATTTTTTGTGGCACTTTATACTTAGTGTGATTTACAATTGTCCTCAAGGGATCAAAATTGGGAAAACAATGAAATCTCTTAAAAAAGAGATTCGAGTGGGTTTACAATCATTCACAATGATGTATTACAGAAAACAAATCCTCTCAAAACAAATTTCACCCTCACAAGTATCAAAATGCCCAAGTTATCACTCAAATGTCAAAAAATCAACAAATTGAATAAAATGCACCTGGAGCAAAATCTGAGAAAAGTGCATGGATGGCTATGTAGAGCTCCTGAATACCTTTCCGATGCCGCTTGAATCACAAAAATTAGAGTTCGTAGAAAAAAGTTATGAGCTCAGGAGCTAAAAAAGAAGATTTGTCTTCAACTGGCAATAAATACTACCAAACATCAAAATCTATGAAAATGATTGATACCACTTTGAAGTGCTCTCTGTCAGCTTTCTGTTGATATCTTGTTTGCCTGATTTTGACACTGTAGGCAAAAGTTATACAAAAAAGAAAAAAAAGCCCTACTTTAGGACTTTTAGGGGCAAAATAGGCCCCCCTGACGACAGAATATTCTCTCAAACTACCAGAATATTCTCTGGGCTGGAAACCACCAATCTGAGAAAAACCACTGTTAGAGAAAAAAAATCATCAGTTTGGGTGATAAAACTGCCTGTGAGGGCGAAAATCCACCTACCAGGGCAAAGTCAAACACTAGTAAAAGGCATGAAACCACCTTTGGGTGTCGGAAACCACCATGTTTGCAAGTGTATGGCCGCAGGGGCCCGAGCCTAAAGGCTCCCCATTGGTAGAGCTCCCAATAAATGATGATAGAAACAACTAATGAGTCAAGGGAATATGTTGATGGTTTAGATTTGAGATCCATCACTATTGCAGTTTGAAAATGGTTTGATGATCAAAAACTGCAGAATGAGATTTGTCAAAGATTACTTCAAAACCGTCGTTGCCAATTGTGGGTTTGACCGCGTACAGAACAATATTTCGACCAATCGAATGCTCATTGATTTGACAACTACCAAAAATTTTGTAAAGACTGCCTGAAGGTATGAAGACCATCGACTGCAACAAGATGCCAGAATTAGTGGAGATCGGTTATTTAAAAATTGCCGACAGTGCAAAGGGCCATCGATCTAAATAACAGATGAGCTAAACAAAACAAAATTTCCAAACACTTTGGAGAGCAGGATCCATCGGTATGAATGAATTGCCAGCTAAAGCCGCCAGAGCAAGTTATCAGCTGGGAAAATTAATGTATGCTGACGCCGACCACTAAAGATTGTGACCTCGGCTTAGATCTAGTTTTAAGCCTTGGAGAGGACCACAGACTAAACCACGACCAAGGCTTAACTGCAACCAACAGAAATACTAACCACCGGGAAGTTTATATGCTAGGCCGACAAGTCTAAAAGACTACCACTAACTGCTAGAATCAAGGAATATCACTGACAAGTGAAAGGCCTGTGTTACAGATCTAATGGAATCCACCAATTTTGCAATGAATTGCCTGATCTTTATGAAGGGGCCGCTGGAGAAGTTCAGCAAACAGTGCTGGTTTTGTTTATAAAAAACCTGTAGATTAAAAACAATAAAGGCCGTAGCCTATAAAACAAGGCCGAAGCCTAATCTTAGCAGAGCTGTGATAGATCTGGCCGTATCCTGTAGCGGTGCTTGAGCCGAATGGCTCCGGGTACCCTGCTGTACCCGATGGGTACAGGGCCCAAAATTTTTATTTTTATTTTGCAAAACAACTTTTATGCCCCTTCAAAAATAATATCCGCAGAAATAATTTAATAAACCAATAGATTAAAAAATAATGATCTAAATTTTTACTTGATGATTTTGCCCAGATCCATGATGTAGACTGGTACAACGTTGATGTGACCCCTACATAGGATGGATGACGCAAATGACGATACACCATATGGATTTTCGTTGAAGCCCTAATTGGGGGCAAAAAAAATTTTACCAAATTTTTCTGATGTCGAAATTCAGTGATTTGATAGCTGATATATACATATTTGGGCATCCTGATCGCAACCGTGATGTCGGATTTGCTCTAGGATGCTCCTGTTGGCAAGAGACACTATATGGATTCATGGTTGTTGTCATTGATGGCAACAAAGGTCATCCCACATATCCGCAAGTCATGGTGTGTCTCTACCGGAAGTCAGAATGAAGATTGTTGTGGTCCGGTGAACAAGAACAGAGCATGTGGCAAGGTCCGACAGATTGGTCCGGATCTCTCAGAAGAAGTGTCTTGGTGCAGTGCGGATTTGGGGAAGTCAAGAGGACTACCTTGAGCAGTATATTACAAGGATTTAGCCTCCGGTGATGAACAAAGAAAAAGATATGAATAGTTGAGTACCGGATTCCTGAGAGACAGTGAGAACAGAGGAAGAACTGACTGACAGAGTATCAGACTATTTTCCGGATGTGTTACTGTTGATGGTAAAGGTTGTGAAGGCATGAATCATGTTTGGCCGACATGATTAATGATATCTACAAGTATATGCTTGATCCGCATTGCTTGGTGAACAAGGATTCAGCCGACAGAACAGAGTTTGTAAGAAACTAGACTGTTCTGGATGCCGACTAGAAAGGTGATGAAATTACTTGTGCGGATATATATAGAGGATGGATTTAGTTGTGAAGTGTGTATTTTTGTGATGATGTATGCGAATAAGTGCAGAACAGAGTAGAAATAATAAGAAAGATCCGGTATGTGAAAGGATAGCAGAATAAAGAACAGAGGAAAGATGAAGTGCAGCAGATCAGTGTACTGAGCCTAACCGAAACTGAACTCCAGCATATGTAGATGCTTCCAATCAGTTCAAGACTGTGATTCTTATCACTTTGTAGACAGTGTGTCTCCTTGTAGGCAGTGGGCCTCTTTGTGAGCAGTGTGCTCGGGCAGTGAGCCCTAATTGGCAAGTGCCATTTTTGTAATTCCCTATTCTTCTAACAGAGAATAATCTTTGGGTTAATCACCCCGTGGTTTTCTCCCTTAACAAGGTTTCCACGTCAAAAATACCGTGTCATGTGTTTTTTATTTCATGGTAATGTTTTTGTGTTTGATTCAATGCTGCATTAATTAATAAGAAAGTTCAAAGAGGGAAATAATTAGGATAACTGATTCACCCCCCCTCTCAGTTATCAACAGCTCCTAACAACAAGCTCCCAGCCAAAACCTCTCCAATGAGGGAAGAAAATTACAGATCAGGCTCTGATACCATGTAAGAGTCAATGTAACTTAGTAAGCTAGGATCACCTGCAATCAAGACAACCTTCCACACAATGATGACAAGAGAAGATGCTAAAACAATGGAGCAAGAATCTATACAAAGATCATATGAAGCTATATCAAATACAATGTGTGAGCCTTGCTTATAAAGGCAAGGTGAGAGCTAGAAGGGTGGAGTGAAAGGTGGAGATATTCCTACAACATGTGTCAATTAGAGGATGATAACTAATTACACATGTGGAGGATAAGACAACTCACTCCAACTATCAACAACTCAACACACAACTAGACTCAACTAGACATCTAGAAGACTCACTAAGTCAACTTAACATGTGTGAATTATGTGTTCACACCAACACTAGAGACATGGGTGCCCTTCCAAATCATGCAGATCTCTTGACAGGGCCATGGGATGAATTTATTACAGTATGGGCAACCTAAGTAAACGTGTTGATTGGTTTGTCTCACACCCAGGGCTACAACAATGCTTTGTAAAGCTATATAAACATTTGAATGATGTATTTTTTAAGGTGAGATACCTCTTGGGTCATCACAAAGGTAGGAGAGATTCATTTACAGACTTGGACCTTATGTCTTTTCTAGGAGCTAGGTGGATTTGATGGATTGTGCTATCTTCTAAGCCTTTAATGTCTCCATTACTAGTACAAATATGAATGGAGTTGTCATTCTATGTCTATATCTCTCTAAATTGAAATATTCCTTCTTTTGTAATGGCTTTTTGGCCTTGATGATTAATATAATAGACTGATATTTTGCCTCTCTTTATACTTCTACATTGTGTTTACTTGAAATATGTAGGCTTATTCTGTGGATGAATGGTCCCTCTTATAGTTATAGTTTTCTATTCAAACCTTTGTTAAAGTTATTCAGTCTGTGTGAATTCATATCAATATTTGAGATCATTATTGTGTTGTTTTAGGGTCAACTAAACACTCTAAATCTGGTGTATCACCTCCCTTTCATTTCAGTTCTCCTTCTTCCTCTTTTCCTTGGTGATTGGTAGCATTAGGTTTAGTTATTTTTCTTTGAATCTTCAATTCAAAAAGAGGAACCAACCTTCTTTGGAGGTCTAGTCTTGGTTGCAAGTTCCCACACCTTGAGATCATTCCAATGTTTCACTGAATTTGTTGGAACTGCCAAAATCTTCAATAACCAGGTGGAAATTCTGGTGACAACATAAACCATGTGCTTATTAAACCATGACCCCCAAATATTAAGTTCATTTTGTTGGAACTAGACAACTGAGAGGGGGGGTGAATCAGTTGTCCCTTAAAACTTTTTATGCCTTTAACCTTCTTTATTAGCTTACTATCAGATTAGTAATGCAAGCACTTAATTATGAATCAATAACATAAGAGCAGAAACATAATCAACATATTTGACACCAAGATTTTGACGTGGAAACCCAGTTAAGGAAAAAACCATGGTGGGAGTTAACCCACAAAATGCGTACCCTGTTAAAATTACTTAGAAAAATAGAAGGCACTTGTCTTCGGGCACACTGCCCAGAGCTCACTGCTCAAAAGGAGAGGCTCACTGCCTACAAAATTTATTTAGAAAGAATTAACTGGGAATTAGCATCTATTTCATGCCTAATTCAGTTTCAATGAATGCTCAAGAACTTTCACTTTTCCTTAAACTCTTCTTCACACTCTACACTACTCTTGCTCCTTTCCTTCTTTGCTCTACTCCTAATCCTTCCTTCATATTTTATCTATTTTACACAAGGATGATTTCAGTACTTCTTCAACAAGTATTTATATACTTCATCAACCTTGGAATGATCAACAAGGTCAGCTAAACTTGACGTGGATCATCACACTATCAGCTAAATACAACTAAGATTTGAATTTGCTTTTACAACCACTCCACGCTTCATAGAAATGTGTTTAAGGCATCTGCAATAGGCTAGGAACATCCGGTCGGCCAAGACTAAGAAGAACATTAACCTCAAGAAGAAATTTTCAATCGACAAGCTCAAACTTTAATGTGGACCTCCAACATAGTAGCTACACGATCCAAAGACCTCAACAAGCATATTGGAATCACCAATAACATTCACTCTAAACCATATTATTAGAAACATTTGAATCTCCCTTCTTAACCTCAAGAACACACTCTACCATGACTGTTAGATTGGAAGGATAGCTTGTGGACCTCCAAACCACAAACCACTGGAGTTGATGATACATACTGACTTCCCAAACATGCCTTCAAATCTGCAAATCATAATCTTGTATTACTAGATCAATCCAGACCTCTTTCTTGTCACTATGTCTTTCCTGATTATTGCAGGAACCGGTTCTACTTAGATGGCCATAACTTCTTCAAAGCTTCATGCAAACTTCTCAAATCTTGACTGGAGCAACCTCTGACAATGCTCTACACAGTCACATGATCCACATGCATTGATTGTCATTAATTTTCTCAATATCCTCAACAATCCAGTCTTCTACATAGGCAACAAAATAGGATACAGTTGACACTAATGGAAACAAGAATATGTTGACATCAATGACAACACCGCTTAGGCACATATTTGCAACAATCTCCCCCTTTGTCATTAATGGCAACATGTGATGTGAAAAATTAAATCTAACCATCAAGACAAAAACTTCCCCCCCTTTCTCTTCTCACTTCTGCAACTACTTTCTTTATTTCTCCCCCTCACATCAGCAACTCGTGTTTCACATGACTTCTCTCTCCCTTTGACATCAATGGCAAAGGGCACATATTTTCTATCTTTTCTCCCTTTTTGCTTCAGACTGATTCCCAAAATTTGCATATTAACTACTCCCCCTTTGAGTAGTACCTCTTTAACATCAATCTGGATCACAATATATGGATTTGAATCACACCAGACTGATGCCCCTTAATGCTTCTTAGTTCTGCTCAGGAGGGGTGATAACCCCTAACTTCTCTCTGAGATACACAAAAGTATCCTTGGGAAGAGGCTTGGTGAAGATGTTTGCAATCTGATCTTTGGAAGGCACAAACTCCAACTTGACTTCATTCTCATTTACTTTCTCTCTCAAAAAATGAAACTTGATAGATATATGCTTTGTCTTTGAATACAATACTAGATTCTTTGATATGCTTATTGCACTAGAATTATCACAGAAAATTGTGACTAGCTCCTCAAACACAATTCTGATGTCCTTCAATATTTGTTTCATCCACAAAACCTGAGTGCAATTATTTGCTACTGCTATGCACTCTACTTCTGCAATAGACAGAGATATTGCCTCTTGCTTTTTGCTTATCCAAGAGACCAATCTTCTCCCCAAGAAGAATGCACCACCACTAGTACTTTTTATATCATCCACATCTCCTGCCCAATCAACATCTGTTTATGCATGAAGAGTGAAGTTATTGTCCTTTGGATACCACAATCCATAATCAATTGTCCCCTTGAGATATCTAAAGATTCTTTTGACTACCATAACATGGTATTCTTTTGGATCAGCTTGAAATCTGGCAACAAGTCCAACTGCATTCATGATATTAGGTCTGGTCTAAGTTAGATAAAGCAGTCCTCCAATCATTGATCTATATCTTTTCTGATTTGCTTTAGGAGAGTCATCATCTTTGCTTAGCTTGCATCTGGTTACCATAGGTGTACCTACTGGCTTTGAGTCTTCCATTCCAAATTTCTTTAGCAATTCTTTTACATACTTGGATTGAGATATGAAGATACCTTTATATGATTGAACAATTTGCAGACCTAGGAAGAAATTCATCTCACCAAACATTGACATCTCAAACTCAATTTTCATCTGATCAACAAATGCTTTACACATGCACTCATTTCCACCAAAAATGATATCATCAACAAAAAATTCAACAATTAGAATGTTCTCATGATCAATTTTGAAGTAGAGATTACTATCAACAGTACCTTTGCTAAATCCTAGCTTAAGCAAATGCTTATCCAATCTAGCATACCAAGCTCTTGGAGCTTGCTTGAGTCCATACAAGGCTTTTCTCAATCTACAAACCATATCTCCCTGATCAGACAACTGAAATCCTTCTGGTTGCTCAATGCAGACTTCTTCCTCCAAATCTTGATTTAGAAATGCTAATTTCACATCCATTTGATATACTTTAAAATCTTTGAAGGCAACAAATGCAAGAAATAATCTAACTGCCTCTATCCTTGCCACCAGAGCAAAAGTTTCTTCAAAATCAATTCCTTCCACTTGAGAGTAGCCTTTACATACCAACCTTGCCTTATTCCTTACTACCTCACCATCTCCATTCAGTTTATTCTGGAAGACCCATTTGGTTCCAATCACATTTTTGTCCTCAGGTCTAGGAACTAGATCCCATGTGTGATTCTTTTCAATTTGTATTAATTCCTCTTCCATTGCTTTGACCTAGTTTTCATCATTGCAAGCTTCACTTACTAATTTAGGTTCAATCCTTGAAATCAAACAAATCTCTTCTTGATCTTCAGGCATTTTTCTCCTAGTTCGAACACCTTTACTCTTGTCTCCTATGATCTGATCTTCAGGATGATTTAACCTTACATACCTGGGAGTTTTGGAGATGGTTTAAGATTCTGTTTCTTGAACTTGTTCCTCATCATCTGTGTTAACTTTTGGAGTTACCGGTTCAACCTGAATCTAAGTCTGAACTTGAACTTGCCTTCTGATGCAGAGCATCTAGGACAGCAATTTCATACTTGAAAACTTCAAAGGAACCATTCTCTCAAGGTTCACTGTCCCTGTCAGCAATCAAGCTTCTACCAATGAAAAGGTTTAAACACAACAACATATACATGCTTTTATCATGAAGAGAGGGAAGAAGACTTCAAGACTCTTATCTCAGGACACTTAACTCCATCTAAGTTTCTATCCAACCCACTATGCAGGGTCTACAGGACAGCAGTCTCATAGATTGTCATGACAATTGTTGCTCCATTGTGTAGATAGTCACCATGTCTTCTTGTGAAGATCTCTATTGAGACATGCTCAATCTCATGCAACTTGCCAATCTATCACATGCATACATACCAAATGCATTCATTAACAAAACAATACTAAACCAAACAAGTCTATTACCTTCTTGGCAATGGCTGTCTTCAAGCCTTCTCTGTAGTGACTGTCTCCAGGAGGCCTATTATCTTCTTGCATTGACTATCTCTCTATTTCTTATCATGGGATCCTTTCTAGATCTAGGGGCATCTTGCATCCTTGACATTTCATACATCTCCACTCCCTCATTCACTGATCACCACCATTCTACTTCCTCAGTCAATGGTTATTACCTATTTGCTGTTGTCCTCCTCCAACTTCCAAGACATGACTCTGCAGGGTCACCTACATGACCAACACCATCCCAACCATCCTCCTGCCCTCACAACCTCTACAAGCCCCTGCTTTAGCTATCATACAACTCATTCCTTTGATCAGGGGTAGAAAGGATCAAAGGAATGAGGAGAATACCATCGGGTTGCTCAGAGGAGCCCTAATTCAGGGTTTAGGATAGTTTGTAGACAATCAATGATTTCTTCCTACTAGTGCAGTGTCAAGACTTCAAACCACTTGAAAATGAAAGTTAACTCTCCACTCTAACCATGCATTACAAACATCAACCACCTCCAGGCCGTACAGGTATGGACAACACAGGAAAACAGTGAATTTCTTGACTGTCACAGTGGGTTTAAAGGTAGTCTATAACAAACAGTGATTTCTCACACCAAGTTTACTTTCAAGACCTCAAACCAAATTTATCTGAGATTCATCTCATCCCTCTTCACATGCAACAGAAATGGAGACCATGACTATTCTGTACATGAGTACAGTACGGCTGGAAACAGCAGAATAAACACAAAAAATAGGAAAACAATGATTTCTTGGTTCTTATTCACTTTCACCGGATCTCTCTTACAAATCAATCCTCTTTGGCTTCAAATAATCCTCATACATTTTCTAGAAGTTGTTTGGGATGGTTGGGTTTTAAGAAAACTACCCAACCATCAAGCTCTTTCTATATTTCTAACTACAGCCACTAATGACAGTTTTAGTAATTGTCCTTTCTTGGACTGTAATTACTGTTTTTGCTTAGAATGCTTTTGTAACACTTGGTTAACCTTTGGACAAGGTACTAACCCATCTTCTAACCTTTGACATGCCTCTATAGGCTTACAAACATGAAGATTAAAATGACTTAAATGACTATCCTATATGACTAATGCAACTGCCTATTACTACATGACTATCCTCCCTAGGACTCACAACATGACAATAGATTCTTTTAGACATTTGGACATAGTCCATTTACATGCATGGCTATCAAGCCTTATTACAACATTTAATATGGTCTCAAGGACCTTAATAAACAAAACAACTACTTGAAGATCAAATAAAACCCTGATGTCTTGGTGCTCCTGCACCATACTCCCCGGCATGATGAAAACTCTTGTCCCAAGAGTGAGAGGATCTGCTCCAACCATTCTTCCATCTTGTTGGGATGTTCCTCTAACTAGGAAACATGAACTCTCCAAGAGTAATCTTCCTCCTCCAACCTGCATGGCTCCTGTAAACAATGTTAGTACCATAAAACTTGTTTTGGTGTCCTTGTCTAGGACCTTGCTGCTGCAATGTTGCTGTGCTTCTCAACTGGAGGTGCTGATTCATTCCTCCCTGGACTATCTGTTGTTTGCCTTTCTTCTTCTACCTTTTTATAGGGCACTCAATGTCTCCAACCTTGACATAACTCAAGTCCCAAGCCTGCTGCTCTTTAGGACTGTCATCCACCTTCTGCTGCTGCAACTGTTCCTGCTACTTCCCATCATCCTTAACCTGCATACTCAACTATAGTTTCTCTCCAAAACAAATAGTAACATGTTCCTTCTTCTCTTCACAAGGTAACATCATCAGTTTGAACTTCTTACCATCTTTGTGCACCACATAGTTATTAGTATAACCATCATGAATAGTCCTTCTCAAGTTCTGCCATGGTCTACCCAAGATTATATGCCCACATGTCATTGGAATAACATCACACAAAACATAGTCCTAATATGGACCAATTGTAAAATCAACATATGCCTTCCTAGTAACCCTTACCTGTTGCTCTTGACTCACCCAAGTGACACTGTAAGGACTAGGATGATCAAAAGTTTTCAATCCCAACTTATGCACCATTTCCCAAGAAACTAGATTATCATGAGAACCTGAATCTACAATCAACTTGCATATCTTTCCATGGCTTAAACAATTAGTTTTGAAAATAGATACCTGTGGTGCTGGCTGCATTTTACCTTTCTCCACCATAAGCATTTCTCCAACCATCATTGGAGAGGCTGACGACATTTCTGATTCTTCTGGCTTCTCCTCTTCTTGTGCCAAGTGAACTCTTCTATCCTTGCTCCTATCAACATCATCCTTCTTAGGACATTTGAAAAATGTGTGTCCCACTTCATTGCAGTGATAACATCTGCCTGTGAACACTTCTCTTCCTGATCCAAATCTACCTCCACCTCTATATCCACCTCTCTGATCTGCAGAAATCTCCTTACCCTTCTCATTGCTGTTCTAAACTTCATTAGTAGGTCTGCCCCTACCTCTATATCCTCTTCCACTTCCTCCTTACCTTTCTTGCTTCCTCTTCACCCTCTCTTCAGCCCTTATAGCTAACTAAAAACACTCTCCAAGTGATTTTGGTACTGCCAAACCAATTTCATCCTGCAAGTTATATCTAAGCCCATTAAGGTACCTTGCTACTTTCTCTTCTTCATCTTCCAATCCTCCTCTAATACTAAGCTTATGAAATTGCTCAGTATAGGACATAACATCCATGTCCTTCTACTTCAGATTACACCTCATCCTCTTTGTCTGAATGGAGTAATCAGATGGAAGGAATTGGTCCTTCATCATATCCTTCATCCTACCCCAAGAAGTGATTCTTGATGCACCTCTAGCCATTCTTTCTGTCTGCACACTACTCCACCATGCAAGTGTTGTTCCTCTCAGTTTTGTTTTTGCAAACTTGATCTTCTTCTCATCACTCATCTCCTCATACTCAAAAACATTTTCCAGGGCATCTATCCACCCTAATACCTCTTCACTATCCATCTTTCCCTAATAGATAGGTAACTCTATGTTTGCCTTTGTTCCACTACCTTGTACTGCCTTCAACAATCTCACAAACTTCTTCTCTTCAGCATCCAACTCATCCTCAGGAGGGTTCTCATCTACCTCCTCATCTCCTTCTGAACCATCTTGTTCATCCCTTCTAGGATTCTTCTTCAATGCTTCCAATCTAGCCAAGATTGATGCATTCTCTCTTCTCACTTGCCTCAACTCTCTTTCCCTTGCAGCATCCTGATCTCTTCTATCCCTCAACTCTTTTTCTCTAGCCTCTAAGGCTTCTCTCAACTCATTGTTTTCCCTAGCCATTTGATTCTTAGGATGCATCCTTACACCTCTCTCAAACTCTTACTGTTTCACAAGATCCTTTACTCCCTCAAGGACCTACTAGTGGCTCTGATACCAATATGATGTAGAGCATCTAGGACAGCAATTTCATACTTGAAAACTTCAAAGGAACCATTCTCTTAAGGTTCACTGTCCCTGTCAGCAATCAAGCTTCTACCAATGAAAAGGTTTAAACACAACAACATATACATGCTTTTATCATGAAGAGAGGGAAGAAGACTTCAAGACTCTTATCTCAGGACACTTAACTCCATCTAAGTTTCTATCCAACCAACTATGCAGGGTCTGCAGGACAGCAGTCTCATAGACTGTCATGACAATTGCTGCTCCATTGTGTAGACAGTGACCATGTCTTCTTGTGAAGATCTCTATTGAGACACACTCAATCTCATGCAACTTGTCAATCTCTCACATGCATACATACCAAATGTATTCATTAACAAAACAATACTAAACCAAACAAGTCTATTACCTTCTTGGCAATGGCTGTCTTCAAGCCTTCTCTGCAGTGACTGTCTCTAGGAGGCCTATTATCTTATTGCATTGACTATCTCCCTATTTCTTATCATGGGATCCTTTCTAGATCCAGGGGCATCTTGCATCCTTGACATTTCATACATCTCCACTCCCTCAGTCACTGATCACCACCATTCTACTTCCTCAGTCAATGGTTATTACCTATTTGCTGTCGTCCTCCTCCAACTTCCAAGACATGACTCTGCAGGGTCACCTACATGACCAACACTGTCCCAACCATCCTCCTACCCTCACAACCTCTACAAGCCCCTGCTTTAGCTATCATACAACTCATTCCTCTGATCAGGGTAGAAAGGATCAAAGGAATGAGGAGAATACCATCGGGTTGCTCAGAGGAGCCCTAATTCAGGGTTTAGGACAGTTTGTAGACAATCAATGATTTCTTCCTTCTAGTGCAGTGTCAAGACTTCAAACCACTTGAAAATGAAAGTTAACTCTCCACTCTAACCATGCATTACAAACATCAACCACCTCCAGGCCGTACAGGTACGGACAACACAGGAAAACAACGAATTTCTTGACTGTCACAGTGGGTTTAAAGGCAGTCTATAACAAACAGTGATTTCTCACACCAAGTTTACTTTCAAGACCTCAAACCAACTTTATCTGAGAGTCATCTCATCCCTCTTCACATGCAACATAAATGGAGACCATGACTATTTCGTACAGGAGCACAGTACAGCTGGAAATAGCAGAATAAACACAGAAAAATAGGAAAATAGTGATTTCTTGGTTCTTATTCACTTTCACCGGATCTCTCTTACAAATCAATCCTCTCTGGCTTCAAATAAGCCTCATACATTTTCTAGAAGTCGTTTGGGATGTTGGGTTTTAAGAAAACTGCCCAACCATCGAGCTCTTTCTTTATTTCTAATTGCAGCCACTAATGACAGTTTTATTAACTGTCCTTTCTTGGACTGTAATTACTATTTTTGCTTAGAATGCTTTTGTAACACTTGGTTAACCTTTGGACAAGGTACTAACCCATCTTCTAACCCTTGATATGCCTCTATAGGCTTACAAACATGAAGATTAAAATGACTTAAATGACTATCCTATATGACTAATGCAATTGCCTATTACTACATGACTGTCCTCCCTAGGACTCACAACATAACAATAGATTCTTTTAGACATTTGGACATAGTCCATTTACATGCATGGCTATCAAGCCTTCTTACAACATTTAATATGGTCTCAAGGACCTTAATAAACAAAACAACTACTTGAAGATCAAATAAAACCCTGATGTCTTGGTGCTCCTGCACCACCTTGATTTTGACTTTCATCTTGATCATCTAAATCATATCCAAAGTACCTGGAATGTCCTTTGCTTTCATCAACTTTAACATTCACACTTTCGACAATATTCTTCAATCTTTTATTGAAGCACCGGTAGGCCTTGCTTTGACTTGAGTATCCTAGAAATATTCCTTCATCACTTCTTGCCTCAAACTTACCTAAATCCTCATCTCTTTTGATATAACATTTACTACCAAAGACTCTGAAGTATCTCACAGTAGGAGGATGACCAAACCAAAGTTCATAAGGAGTCTTACTAGAATTTCCTTTGATCTGCACCTGATTAAGAGTGTAGACAATAGTACTCATGGCTTCTCTCCAATAAACTTGAGGAACATTTGTTTCCATCATCATGGTTCTGGCAACTTCTTTAATGGTCTGGTTCTTTCTTTCCACAACTCCATTTTGTTGAGGAGTCCTAGGAGCAGATAACTGTCTTTTTATTCCATGCTTTTCATAGAAAGCATTAAACTCACCGGAGGTAAATTCTCCACCTTTGTCAGATCTTAGATATTTTAATTTCCCACCAATCTCATTTTCAACCATCATCTTGAACACTTTAAACTTGTCAAGGGCTTCTAATTTTTCTTTTAGAAAAGTTACCCACATCATCCGGGAGTAATCATCAATTAACAATATAAAATATGTCTCCTTGCACACTCTTAATTCTAGCAAGACCACAGAGATCAGTATGTACCCGTTCCAATCTTTCACTTGAACCTTGTTCCTTACTCTTAAAAGAAATTTTGTTCTTCTTGCCCAATTGACATTCTCTACATATGTTATTAGGTTTCATAAGTCTCCGAAGATCTCTTCCAGCATGAGTGGAACTTATTTTGACAATGTTGTCAAAATTCACATGACACATCGTCCTATGCCATTGTTAGATCTAGGGCACACAACTGAGAGGGGGGGTGAATCAGTTGTACAAAAACTTGCTTCTACTTCAAACACTTGATTCTTCTTTGTTAGTTAATAGCATATCAGTTAATCATTCATGAAAGCATAATGCATAAACACAGGAGCAGATAAACATCAACACATTGGACACCAAGATTTTGACGTGGAAAACTCGGTTAAGGGAAAAACCACGGGGTGATTAACCCAAGGATTATTCTCTATTAGAAGAATAAGAAAAATGAATGGCACATGCCAATTAGGGCTCACTACCTGAGCACACTGCTCACAAAGAGGCACACTGCCTACAAGAGACACACTGTCTACAAAGTGATAAGAATCA
The DNA here is from genome assembly GCA_027924645.1 of Cunninghamia lanceolata. Taxonomy (NCBI): domain Eukaryota; kingdom Viridiplantae; phylum Streptophyta; class Pinopsida; order Cupressales; family Cupressaceae; genus Cunninghamia; species Cunninghamia lanceolata. The sequence continues at coordinate 3,834,437 of BSBN01001380.1, read as the reverse complement.
CAAACTTGAATTGGACATTGACATCTTTACCATGTTTGGATCAGTTCCATTTAAGCTCGAGATACTTCTACTCTACCCTTCGCTCTTTCGCTATGCCACACTCATCCGCTCCACACACACTTTGAAATAAACTCACAAACCTTTATTTATACAAGGCATCGACTTAGGAACAATCATCTAAGTCGGCAATCATCCACAAGAACATTCGCAAGATGAATAACTCATCCGGTCGGCCAGTCTGAACAAGAATATCTTCATCTGGAAGAATATCTTCAATTCCAGGCTCTAACATTAATGCGGACTAACAACACAACCTCAACATGATCCAAGAACCTTCACAAGCTTGCCTGAGTGACCAGGTACATCCACACTTCCTCTACTTACTGGAATCTCTTCTCTTCATCTGGAACTTCAAGAACACAGTTTGTCGTGACTGTCAAACTGAAACAGGTTCTTCCGGACCTCCAAACTTTGTACAAATTGAGATGACACATCACAAGGACATCTCAAGCACTCCTTCCAATCTACAGAATCTGATAATGTACTTCCAGATCTCACCGGACCTTTTTGTAACACTCTGTCACTCCAGAGCATCTCCTAGAACCAGTTCTACTTGATCGATCACAACTTCTTCACATCTTCATGCGGACCTCTAAAATATTAACTGGAGCATTTTAAGACTCATATCTACAAACCCTTTAATCTACATCCTCTTAATCGCAACCTACTGTGTACTTTTGCTTTCTTCTCATCATTGTTCTTCACTATTCCTGATTGAGACTAATTTTCTCAATATCCTCAGCACACAGCTCATCCAATCCTTCTTATCAATGCAATATGAGTATGTTGCCTTCAATGACAACACTGGTTAACCTCATACTTGCAACAATCTCCCCCTTTGTCATTGATGGCAACATATGATGTGAAAAACCATCAAGACAAGAACTTCTCCTTTCTGTCACAGCTCCCCCTATCAGCAACAACTCTTCACATGTCTTCTCTTTCTTTTACTGCTCCCCCTTTGATCAACAATTTGTTTTTCACATGTCTTCTCTCCCCCTTTGACATCAATGGCAAAGGGCTCATACTTGCACTTGAAACACATCAGAATCATACCAGCTGCTCCCCCTTAGTAGCAGCTCCCCATCATCAATCCGGATCACAAGATATGACTGTGATATCCACCGGACTGATGCACATCAGTGCATCCTAGTTCATCACCGGAGGGGCCATGACCCCTAACTTCTCCCTGAGATACTCAAAAGAGTCTTTGGGAAGAGGTTTAGTAAAAATATCTGCAAGCTGATCCTTGGAGGGCACATACTCCAACCTGACTTCACCCTTGTTCACTTGTTCTCTCAAAAAGTGAAATTTGATAGATATATGCTTGGTCTTAGAATGCAATACCAGATTCTTGGAAATATTTATTATACTTGAATTATCATAGAAAATTGTGATAGGCTCGTCATATTCTACTTTCATGTCTCTTAACATCTGCTTCATCCATAAGATTTGAGTGCAACTGCCTGCTGCTGCAATATATTCTGCTTCAGTTGTAGACAAAGATATTGCCTCTTGTTTCTTGCTTAGCCAAGAAACCAATCTCTTTCCCAAGAAGAACGCTCCACCACTGGTGCTCTTCTAGTCATCCACATCTCCTGCCTAATCTGCATCTGTATATGCATGAAGAGAGAAGTCCTGATCTCTAGGATACCATAGGCCATACTCAACTGTCCCCTTTAGATATCTAAAAATCCTCTTGATTGCCATAACATGAGATTCTCTAGGATCAGCCTGAAATCTTGCCATAAGACCAACAACCTGCATTATATCTGGTCTAGTCTAAGTGAGATACAATAATCCTCCAATCATTGATCTGTACTTGGTCTGATCTATCTTAGGAGAGTCATCATCTTTGCTCAACTTACATTCGGTTGCCATAGGAGTGTTCATTGGCTTTGAATCTTCCATTCCAAATTTCCTCAACAATTCTTTCACATATTTGGTCTGAGAGATAAAGATACCTTTCTTTGTCTGAGTAATTTGTAGACCCAAGAAGAAATTCATTTCCCCAAGCATTGACATTTCAAACTCACTTTTCATTTGATTTGCAAAGGTTTTACACATACTGTCTCTTCCTCCAAAAATGATATCATCAACAAATACTTCAACAATCAAGATGTTTTCATTATCTATTTGGAAATATAGATTACTGTTAGTAGTACCTTTGTTGAAACCAATCTGCACAAGATGCTTATCTAACCTTTCATACCATGCTCTTGGAGCTTGCTTCAATCCATATAGTGCTTTCTTCAACTTGCAGACCATATCATCATGATCAAACAACTGAAATCCATCCGGTTGTTCAATGTATACTTCTTCTTCCAAATCACCATTTAGGAAGGCAGACTTGACATCCATCTAATATACCTTGAAGTCTTTGAAGGCAGCATATGCAAGAAATAATCTGACTGCTTCAATTCTTGATACCGGAGCAAAGGTTTCTTCAAAATCAATTCCTTCTATTTGAGAGTAGCCTTTGCAGACCAATCTGGCTTTGTTTCTGATTACTTCACTAACCTCATTTAGTTTGTTCTGGAAGACCCATTTGGTTCCAATCACATTCTTGTTTCTAGGTCTAGGAACAAGATCCCAAGTGTGATTTTTCTCAATTTGCATCAACTCTTCTTCCATTGCTTTGGTCCAGTTTTCATCATTACAAGCTTCATTTATTGTCTTAGGTTCAATCTTTGAAATCAGACAGTATTCATTTGAATTTTGAGCAATTCTCCTCCTTGTTTGTACCCCTTTGCTTTTGTCACCTATGATATGATCTTCAGAGTGATTTAGAGTTACATACCTTGGAACTTTAGGAGTCTCTTGCACTGCTATTTCTTGATCAGGTTCATTCAGACAAACCTCTTCTTCCTGATTTATCGGATCAGTCTGAATCTGACTTTCAGGAAGGGATTGAGTTCCTTGATCCAGAACACCATCCTGATCATCTTCATCATATTCATAAAACCTTGAGGGCTTCTCAATTCCTTCATCAACCTTCACATTTGTATTTTCTATCATCTTTTTCAGTCTCTTATTGTAACACCGGTATGCTTTGCTTTGAGTGGAGTAACCCAAGAAAATTTCTTCATCACTTCTAGCATCAAACTTTCCTAGATCTTCATCTCTTTTGATGTAACACTTGCTACCAAATACTCTAAAATATCTCACGGTAGGAGTTATACCAAACCAAAGTTCATAAGGAGTCTTACCGGTATTGCTTCTGATTTGAACTCGGTTGAGAGTGTAGACTGCAGTGTTGACAGCTTCTCTCCAAAACATCTGAGGAACATTTGCTTCCATCATCATTGTCCTGGAAGCTTCCTGGATGGTCCGGTTCTTTCTCTCAACTACTCCATTCTGCTGTGGAGTCCTAGGAGTAGACAACTGTCTCTTTATGCCATGCTTCTCACAAAAGTCTATGAAATCACCGGATGTGAATTCACCACCTATGTCAGACCTTAGACACTTCAGTTTCAATCCGGTTTGATTCTCTACCATAGCCTTGAAGATTTTGAACTTCTCAAAGGCTTCTGATTTCTCTTTTAGAAAGGTAACCCACATCATCCAGGAATGATCATCAATTAGTAACATGAAATATCTATCACCTTGCATACTCTTGATTTTTGTTAAACCACATAGATCAGTATGAACTAATTCCAATAATCTGGTAGAGGACTGATCTTTACTTTTGAAGGAGACTCTGCTCTGTTTACCTAGCTGACATTATTTGCACAAACTATTTGTAGGTTTCACCAATTTTGGAAGATCTCTTACAGCCTGAATATTGCTTATCTTGATGATGTTATCAAAATTTACATGACACATCCTTCTATGCCATAACCAACTCTGATAAACTTGAACAAACAGACAACTTTTATTTGAACCAACCAGATGGAAGATATTACCTTTTGTTTGAGTACCGAATGCAATCTCAGTTCTGGAGCATTCAAAGATCCTACATCTTCCATTTTTGAACCGGAGATCATAACCTTTGTCTACTAACTGTCCAACACTGAGAAGATTGTGCTTCAATCCTTCAACATATAGTACATTACTAGTTTTGCTATTTCCATCAAAAGAAATAGTTCCCCTACCTCTGATTCTACCTATAGAATTGTCACCAAACTTTACCATTCCTCCTTCATACCTTTCCAAATCTAAGAACTTGTTCTTGTCACCTGTCATGTGGTGAGAGCATCCATTGTCAATAACCCAATCATCCTTTTCTTCAACTTGGGCAGCCAAAGCTCTTTCTACAACCTTATGATTGATAGATTTAGAGGATATTGGTTCTTCTTCCTTGATGGCAATAAACACCCATTCATTTCCAGATTTGTCTCCTATCTCTGATTCATCATCTATTACTCCTTCATTATCAGCTTCTTCATGAAAATAATAACAGTTCTTTTGGAACCTTTGTCTATTAGAGTTTGACCTTGCAGATCTTTCTAGACATCTTGAAGTAAAATGACCAATCTTATTGCAGTTGAAGCACTTAAAAGGTAACTTTCCTTCATACTTACCAGATCCTCTTGGCAATCTCTTTGCAATGAGGGCTTCAAGATGAGCTGTTTCTGCTTCTTCCTCTTCCATGTCTTTCCTAGTTTGATCATACCATGACAGTTTCCTTGAAAAGTTTTCTCCCAGATCAAATCTTTGTTTGCCTTTCACATAGGCACTGGCTTTGAATGCAGATTCAGTCTTGGAAGGATCATCTCCAAACTCGGTCATTTCAAATGCAACCAGTTTGCCAGCCAATTGCTCTCTTGTGACAGTTGCATGGGCTCTGAATTCATCAATGGCAACAACCTTGATCTTGTAGGTAGCAGGAAGGGATCTGAGAATTTTGCAAACAATCTCATTTTCATCCAGAACTCCACTAGCATTCCTGATTCCACACACCAGCTCATTTACTCTTGGCATAAAGGTAGTGATATTTTCATCATCTCTCATCTTCAATCTTTCAAAATTCCCTTTGAGACTTTGCAACCTTGCACTCTTGACAAGCTCATCTCCTTCATGGAGAAGTTCCAGTTTAACCCAGATCTCATATGCAGTTGGTAGGTCAATAACATTTGAGAGTTCTGAGTCAGTCAATGCGCTTAGAAGAGCCTCTTTGGTCCGTAGATTATTTTCAGCATCTGTGATTTCATTTAGTGTTGTCGGACCACCCTGTGGAGGAACATATGCTTTTGTGACCATGGACAAGTATGATTTTCCCATACACTCCAAGTGACATTTCATGCGTCCTTTCTAGAGAGAGAAGTTGGTTCCATCAAACTTTGGACTGTCCTTCTTGTATGACGACATCCTGGATCTCCTCAAGCGGTTAAGCTCCTTTTAGAGGAACTTAGCTCTGATACCAATTGTTAGATCTAGGGCACACAATTGAGAGGGGGGGTGAATCAATTGTACAAAAACTTGCTTCTACTTCAAACACTTGATTCTTCTTTGTTAGTTAATAGCATATCAGTTAACCATTCATGAAAGCATAATGCATAAACACAGGAGCAGATAAACATCAACACATTGGACACCAAGATTTTGACGTGAAAAACCTGGTTAAGGGAAAAACCACAGGGTGATTAACCCAAGGATTATTCTCTATTAGAAGAATAAGAAAAATGAATGACACATGCCAATTAGCGCTCACTGCCCGAGCACATTGCTCACAAAGAGGCACACTGCCTACAAGAGACACATTGTCTACAAAGTGATAAGAATCACAAACTTGAACTAGAGATTGACATCTTTACCATGTCTGGATCAGTTCCATTTAAGCCTGAGATACTTCTGCTCTGCCCTTCGCTCTTTTGCTATGCCACACTCATCCGCTCCACACACACTTTGAAATGAACTCACAAACCTTTATTTATACAAGGCATCGACTTAGGAACAATCATCTAAGTCGGCAATCATCCACAAGAAAATTCGCAAGATGAATAACTCATCCGGTCGGCCAGTCTGAACAAGAATATCTTCATCTGGAAGAATATCTTCAATTCTGAGCTCTAACATTAATGCGAACCGACAACACAACCTCAACATGATCCAAGAACCTTCACAAGCTTGCCTGAGTGACCAGGTACATCCGCACTTCCTCTACTTACTGGAATCTCTTCTCCTCTTCATCTGGAACTTCAAGAACACAGTCTGTCGCGACTGTCAAACTAAAATAGGTTCTTCTGGACCTCCAAACTTTCTACAAACTGAGATGACACATCACAAGGACATCTCAAGCACTCCTCCAATCCGCAGAATCTGATAATGCACTTTCGGATCTCACTGAACCTTTTTGTAACACTATCACTCTAGAGCATCTCCCGGAACCGGTTCTACTTGATCGATCACAACTTCTTCACATCTTCATGCGGACCTCTGAAATCTTAACTGGAGCATCTTAAGACTCATATCTACAAACCATTTAATCCACATCCTCTTAATCGCAACCTATTGAGTACTTTTACTTTCTTCTCATCACTGTTCTTCACTATTCCTGATTGAGACTAATTTTCTCAATATCCTCAGCACACAGCTCATCCAATCCTTCTTATCAATGCAATATGAGTATGTTGCCATCAATGACAACACTGGTTAACCTCATACTTGCAACAATAGCCAAATTTGATCTATCTGAGCAATCAAACAACTTTTCCTAGAACTACTTAAGTGAAAAATGTTACCTCTAGTTTGAGTACCTAATGTAATTTCAATTCCGGAGCTTTCCAAGATTCTACATTTTCCATCCTTGAACTGAAGATCATAACCCTTGTCAACCAACTGTCTGACATTAAGAAGATTATGTTTTAGTCCTTCCACATACAGAACATCATTGGTGTTGTTCTTGCCATCAAAAGAGATGGATCCTCTACCACGGATTCTACCAGCTGAGTTGTCTCCAAATTTTACAAGGCCTCCTTCATAGTTTTCAAAATTCACAAACTTACTCTTGTCACCAATCATGTGATGAGAGTAGCCACTATCAATCACCCATTCATCCCTTTCAATAACCTGAGCAGCCAAAGCACTTTCCACATTTTCACAGCTAGCAGATTCAGTAGACACTGGATCTTCTTCTTTGATTGCAATAAACACCCAATCATTTTCAGATGAGCCTCCATGATTAGATTCATCATCTGTTACCCCTTCTTCTCCATTTTCTTGGACATAGTAACATTTCTTCTGACCTTTATACCTATTAGGGTTTGGTTTTGAAAACCTTTCCGGACATCTTGAGGCAAAATGACCAATCTTATTACAAGCAAAACATTTGAGTGGTAATTTTCCTTCATACTTATCGGATACTCTTGGCATTCTTCTGGCAATAAGAGCTTCAAGATCTATTGTTTCTATTTCAACATCTTCAAGATCTTTTCTTGTCTTCATAAATTTGTTTGATCTTGCAGAGGAACTTTCACTTGGATCATATCTTTGTTTTCCATACACACTGGCCTTAAATGCAGATTTAGACTTGGGAAGAGAATCACCAAACTCACTTAATTTGAAAACTGAAATCTTGCCAACTAGATGATCTCTTGTAACATCTGAGACTATCCTGATCTCTACTGCAGATACAACCTTATTTTTGTATGAATTCAGTAAATATATGAGTACTTTTGATACAATTTCTGATTCTTCCAAAGTTCCACCAGCACACCTGATGCCACACACAAGTTCATTTATCTTTTGCATGTAGATTGTGATGTTTTCATCTTTTCTCATCTTCATAGTTTCAAATTTTCCTCTTAGACTTTGTAGCTTTGCACATTTGACATATTTGTCACCTTCATATAGAAACTCCAACTTTTTCAGATTTCATAAGCAATTTTTACACCAAAGACATTTGTCATCTCTGAATCAGTCAGGGTACTCAACAAGGCTTCTTTAGCTTGGAGATTATTTTCAGCATCTTTGATTTGATCAGGAGTTGAAGGACCTTTCTTTGGAGGTTTATACTCAACACTAGTTATTCCCCAATAAGCATCGCCCATGCATTGCAAATGACACTCCATGCAATTTTTCCAAATAGAATAATTTGTTCCATCAAATCTTGGACTATCCTTCTTGTAAGTTGACATCCTAGATCTCCTCAAGAAGTTAGGATTTTATGAGAGGATCTGGCTCTGATACCAATTGTTGGAACTAGACAATTGAGAGGGGGGGTGAATCAGTTGTCCCTTAAAACTTTTTCTGCCTTTAACCTTCTTTATTATCTTACTATCAGATTAGTAATGCAAGCACTTAAACATGAATCAATAACATAAGAGCAGAAACATAATCAACACATTTGACACCAAGATTTTGACGTGGAAACCCGGTTAAGGGAAAAACCATGGTGGGAGTTAACCCACAAAATGCATACCCTATTAAAAGTACTTAGAAAAATAGAAGGCACATGCCTTTGGGTGCACTACCTAGAGCTCACCACTCAAAAGGAGAGGCTCACTGCCTACAAAATTTATTTAGAAAGAATTAACTGAGAATTAGCATCTATTTCATGCCTGATTCAGTTTTAATGAATGCTCAAGAACTTTTTCTTTGCCTCAAACTCTTCTTCACACTCTACATTACTCTTTCTCCTTTCCTTCTTTGCTCTGCTCCTGATCCTTCCTTTAGATTTTATCTATTTTACACAAGGATGATTTCAGTACTTCTTCAACAAGTATTTATATACTTCATCAACCTTGGAATGATCAATAAGGTCGGCTAAACTTGATGCGGATCATCACACTGTCGGCCAAATACAACTAAGATTTGAATATGCTTTTCAACCACTCCACGCTTCATAGAAATGTGTTTAATGCATCCTCAATAGGCTAGGAACATCCGGTTGGCCAAGACTGAGAAGAACATTAACCTCAAGAAGAAATTTTCAATCGACAAAATCAAACTTTAATGCAGACCTCCAACATAGTAGCTACACGATCCAAAGACCTCCACAAGCACATTGGAATCACCAATAACATTCACTCTAAACCATATTATCATAAACATTTGAATCTTCCTTCGAAACCTCAAGAACACACTCTACCATGACTGTCAGACTGGAAGGATAGCTTGTGGACCTCCAAACCACAAACCACTAGAGTTGATGATACACACTGACTTCCCAAACATGTCTTCAAATCCGTAGATCATAATCTTATATTACCGTATCAATTCGGACCTTTTTCATGTCACTCTGTCTTTCCTGATTATTGCAGGAACCAGTTCTACTCAAATGGTCATAACTTCTTCAAATCTTCATGCGGACTTCTCAAATCTTGACTGGAGCAACCTCTGACAATCCTCTACATAGTCACATGATCCACATGCATTGATTGTCATTAATTTTCTCAATATCCTCAACAATTCAGTCTTCTACACAGGCAACAAAATAGGATACAGTTGACACTAATGGCAACAAGAATATGTTGACATCAATGACAACACTGCTTAGGCACATATTTGCAACACATTTCCCCAATGTGCCATTAAAATTAAATTCATTTGTAGTGTTACACACAACAACCCCCTAGGAATATATTGAGCTCCTCCAAGTGTGGTGCTCTAATTTTTTATGTACAACAACTTTATAAAATATCAAATATTTCTATGCAAGGTGAACAATACCTTATCCCAACACTTTAATTTTCTAGGAAGATAAAAAGTAGGAATAGAGAGTAGAATTAGGAGGTTTCATCTGTACAAAAAGTGGTATGGTAATACCTTGGCTAGTGTGGTGGTAATAGAGTGGTAGGGAAATTCAAGTATGACCATGTCAGGTGGTCAAGGTCCATCTAGGCATAGTGATCAATATCTATGTAGCATAAGTCACTACTTGAAATCTCAACCTAGGAATGTTAGTGATGATATATTCCCCCTTGAATTGGTTGCATACAAAGTGTGCAAGAAATTGGAGAGGGAAAAATAGTACATGAAAAAGTAAATGTAATCAGATAAAATGTAAACATGTTAGCACACAAATCATGTAAAGCAAGTGTCAAGGATAGCATTGTGTGAAAGACAAGTAGATAAGTATCAAATGATAAGCATGGAAAGTACATAGGTTGGAGATGATCATCAAGGTATATAAGGGGTTGCCCCTAGTATGGGAAAATCATAAGGTGAAAATAGACCTAGAGGCATAATGTAGGTAGTATGGGGAAGAAATGGTGTCCCAAGTGTGACTCTTAGGTACATGATAAGTCATGCAAGCATATAATATGATGGGGAAGACATGATACCTCTAATGTGGTAATATAGCTCTAGGAACATAATCAAGCATGTGAGCATAAGATGATGTTAGAAAAGCCTAATGTCCCCAATATAAAAAGATAAGAAATGGTATAACAATAAAGAATGGGAAAAACAAGATGCCCGTAATCTAAAAAGATGGATCTAGAAACATGATAAGACAATGGAAGCATGATATAGTTGTTGCAAGTATTTGCCTAATTAGTGTTGTCATTGATGTCAACATATTTGTGTTGTCATTGGTGTCAACGGTGCTCCTATCTTGTTGCTTGCTTGTAATGAGTAAGATGCTTTGTAAGTAATCCTGATGTTGAGAATATTGAGAAAATTAGCTCCTCCGATAGAAACAGTGAGTTGCAGTGGAAACAGTGTATTGCATACATAAGAACAATCTAAGAGATTGCTCCATATTTCCTGCTAAATGAATATCTTTGTCTGTAGATTGGAAGTTATTTAAAAGTCTATCTGAAGATGTTATATTCCAAGTTTGAGCCTCTAGTATGAATATTTGAGTGAATTATGTTCACCAGAGTGCAAACTACTTTTCTTGTATGTTTGGTAATGACAAGGAGAAAGTATTATGCTCTGCATTCCTCCGCATTGAAGTATTTTGATCTACGGTTCTAGAGTTAAGTCTAAGATGATGTTAAGTGCCTTCAACTTTAATGGTTCATGATTTGGTGGTCTGCAAGTGATCTTTTCCTTATGACAGTAGTTGGTTGTGTTGTTTATGTGCTCCGATTTGAAGAATCTTCTTGACAAAATGGTTAGAAGTTGTGCGGTTGTTTCCTAATGATTTAAATGTGCTTGTGGATGTTTCTTGATCATTTTCCTACCTATGGATTGGTTCGCAAGGAATAATTTGGATCATGGATGAAGTTTGTTCCTTGAAGACCTAGTGTTCTTACTAGTCTTGGCTAACTTGGTTGATTTCACTAATTGCGGAGATGCCTTGAAGATTGTGGAAGCGTGTCATGGCATGGAGAACTACGTTTGAGTCCCCACTAAGGCATAATGTGATCTACATACATCTTTACCTTAGCAAATTCTATTTAGGTCCAGACCTATTTCTTTGTATTATTGTAATTCTGACCTTGGAGAATGTTCCAATGGTTGATGAATGTAATGCCGACTTTGATGTACATTCCAAGGTTGATGAATTGTATAAAAGCATGTAATAGAGTTGCAAAAATGTAGGTATGTGAATATGAAGTTATATTGTACTTCAATGGAACTGAATCTTGGCATGGAGTGGATGCTACTTAATCAGTTCACCACTTTGGTTGTGTGCCACCCCTTGGTAGTGAGCCTTTATTTTTTGGTATTGTTATAACTCATATTTCTGTGGGATAACACCCACCATGGTTTTTCCCTTTTAGGGTTTTCCACGTAAAAAATCTGGTGTCTACTGTATTGGATGTGTGATTGTGATTAAGTCTATGGTTTCATGCTTTCATGGTTAAATTTGATTATAAGTAATTAAGTTGTTGATGGTTTGATATTCATATGAAGCTAAGTTTTGTGACAATTGATTCACCCCCGCTCTCAGTTGTCTGGTGTATTTCAACAATTGGTATAAGAACAAGGTTCCTTAGTGGTAAGCTTAATAGCTTGAGGTAGATTCAGGATGTCTTACAAGAAGGAGGCTCCACAATTTGATGGGACCAATTATGCAACTTGGAAGATTCACATGAAAAGCCATCTACTTTGTATTGGTTATAAAGTATGGCAAGCGACACAGACTGTAGTGAGCCTTTATTTTTTGGTATTGTTATAACTCATATTTCTGTGGGATAACACCCACCATGGTTTTTCCCTTTTAGGGTTTTCCACGTAAAAAATCTGGTGTCTACTGTATTGGATGTGTGATTGTGATTAAGTCTATGGTTTCATGCTTTCATGGTTAAATTTGATTATAAGTAATTAAGTTGTTGATGGTTTGATATTCATATGAAGCTAAGTTTTGTGACAATTGATTCACCCCCCCTCTCAGTTGTCTGGTGTATTTCAACAATTGGTATAAGAACAAGGTTCCTTAGTGGTAAGCTTAATAGCTTGAGGTAGATTCAGGATGTCTTACAAGAAGGAGGCTCCACAATTTGATGGGACCAATTATGCAACTTGGAAGATTCACATGAAAAGCCATCTACTTTGTATTGGTTATAAAGTATGGCAAGCGACACAGACTAAATATACCATTTCAGAGAATGGTCTGACAACTGAAGATGAAATCAAAGAATATGAGGTAAATATAAAAGCCAGAGATGCTCTGCTAAGTGCATTGACTGACTTTGATTTAATAAAGGTCGTGGATTATGAGTATGCTAAAGAAGTCTGGGATAAGCTGAGTAATCTATATGAAGGAGGTGAATCTGTAAAGAGTGCCAAATTACAAGGACTGAAAACCAAATATGAAGGTCTTAAGATGGGAGAAGATGAAAACATAACATCCTTCATGCAAAAGGTTGATAAACTTGTTACTGGAATCAAAGGGATGGGAGGAACTATTGATGAAATTGAAGTTGTGATGAAAATTCTTAGGTCAGTACCTAAATCCTATGCTCACAAAGTTGTAATTGAAGAAATAATGATAGTGAAAAAGCTTAGTAGGGATCAGTTGCTTGGTAAGATTACTGCTTTTGAAATAAGAGAGTTTGCTGATGCTCTACCAAAGGTAGAAACTGCTTTCAAAGCCAGTACTTCAGAGAAGATCTTTAGAGCAGAAAAGTACAAGGTGGAACCTGATGATGAGCTTGATGAAATTGAAGCCAACTTTGTTGACAGACTGCAAAGAGGTTCTGGTAAGTTCAAAGGCAAATTACCTTTCAAATGTTTCTCATGTGGTAAAGTAGGTCATTATGCTTCTAGATGTCCTGAAAGAATTGAAAGGAACAGAAAAATATTTGAGAATAGGCCTAGACCTCCAAAGAAATGCTACTATGTTAGAGATTTTGATGATGAAGGTGTGACTGATGATGGATCTGATGATGCTAGTTCTAGTGCAAATGAATGCTTGTTTATTGCTGTTAAAGAAGAACCTATCTCTACTAATCTTGCTAGCTGTGTGAGGGAAGAAAAACTAGTGGAAGAAAGTGCTTTGGCTATTCAGGTTGAGAAAGACAAGGATGAATGAATTATTGATAGTGGATGATCACATCACATGACCGGTGACAAAAGTAAGTTTGTAAGTTTGGAAAAATATGATGGAGGACTGGTTAGGTTTGGAGACAATGCAACTGGTAAGATTTGTGGAAAAGGATCTATTTCATTTGATGGAAAGCATAATACTAAAAATGTCCTATATGTCAAAGGCTTGAAGCACAATCTTTTGAGTGTTGGTCAAATGTGTGACAAAGGTTATGATCTGAGATATAAAGATAATGGATGCAAGATAATGGAAAGCTTTGGAATTGTGGTTTCTACTAGTAAGAAGACCAGAGGTAACATCTATAAATTAATAGGAACTAATGATTACTATTTATTAGCCCAAGCAGATGAAAGTTGGTTGTGGCATAGAAGGTTGTGTCATATTATTGATTTAAGACAGACAACTAAGAGGGGGGGTGAATCAATTGTCTCAAAACTTTCTTTTCTTTAAACACTTAAATCCTTCTTGTATTTCAACAGCATAATAATAATTAAATCATGGAAGAACAATGCAATAATTCAAGAGAAGAAACACATTAACACATATGACACTAGGATTTTAACGTGGAAAACCCGATTAAGGGAAAAACCATGAGGTGACTAACCCAAGATTGTATTCTCTGTTAAAAGAATAAGAACAAAATGGCACATGCCAATTAGGGCTCACTACCTGAGCACACTTCTCCCAAGAGGCCCACTGCCTACAGGAGACACACTGTCTATAGAATAATAAATATTACATACTTGAACTAGAGATTAGCATCTTCACCATGCTTGAGTCAGTTCCATTTAAGCTCAACACTTCTACTCTGCTTTTCATTCTTCTCCTCTCTAACACTTTCTCATCTCTAAGAGGATACTTTGAAATGACTTTGCAATTCTCATTTATATAAGACATCAACTTTGGAATGATCATCAAAGTCGGCACAACATATTCTATTATAGAGCAATCACAAAAATACAACTTGATTTGTTACAAGAACTTCATGTGTATCACCACACTGTCATCCATACATATCTGGGACTTCAATCTTCTTTGAGGAACATGCCATGCTTCATAGAACATCTTCAAGATCATTCACAAGATGTGTAAGACATTCAGGCGGCCATGATTAGGAAGAACACCATCACACGAGAGTAAATCTTCAATTACGAGCTCAATCTTCAATGTGGACCACCAACATGAATTGGACACAGTCTAGAGACCCCCACAAGCTTGCCTGAATCACCAAGAACATCCACACCACTTCTGCTTGCTGAAATCATTCTCATCTTCATTTGAAAGCTCGAGAACATAGTTTGTCATCACTGTCATATTAGAATAAATGCTTGCAGACCTCCAGACCATGAACCAAATGAGTTGTTAATTCACACTGGCTTCCTAAACATTCCACCAAATCTGTAGAACAAGATATTGCATTTCCGGATCTCACCAGACCTATTTGTGTCACTCTATCACCTTTGGACATCTGCCAGAACTAGTTTTACTCATATGGCCATAACTTCTCCAAATCTTCATGCGGACCTCTCAAATCTTGACTGGATCATCTTTAGACACAAATCTACAAACCCTTTGATGCGCATTCTTTGATCTTCATCTAGCTGGGATCTTCACTTCATAGAGCTTCACTGTCTTCACTGTTCTTCTATGTTTTTGATAGGACTAATTTTCTCAATATCCTCAGCACACAGCTCATCTAATCCTTGACATCAATGCAACAGGCATCTGTTGATATCAATGAAAACACCGGTTAGGCCCATACTTGCAACAATCTCCCCCTTTGTCATTGATGGCAACATATGATGTGAAAAACTATTTTAACCATCAAGACAAGAACTTCTCCTCACTAATTGACATAGCTCCCCCTATCAACAACAATCATTCATATGTCTTCTCTTTCTTTACTGCTCCTCCTTTGATCAACAACCACTTTTGTTTTTCACATGTCTTCTCTCCCCCTTTGACATCAATGGCAAAGGGCACATACTTGCATCAATCAGAATCATACATATTACTCCCCTTGAGCAGCAGCTTTCTATCATCAATCCGGACCACAAGATATGACTGTGAGATTCACTGAACTGATGCACATCAGTGCACCTTAATTCAGAATTGAAGGGGTAATAACCCCTAACTTCTCCTTGAGAAACTCAAAAGAGTCCTTAGGTAGAGGTTTAGTAAAAATGTCTGCAATCTGATCCTTTGAGGGTACAAACTCCAATCTGACTTCATTCTTGTTTACTTGCTCTCTCAAAAAGTGAAACTTGATGGATATATGTTTTGTCTTTGAATGCAACACCAGATTTTTTGATATATTTATTGTACTTGAGCTATCATAGAAGATTGTGATAGGTTCTTTATACTCCACTCTGATGTCTCTTAGCATTTGCTTCATCCACAATACTTGAGTACAACTACCTGTTGCTGCAATATATTTTTCTTCTACAGTGGATGGAGATATTGCCTCTTGTTTCTTACTCAGCTAAGAAACCAATATTTTCCCCAAAAAGAATGTACCACCACTAGTACTCTTCCGGTCATTCACATCTCCTACCCAATCTGCATCTGTATATGCATGAAGAGAGAAATCATGATCCCTAGGATACCATAAACCATACTCAATTGTTCCCTTTATTTATCTGAGAATTCTCTTGATTGGCATGACATGAGATTCTCTGGGATCAGCTTGGAATCTAGCAACAAGACCAACAACATTCATAATGTCAGGTCTAGTTTGAGTAAGATACAGTAGTCCTCCAATCATTGACCTGTACTTTTTCTAACCAGCCTTAGGAGATTCATCATCTTTTCTTCGTTTACATCCGGTTGCCATGGGAGTATTCATTGGTTTTGAATCTTCCATTGCAAATTTCTTCAATAATTTTTTCACATATTTGGTCTGTGATATGAAGATTCCTTTCTTTGTTTGAGTGATTTGTAGACCCAAGAAGAAATTCATTTCCCCAAACATAGACATCTCAAATTCACTTTTCATTTGATTTGCAAAAGTCTTGTACATACTATCTCTTCCTCCAAAAATGATATCATCAACAAATGCTTCAACAATCAAGATATTTTCATGACCAATCTTGAAGTACAAGTTACTGTCAGTAGTACATTTGTTGAAACCAATCTTCAAAAGATGTTTATCCAATCTTTCATACTAGGCCCTTGGGGCTTGTTTGAGTTCATACAGTGCTTTCTTCAACTTGCAGACCATATCACCATGATCAGACAATTGAAATCCATCTAGTTGCTCAATGTATACTTCTTCTTCTAAGTCACCATTTAGGAAGGCAGACTTGACATCCTTCTGATATACTTTGAAATCCTTGAAGGCAGCAAAAGCAAGAAATAATCTGACTGCTTCAATTCTTGCCACCGGAGAAAAAGTTTCTTCAAAATCAACTCCTACTTGAGAATAACCCTTGCAGACCAATCTGGCTTTGTTTCTGACTACTTCACCATCTTCATTCAGTTTATTCCAGAAGACCCATTTGGTCCCAATCACATTTTTATTTCTAGGTATGGGAACAAGATCCCAAGTGTGATTTTTCTCAATCTGCATCAACTCTTCCTCCATTGTTTTAGTCCAGCTTTCATCATTGCATGCTTCACTTGCTGTTTTTGGTTTAATCTTTGAAATCAGACAATACTTTTCTGAGTCTTGAGCAATCTTTCTTCTTGTTTGAACACCTTTTATTTTATCACCTATGATGTGGTCTTTAGAATGGTTTAGTCTTACATACCTGGTAGTTTTGGGAATTTCCTGCACTACTATGTCTTGAACAGGTTCATTCAAACTTATCTCTTCTTCCTGTATTTCAGGATTCTCCAGATCAGTCTGGATCTAAATTTTAGAACGGGCTTGGACTTCTTGGACCAAAACATCATTCTGATCATCTTCTTCATATTCATAAAACTTTGAGGGTTTTTCAATGCCTTCATCAACCTTCACATTTGTACTTTCTATAATCTTTCTCAATCTCTTGTTATAACACCGGTATGCTTTGCTTTGAGTAGAATAACCCAAGAATATTCCTTCATCACTTCTAGCATCAAATTTGCCAAGGTCTTCATCTCTTTTAATGTAGGATTTACTACCAAAGACTCTAAAATACTTCACAGTAGGAGTGATGCCAAACCAAAGTTCATAAGGGGTCTTACCAGTATTGCTTTTGATTTGTACTCGATTAAGAGTATAGACAGTAGTGCTTATAGCTTCTCTCCAGTAGATCTGAGGAACATTTGCTTCCATCATTATGGTTCTAGATGCTTCTTGGATGGTCCAGTTCTTTCTCTCCACTACTCCATTCTACTGTGGAGTCCTTGGAGCAGATAACTGTCTTTATATCTCATTTTTCTCATAGAATTCTATGAACTCTCAAGATGTGAATTCTCCACCTCTATCAGACCTAAGACAATTTATGTTTCACCCAGTTTCATTTTCTATCATAGCCTTGAATATTTTGAATCTCTCAAGAGCTTTAGATTTCTCTTTCAGGAAAGTCACCCACATCATCTGGAAATGATCATCAATTAGTAACATGAAATATCTATCACCTTGCAAACTCCTGATTCTTTCTGGCCCACATAGATCAGTATGTACTAAGTCCAACAATTTGGTAGAAGATTGTTCCTTGCTCTTGAATGTGACTCTGCTCTGCTTACCCAACTGACATTCTTTGCACAAATTGTTAGTAGGTTTCACCAGTCTTGGAAGATCTTTTATAGCTTGAGTGTTGCTTATCTTCATGATATTATCAAAATTCATGACACATTCTCCTATGCCACAACCAACTCTGATCAATTTGAACAAATAAACAACTTTTGTCAGTACCAACCAAGTGGAAGATGTTACCTTTTGTTTGAGTACTGGATGCAACCACTGTTCCAGAACTTTCAAAGATTCTACATTTTCCATTTTTGAATCAGAGATCATAGCCTTTGTCCACCAACTGCCCAACACTAAGAAGATTGTGCTTCAGACCTTCAACATACAGTACATCACTGGTTTTGTTCTTTCCATCAAAAGAAATAGTTCCTCTGCCTCTGATTCTGCCAGCAGAATTATCACCAAATCTTACAAATCCTCCTTCATATCTTTCTAGATCTATGAACTTATTTTTGTCACCAATCATATGGTGGGAGCATCCACTGTCAATGACCCATTCATCCTTTTCTTCAACTTGGGCAGCTAGAGCTCTTTCTACCATTTTATGATTGACAAATTCAATGGGCATTGGATCTTCTTCCTTGATGGCAATAAACACCTAGTCACTTCCAGATTTGTTTCTTGTCTCTGATTCATCATCTGTTACTCCTTCATCATCATCATCTTCATGAACATAGTAATGTTTCTTTTGAAATCTTGATCTATTTGGATTAGTCCTTGAAAATCTTTTTGAACACCTTGAAGCAAAATGACCAATCTTGTTACAGTTGAAACATTTGAAGGGCAATTTTCCTTCATACTTACCATATCCTCTTGGTAGTCTTTTCGCAATATGGGCTTCAAGTTAAGTAGCTTCTGCCTCATCTTCTTCCAGATCTTTTCTTTCTTTTTCATACCATGATAGTTTCTTTGAGGAGTTCTCTCCTGGATCATACCTTTGTTTGCCTTTTACAGAGGCACTAGCCTTGAATGCAGATTTAGTCTTAGGGGGTGCATCTCCAAACTCAACCAATTCAAATACAGCTAATTTTCCAACCAATTGATCTCTTGTGATATTTGACAAAGATCTAAATTATTCAATAGCAGCAACCTTGTGTTTGTAAGTAGGAGGTAGGGATCTAAGAACTTTGGCAACAATCTCATCTTCATCCAAGGTTCCACCAGCACACCTAATGCCGCAAACAAGCTCATTTACTTTTGGCATAAATGTAGTGATATTCTCATCTTCATTTATCTTCAGATTCTTGAATTTTCCTTTCAGACTCTATAGTTTGGCACATTTAACATATTTGTCTCCTTCATGCAAAAGTTCCATTTTTGCCCAAATCTCATATGCAGTTTTTAAATCTATAACATTTGTCAGCTCTGAATCAGATAAGGCAATTAATAAGGCTTCTTTAGCTCAAAGATTATCTTTAGCATCTCTAATTTCATCTACAGTTGTAGGACCATTCTTTGGAGGAACATACTTCTTTGAAGTTATGGTCCAATATTGCATTCCCATACATTGCAAGTGACATTCCATGCAGATTTTCCAAAGAGTGTAATTAGTTCC
Organism: Cunninghamia lanceolata; assembly: GCA_027924645.1. Lineage (NCBI taxonomy): Eukaryota > Viridiplantae > Streptophyta > Pinopsida > Cupressales > Cupressaceae > Cunninghamia > Cunninghamia lanceolata. The sequence goes on along the minus strand of BSBN01001380.1, from coordinate 3,814,763 downwards.
ATCAAACCTCAGACTATCCTTCTTGTAGGAAGACATCCTGGATATCCTCAAGTGATTAAGCTCTTTTAGAGGAACTTAGCTTTGATACCAATTGTTGATTTAAGACAGACAACTGAGAGGGGGGTGAATCAGTCGTCTCAAAAATTTATTTTCTTTAAACACTTAAATCCTTCTTGTATTTCAATAGCATAATAACAATTCAATCATGGAAGCACAATGCAATAATTCAAGAGCAGAAACACATTAACACATATGACACCAGGATTTTAACGTGGAAAACCCAGTTAAGGGAAAAACCATGCCGTGACTAACCCAAAATTGTATTCTCTGTTAAAAGAATAAGAAGAACAAAATGGCACATGCCAATTAGGGCTCACTACCCGAGCACACTGCTCACAAGAGGCCCATTGCCTACAGGAGACACACTGTCTACAGAATAATAAATATTACATACTTGAACTAGAGATTAGCATCTTCACCATGCTTGAGTTAGTTCCATTTAAGCTCAACACTTCTGCTTTGCTTTTCGCTCTTCTCCTCTCTACCACTTTCTCATCTCTAAGAGGATACTTCGAAATGACTTTGCAATTCTCATTTATACAAGACATCAACTTTGGAATGATCATCAAAGTCAGCACAACATATTCTATTACAAAGCAATCACAAAAATACAACTTGATTTGTTACAAGAACTTCATGTGTATCACAACACTGTCGGCCATACATATCTGGGACTTCAATCTTCTTTGAGGAACACGCCATGCTTTGCAGAACATCTTCAAGATCATCTGCAAGATGTGTAAGACATCCGGTCGGCCATGATTAGGAAGAACACCATCACTCAAGAGTAAATCTTCAATTATGAGCTCAATCTTCAATGCGAACCACCAACATGAACTGGACACAATCTAGAGACCCCCACAAGCTTGCCTGAATCACCAAGAACATCCACACCACTTCTGCTTGCTGAAATCATTTGCATCTTCATCTAGAACCTCAAGAACATAGTTTGTCATCACTGTCATATTAGAATAAATGCTTGCGGACCTCCAGACCACGAACCAATTGAGTTGTCAATTCACATTGGCTTCCTAAACATTCCACCAAATCCGTAGAACAAGATATTGCATTTCTAGATCTCACCAGACCTATTTGTGTCACTCTGTCACCTCTAAACATCTGCTAGAACTAGTTTTACTCATATGGCCATAACTTCTCCAAATCTTCATGCGAACCTCTCAAATCTTGACTGGATCATCTTTAGACACAAATCTACAAACCCTTTGATGCGCATTCTCTGATCTTCATCTAGCTGGGATCTTCACTTCATAGAGCTTCATTGTCTTCACTGTTCTTCTCTATTTCTGATAGGACTAATTTTCTCAATATCCTTAGCACACAGCTCATCCAATCCTTCACATTAATGCAATAGGAGTATGTTGACATCAATGACAACACCGGTTAGGCCCATACTTACAACACATATAAAATTTGATAATCTGGTAAAGATAAGTTCAGGTCAGACTGTAAGAGATTTACCAAAACTTGTGAAACCCACCAATACTATTTGCAAGGAATGTCAGTTGGGGAAGTAGATAAGAACAAGTTTCAAGAGTAAAGAGTAATTTTTTTCCAGTTTGCTGGATCTATTTCATACAAATCTATGTGGTCCTACAAGGATAAGAAGTCTACAAGGTGACATGTACTTCATGTTGCTTATTGATGATTATTCTAGAATGACTTGGGTTACTTTTCTAAGAGACAAATCTGAAGCCTTGGAGAAGTTCAAATCCTTCAAAGCAATGGTTGAAAATGAAATAGAGCTAAAAATCAAATGCTTGAGGTTTGATAGAGGAGGTGAGTTCACACCAAATGAATTCAATATTTTCTATGAAGAGCAAGCAATAAAAAGACAGTTGTTTGCAACTAGAACTCCTCAGCAAAATGGAGTTGTGGAAATGATGCAGAGGTAGGAGGACCAAAACTATCCTCAATAATATTAACAAATCAAAGAACTAATCCAATTGCTTTGTTTAGGTTGAAGAGAACATTAATACATATTTTTACTCCAATTTTCATGAAGATCCAATGGTAGGGGAGAAGGTTATGATTTTTTTCCCAAAACTGCAAACCCTAGGTAGCGTTCAGACCTGCCCTCACCAAAATTGCAATATCTCTCATAAAACTTAATGAAATTATACCAAACCAAAATAATTGTAAACTAGAAAGACATATCTTTCCATCCATCTATTATATGCATCAATGTGTGGCTGTACCAGGCTATACCATTCATATTTTCAGACTGCATTTTCAGAAAATTAAACTCTGCAGACCTACCCTCAATAAAAATACCATAACTTATTCAAATCTTAATGAAATTTGATGCAACAAAAAGAAATGGAAAGTAGACTCAGTACTATTTCCATCCATATCACATTTTGGTCATATAAAATCCGTAAAAATCTGTACCAATCTCTAAAACAACAGTTTAACATTCAGAAATGCAGAAACAAGGGTATCTTTTATTGATATCACATCAAAATGTAACAACCCACATTCTCCAACCTTCTCCCCTCCTACTTTCACAAATGGATACAAGGCCTTTTAAAGGCATTACATCATGACTCCTCACATTCCAACTTGACTCTTAAGTTTCTAACTTCCTAGGAGCACCTTGGCAAATTAATGTTGCCCTAGACAAATCTTTGAGTTTGATTAAATTTGTATGCTTCAACATTGTAATGAGGTTTATAAAGTCATTTTTATGTGTTTAGGAGATTAGGAGTTTCAAATATGCAAAATATTGCAAACCATGTAAAGGTTCAATGTAAAATTGGAAAAAAAAGATGCAAACTTGGAAGATGAAGAGTCATTTGGCTCTTGGTTCATTCCAAGTAGTTGGAAACTAAAAGGTCATTTGTAATACCTTTAAAAAGGCCTTGTATACCTTTGAAAACTTGGAGGTGATGGAAGATTGAGAATGGAATGGTAAAAAGCAATGTTTTCTGTATTATACTTCAGAAATTTGTTGTTTTCTTACATGGTACAGCCTAGTAAGTGTAGGAGGACATTTGTTTTTGATTTCAAATGAAAGTGTATTCAATCACCTTCCCTTTCCTTTTTGTCTCATCGAATTTGGTGCAATATTGAGGAAGTTATGACCATTTTAGTGACTATAATTTTTAGAATTCTCCTATAACAGTCTTGTTGCAGCGTTTGGTACGGTTTTGTACGGACATATACAGGAGAAAGCCATATATGGTTGGAAAGCGTATTGAGTCTACTTTCTATTTCTTTTTGTTGCATCAAATTTCATTTAGATTTGAATAAGTTATGGCATTTTTGGTGAGGGCAGGTCTGAATGCTGCCTAGGGTTTGTAGTTTTGGGAAAAGAGTCATAACTTTCTCTCCTACCATTGGATCTTCATGAAAATTGGATGAAAAGTATGTATTAAGGTTTTCTTCAATCTAACCAAAGAAATTGGATTAGTTCTTTTATTTATTAATATTATTGAGGATAGTTTTGGTCCTCCTACCTCTGCATCATTTTGGTATCAGAGCTAGCAAAAGCTCTGGGAGGAGATGTATTTATTCCTGTCACTAAGAAGGCAGGTAAAGCTGAAGAGTTTGTTGGTGACCTTTGTTTTGTTGCTAAGTTGTTTGGTTGTAGGTGCTTATCCATCTAGTTGCAGAAGGATGTTTTCTGAGGTTGTGTGTGTGGGCAGACAAGATGAGGTCTGTCATGACCATTCTCCAATAGAGATTTGGCTGGAGAAGGATGCATAGAGAAACCACTGAGGAGAGAGTGGTAGGTGCATCACCAGGATCTGCTGTTGGGTGAGATGGATGGTTTGGTGAGTTGGTGTTGTGAAGCAATGAGAGAGATGGATACCTGACTGAAGAAGCACTTGATGTTGCAGCCTGAAGAGTACTCCACTGATGGGAGTAGAGGGAGCCTGAAGATGCTCTAAGATGATGGTAGTTCAAATTTTGTTGGTTGGTTGGTCACCTTTCTATTTGTGTGAAGATTGAAACCTGAAGCTAAAGATGAAGAGATAGACAGAGATGCAGAAAAAGACTTTTATTGCAGATACATTTCCAAGGGACTTGAAAATTTTGTTGGTTGCTTGTATGGTGTAGGAGCACCTTGACAAATTAATGTTGCCCTAGACAAATCTTTGAGTTTGATTAAATTTGTATGCTTCAACATTTTAATGAGGTTTATCAAGTCATTTTTATGTGTTTAGGAGATTAGGAGTTTCAAATATGCAAAATATTGCAAACCATGTAAAGGTTCAATGTAAAATTAGAAAAAAAAGATGCAAACTTGGTAGATGAAGAGTCATTTGGCTCTTGGTTCATTCCAAGTAGTTGGAAAATAAAAGGTCATTTGTAATACCTTTAAAAAGGCCTTGTATACCTTTGAAAACTTGGAGGTGATGGAAGATTGAGAATGGAATGGTAAAAAGCAATGTTTTCTGTATTATACTTCAGAAATTTGTTGTTTTCTTGCATGGTACAGCCTAGTAAGTGTAGGAGGACATTTATTTTTGATTTAAAATGAAAGTGTATTCAATCACCTTCTCTTTCCTTTTTGTCTCATCGAATTTGGTGCAATATTGAGGAAGTTATGACCGTTTTAGTGACTGTAATTTTCAGAATTCTCCTATAACAGTCTTGTTGCAGCGTTTGGTACGGTTTTGTACGGATATATACAGGAGAAATCCATATATGGTTGGAAAGAGTATTGAGTCTACTTTCTATTTCTTTTTGTTGCATCAAATTTCATTAAGATTTGAATAAGTTATGGCATTTTTGGTGAGGGCAGGTCTGAACGCTGCCTAGGGTTTGTAGTTTTGGGAAAAGAGTCATAACTTTCTCTCCTACCATTGGATCTTCATGAAAATTGGATGAAAAGTATGTATTAAGGTTCTCTTCAATCTGACCAAAGCAATTGGATTAGTTCTTTGATTTATTAATGTTATTGAGGATAGTTTTGGTCCTCCTACCTCTGCATCAGGAAAGGAACAAGACAGTTCAAGAAGCTGCCAGAACAATGATGAAGGAAGGAGGCCTACCAGAAGTTTTCTAGAAAGAAGCTATACATACTGCTGTCTACATTCAAAATAGAGTTCAAGTGAAAGGTAATGGCACTAAACCCCCCTATGAATTATGGTATGGAAGAATTCCAACAGTAAGATACTTCAAATTCTTTGGAAGCAAGTGCTATATTAGAAGAGATGAAGACCTAGGGAAATTTGATGCAAGATGTGATGAAGGAATCTTCCTTGGATACTCTACCAAGAGTAAGGCCTACCGGTGCTACAACAAAAGGTTGAAAAGATTGTGGAGAGTGAAAATGTGAAGGTGGATGAAGACAAAGGAAAAACATTAGATTAGAGTGGCTATGAGTCAAATGATCCTACTGATATAACTTATGAAGAAAAAGTTGAACAAGAAGACAATCAAAGTGAAGAAGAAAAGGCTCCAAAAATTGCTAAGACTCCCAGGTATGTAAGAATCAATCACTCTGAAGATCAAATTATTGGAGACAAAGAGAAAGGAGTACTGACAAGGAAAAGAGTTGCAAAAGAACAAGTGAATTACTATTTGCTCCCTACAGTTGAACCAAAAATTGTGAATGAAGCCTGCAATGATGAAAATTGGGTTAAGGTAATGGAAGAAGAACTAATGTAGATAGAGAAGAATGAAACTTGGGGATTAGTTCCTAGACCTGCTGACAAAAATATTATTGGAACCAAATGGGTCTTCCAGAATAAGCTGAATGAAAATGGAGAAGTTGTAAGGAATAAAGAAAGACTTGTGTGTAAAGGATATTCTCAAATTGAAGGAATAGATTTTGAAGAGACTTTTGCTCCAATAGCTTAGATTGAAGCAATCAGAATGTTTTTGGCATTTACAGCTCACAAAGATTTCAAAGTGTATTAGATGTATGTGAAGTCTGCATTCCTAAATGGTGAGTTAGAAGAGGAAGTCTACATTGAGCAACTGGAAGGATTCCAACTATCAAATCAAGGTGATATGGTATGTAGGTTGAAGAAAGCATTATATGGACTCAAGTAAGCTCCTAGGGCATGGTATGCAAGGTTGGATAAGTACTTATTATAGTTAGGATTTAGTAAAGGCACTGCTAACAGTAATCTTTATTTCAAGATTAATGGTGATGAAATTTTGATTGTTGAAGTCTTTGTTGATGATATCATCTTTGGAGGAAATGAAGGAATGTGTATGAAATTTGCTGGTGAAATGTAAAAAGAGTTTGAGATGTCTATGTTTGGTGAGATGAATTTCTTTCTGAGTCTGCAAATCAATCAATCAGATAAAGGAATCTTCATATCTCGGTCTAAGTATGTGAAAGAGTTGTTAAAGAAGTTTGGGATGGAAGACTCTAAACTGATATGTACTCCCATGGTGAATAGCTACAAATTGAGCAAAACTGATGAATCACCCAAGACTGATAAAAAAAGTACAGATCCATGATTGGAGGATTACTTTATGTAACTCAAACCAGACCTGATATTATGCATGCAGTTTGTCTTGTTGTAATATTTCAAGTTGATCCAAGAAAATCACATGTGATGGAAGTAAAGGGAATTCTGAGGTATTTAAAAGGCACTCTGGATCATGGCTTATGGTATCCAAAGGATAATGATTTTACTCTTAGTGCTTATACATATGTTGATTGGGCAGGAGATGTTGATGACAGAAAAAGTACAAGTGGAGGTGCTTTCTTTTTGGGAAATAGATTGGTTTCATTGTTGAGAAAGAAGCAAGATTCAATCTCTTTATCAACAGCAGAAGTAGAGTATATTGCAACAACATGTTGTACTCAAGTGTTATGGATGAAGCAGACTTTGAAGGATATAAGAGTTGTTTATGAGGATCCAATTGTAATCTTGTGTGACAATACAAGTGCCATAAATATTTCCAAGAATCTAGTGATGCATTCAAAAACAAAGCATATATCTATAAGGTATCACTTTTTGAGAGAAAAGGTGATATAGAATGAAGTTAAGTTGGAATATGTGTCCACAAAGGATCAGATTATGGATATTTTCACTAAGCCTCTGCCTAAGGTACTTTTGAGTATCTCAGGGAAAAATTAGGGGTCATTACCCCTCCAACTCTGAACTAAGATGCAAAGGAATGCATCAGTCTAGTGGTGCCCAAAGATTCACTCTTTGATCTGGATTGATGTTCTAAGAGCTACCTCTCAAGGGGAGTAGCTGAATGATGACAAAAGAGTTGGTTGCAAAAGTTCAATTTGATCAGAGCAGCAGAGTACAAGTATGCGCCCTTTGCCATTGATGTCAAAGGGGGAGAGAAACCATGTGAAAAACTCAGAAAAGAAAGGGGTGCAGATGTGTAAAGTGAAAGGGGGAGAATCATGTCTTGATGGTCTTTATAGTTTTTCACATCATATGTTGCCATCAATGATAAAGGGGGAGATTGTTGCAAGTATGTGCCTAATTGGTGTTGTCATTGGTGTCAACTATGCTCCTATCTTGTTGCTTTCTTGTAATGAGTAAGATGCTTTGTAAGTAATCTTGATGTTGAGGATATTGAGAAAATTAGCTCCTCCAGTAGAAACAGTGAGTTGCAGTGGAAATAATGTATTGCATACAGAAGAATAGTCCAAGAGATTGCTCCGCATTTCTTACTGGATGAATATCTTTGTCTGTGGATTGGAAGTTATTTAGAAGTTTTTCTAAAGATGTTATATTCCAATTTTGAGCCTACGGTATGAAGATTTGAGTGAGTTATGTTCACCAGAGTGAAAACTACTTTTCCTTTATGCTTGGTAATGACAGGGAGAAAGTATTATGCTCCGCATTCCTCCACATTGAAGTATTTTGATATGTGGTTCTAGAGTTAAGTCTAAGATGATGTTAAGTGCCTTCAATTTCAATGGTTCATGATTTGGTGGTCTGTAAGTGATCTTTTCCTTATGACAGTAGTTGGCTGTGTTGTTTATGTCTTCTAGTTTGAAGAATCTTCTTGACAAAGTGGTTAGAAGTCATGCGGTTGTTTCCTAATGATTTCAATGTGCTTGTGGATGTCCCTTGATCATGTTCCTACCTTTGGATTGATCTGCAAAGAATAATTTGGATTGTGGATGAAGTCTATTCCTTGAAGACCTAGTGTTCTTAATAGTCTTAGCTGACTTGGTTGATTTCACTAATTGCAGATGCCTTGAAGATTGTGGAAGCATGTCCTGGCATAGAGAATTGTGTTTGAGTCCTAGCTAAGGCATATCGTGATCCACATACATCTTTACATTAGAAAATTTTGTTTAGGTCCAGACCTATTTCTTTGTATTATTGTAATGCCGACCTTGGAGAATGTTCCAATGGTTGATGAATGTAATGCTGACCTTGATGTACATTCCAAGGTTGATGAATTGTATAAAAGCATGTAATAGAGTTGCAAAAATGTAGGTATATGGATATGAAGAGATAAGTGTGAAGGTATGAAAGAGTAGAGCAGAGAAGTTATATTGTGCTTCAATGGAACTGAATCCTAACATGGAGTAGATGCTACTTAATTAGTTCACCACTTTGGCAGTGAGCCACCCCTTGGCAGTGAGCCACCCTTTGGTAGTGAGCTGTTCTTTGCAGTGAGCAATTTGGGTAGTGAGCCTCTATTTTTTGGTATTGTTATAACTCATATATTTCTGTGGGCTAACACCCACCGTGGTTTTTCCCTTTTAGGGTTTTCCACGTAAAAAATTTGGTGTCTACTGTGTTGGATGTGTGATTGTGATTAAGTCTATGGTTTCATTCTTTCATGGTTAAATCTAATTATAAGTAATTAAGTTGTTGATGGTTTGATATTCATATGAAGCTAATTTTTTGTCACAACTCATTCACCCCCCCCTCTCAGTTGTCCAGTGTATTTCAACAATAGTATGGGAGGAAGCATTGTGCACCCAATATAATAAGGTAGCTACAAAACCATGATATGGAAATGACGGCACAACAATTAGCACTATAAGAAATGAGAACATGAGTATAAAATCAAAATTAAGTAAAATATAAAGGAATGATAAGGCTCATAGGAATTAAGATAACATTAACATCATAAACATGTGGTTAAATTATGGCAAGGGTCATAGGCAAGCATCACAAGGCATGGACCATATATTCATAAATAGATAAACATGAGAAGCATAAGTAGACAAAGGTCTTGGTAAAAATAAACAAGCATACATATGCATAAGGTAAGAGTAGTCATAAAAGTAGGAGATATTAAGGAATGCTGAGAAACCAATGTGGTATGCATGAGAAAACATAAGAGCATAGTAAGGCATGCAAGGACATAGTAATAAGAAAACAAGCATAAGAGAAAATATTTCAAGAAAGAAAGAAAGGTGCCCCCAACAAGTGGGAGAAAGTAAACACAAAATGTGATATAAAAGATAAAATGAACATATAAAACAAGGCATAATGAAAAAGGTTAAACTGCAAGGAAGAAAGCAAAAGACAAAGTGAAACTAGAAAAATAGGTACATAAATATATAGTCTATGGAGATGCTCATGAATCATTGAACAAATCTAGGAGGATCATCATCATCCTTAAAAAGATCCTTTATTGTCCCAACATATGTCATCATCATTCTCTTCATTGATTATTACATTTTGTTCTTGATTTTCCTTTTCTATTATGTTTGTTTCTTCTTGATAGTCCTTTGTACTTTGCACAAACATATTATCAATTGGTGGTGCATTAGTTATTTATTTCATGACCCAAAATTCTTACTTATTTGATTTTGGTTGTGGAGGAATATTTGGCATTTGATGCACCATAACACTTTGTTTTGGTATCCATGTAGTCTCTTGTGCATGAAATTCTAGTTTTTGTATCACTTTTGTAGATTCTTTTATTTCTTTCCTTGGTATATAAATGATTTGTCCCTCATAATGCTCTTTGGAATCCATGTGTGTATCAACACCTTTTTTCTTTGTCATTGTAATATTTTTTACTTTAAACTATTTATATTTTGGAGGTTCTTCTTCACTAGACCATCTCTTTTTAATTATTTCTATTTGTTCAAAAAAATTGATTTGATATACATCATGTAGATATCTTTCACTTCCATATGGAGGTTCTTTGGGAGTAGGAAGGTAAGTGTCCAAAGTAAAATGACTCAACTACACAATAGAGGTTGGTATGAATCTCTATTAATCTTGGATGGCTTTTACATATTGATGCATGACCAAAGGTACATCTCCTGTATGTTCCAACCAAGGTCTACCAAGTGAAGCAACAAATATATCAAAATAGTTACAACATGGCATAGCAATATGCTTTCTTAGGGTTGAACTATAATTGGTAGTTTAAGACAACCCAAAGTATGAAGAATATCCTATTAGTCATTACTTCTAATGTGTGTGTAGGATGTTGGTTCCAAATGATTAGATACTAAAAATTCATTTGTACATATATTATATTATTTGGTGGGATCTATGTGTATATTATCAATGATTAGATTCTTTATCTTCCCAATAATATACAATGGATCATAATGATTGTTTTGTGGAATCTCCTCATTTGAAAATGTAATCAATGGAGTAGGAGGAGGAGGAGAAGATGCATCCTTATATTCTATTGCTCCCACAAAAGAATGTAAATGTGATGCATCTTTACAATCAACATAATCATTTGTATTATTATCATCCTATATTGTACCTCTATATTGTTTATATGATCAAGAAATGGATTAATATAAATTCCCAAACCCCTATTTACAATACTGGAGGATTCCCCTAATCATTTATGCCTTCAAAATGGATCATGTTGTTATCTATAAGATCTCATAATTTATGTTTTAGACCCATGCATAATTGTGTAGTATGTCCTTTGATTCTATGGAAATTATAAATGCTTATCAATTATAGCTTATTGGAAGAAGCTTATTTGGATCCAGTGGATGTATAGGGGAAAAGTAATTAAATTATTACTTAATAGACTTTGGAGCACATCATCCAAGGATCCTCATAAATTTGTGAACTTCCTAGGAGCATATAGTTTGAAAGAAGGAAAAGTGGAAGTAGTAGCAATTTGGTTAGTATTTTCCTTCAAATCATTACCCTTTGAAAAGTATTTGGTTTTAAAATATGGAAGGGTAAGAATTTGAGATGAATATCCATATTTAATTTTGTTGGATGCTAATAGTCTATCCATAAAAAATTTTCAAATGAGTACACATATCCTTGAAAGATGGAAAACTTCTTAAAAGTACATTTCTTAATAATAGGAAGTAGTCCCTTGATAAACATAATTTGGATCTCAAAATCAACAAATTGATTCTTGAGTTTGCCACAATAATACTGGAAATAGAGAACATAATCATTAATAGGCTCATTAATTCTTTGGGTTCATTAAATCAAATCATTCATAGTTATCTTTCTAGACTCATATTTATGTGAAATGTTTTAGGAATGTTGTAGCTAAGTCATCAAAGGATCGTATAGAACCTAAAGGTAAAGAATAAAACCATTGAATAACATAGTTTCTTAAGGTTTATGGAAATAACTTGGCTAATATCTTATTATTGTATGCAAAGTTCATGTTGTAGAAATGAAATCTTATAGATGCACATTCAGGTCTCCAATTCCATTGTACAAATTAAATCTAGGTGCCACAAAAGCATCATGAAATAGATATGTAACAAGATTTAATGATAATGTTGTGCAATGTGGGGGATTCCATGTGATTATTATCATTTTTTCATCTCTTAATATTAGCCATTTCCTATAATAGTGTATCCAAGGTGGAGGTAGAGATAAGGGTTGTGTTAGGGGTATGTGAAACAATAAAGTAATTGTAGTGAGGATGTGAGGCAAGGGGTGAAGACATAGCTATGGTTGGATATAGACCACATTATAGGATTGGTTAGTCATAGGGTGAGATTAAGGATAGTATGAACCATAGGTTGGGAAGGAGGTATGACACTGACACATGGCTGGAGGGTATAACACTAGTGGCTATGTGAGTGTAAGGATGGGTGTAAATGGAATACTAGAGAGGATGGAAGCACTACAAGTAGGTATGGTGGAAGGAGTATAACTAGGAGGTAATCCATAGTGATGAATGAAGCCAATGGGAAAGGTGGAAGGAGGGACGATAGAGGCAAGAGCTACATTAGGGGTAAGGGTAGGATCAAAAGAAGAGGAGGTGTAAGAGGATACACCATTAGAAGATGTCAATAAAGAGCCAAGATCATGAAAAATATTTTTACCAAATGGATACCCTTCTAATGTCTTATAAAAAAGATTTTCTAATCGATGAGGAGATTCAATTTGAGAAAATGCATCAATTAGTGCTTGCCTAGTAAGTGAGAGATCTTTCTTAGCCACTTGTGCTTCATGATTACAGTCTTGTTGATCATCCAAGTGATTTTTAACATGAACATCCAAAAATATTTCATTATAGTTAGAGTGGGCACCCATAGTAGGGTTTAGATGAGCACTCCTCAAAGGAAAATTAGGATCCCTAGTAGGGAATGATATATACATTACAATATGGAAATGATAAATGGAAAGATAAAGCAATATAAATCACTTTTTAGATTTAATAATTAGAAAATATCAATGATATATAAGATTTAAAAATGAAACCCTTAAGGGACATCCAAGGGTAGGTAGGGTGGGCAAAAACAATATCACGCTATAAAGCACAAATCCTAGAAGGGAAGCTATAGAAATGAAGTAACAATAAATAGGAACATAAACCAAATAAGTTCTAAAAAAATGATAGAGTAATTAGAAACTATATATAGGAAACCCTAAAAGTAATGAATGTATGACACTAAGGTCAAACCTAGGGGTTATAAGAGTAGATGGGTTCACCAAAATGTAAAGGTAAAATTAATCCTTTTAGATTAACCTAGAATAATTAAATAAATGCAAAAATAAAAAAGAAAAATTAACCTAGATAGATCAAAAGAGTTGGGAATGATAATCTAATAGTATTATTTATGGAAATTAAATGTTAGAGATAAGGGTACTTATCTCTTAAACTGATGATAGGATATGAATGCTCGAGACTTGCAAAATTAATTTACCATAATACAAAAAGTTAACATCCATGATATGTTGATTATCTCAAACCCTATGTAAAGTTTTAATTTTCTATGGGTCAATCACATGATTTGGAATTGATCTTGCATAACATGAATCTAATCTCCAAGGCTTGGTCTTGATTTGGTCAAATGTAGACTTTTGAGACCTAGTTCACTATGATTCCCACTATCTGCTGATGTATATGGACTAGAGGTATTAAAAAATACCTACGGGAAGCTACTAGAATGTGAGGGTCACATTGTCCTTAGCCAACCCCATTGAAAGATTAACTTTATAAACTTGGTTGAGTGTTGGTAGACATCAAGCAAATGTGCAATGGCCTAGATGCAAATTCTGATGCAAATGGTGATTCTTTTAATGTTTCAAATCCAATTATTCCTATGAATGATCCTTGCTCTTTGTAATTGCTTAGGATATTCAAGTGATTTAGGACTAGTTTGGGATGTGTGGATTAATGCTCAAACAAATGTATTTAAATAATAAGACATAACAAATAGTCACACAAACATGTATCAATTTGACTCCCAATGACTAGTGAAAAAGGGCTAGAGTCGACAACTTTATTTTTTTTCAAAATATAACTTTTGGGTTAATTTTATGTCATGTGAAGAGTGAACCCACATGTCATAGAAATGAACTAGGGTAGGGAATTCAAAATTTTGAGCCTAGGATCAGGTGCATAGAAATGTGGACTAATGATAAGGTGAGTATGTGGAAAATGTGGGAATGGAGCTGGGATAAGGTTGAATGTATTGAAGTGTGTCTAAGAAAGAGTAAATACAGAGGTTTAGCACAAGTGTGTAATATATTGCTAATCATATTAATACATTTATCAAAATGGGCCCAAAACTAAATGTCAATCAAAATGTGTATGCAAAATTCACCTACACACATATATTTAAATACTATATTTAATTATTAATTAATTTCATTTATAATTGGGAATCAAATTTATGCTAAGGAGTTTTTATAAACATAATCATGCCCTTACAATCTACCCTTTGTTATCATTATAGTTACACCTCTCATTGTAAGGTGAAAAATTGCATACCCTACAATTTTGACACTATAAAATTGTTCTCATTTTAGCATTCACCTCCCTTAGCATGTTTTTAGGATTCATTTAGCCCAACCTTGGCCTTTACCCTGCTCCTAGTGCCAACTTAGTTTTGTTTTATTGTGTGTCTAAGTTGTTTATATGTGTTTATATATATTCCTTGTGTCCTTGTGATGTTCTATTTCCATTTTATGAAGTTTTTGGGCATGTTGCACTTGGACATTAGTGTAGGCATGCTATCATCCTACTGTCTTGTGATACTATAGTCATACAACATCCATTTCCTATAAGGCTAGTAACCTCCCAACTTCCAAAAGCTTTGTTGTAATTGTTGTGTGAACTGTTAGAAGGAATCCCAATGGTGACCTAAGCCTTTTGGTGATTGTTGAGCTTCTCTCTTGGGTGAAAGAAAGATAATGAGTCCACTTTTTGTGGAAGTCCTGTAGGTAAAAAAAAATGATGGAAATGGGCACCTGCTTAGGAATAGAGGCCCGAAGCTAAACATGCACCCATTGTGTAATAGGCTCCCATTTAGAATCAGGATCTCGAAGCTAAATAGGTGCTTGTTGTGTAACAAGCTCTCACATATGGAATAGGCACCAGTTCACTAAAACTATTTGTTTTTTTGACAATGCCTATGAGTTCATTTTCACCTCTTGTGATGGAGAACATGGATAGAAACAATGAAACAAAATGGGAACTTGTATCATTTCACCATCTCAGTCCACCTCCATGACTTTCTTGTCTTCTCTGGAGTGATCCTTAATGATTATGAGGCAGGTGGATTTCTCTTTTATATTGTTTTTACCATTTTTAATTTACATTTAATTTTAAAACCTAGATTCATAATCATTTGCTTTTTACATGTTTTCATATTAGTTTGTCAGATCCTGATCTTTAACCCTAAACCTGAAATCCAAAAACTGAAACCCTAAACCTGAAACCCTAAACCGTAAACCCTAAACTCTTAAATTTGAAAACCTAAACCATAAACCATAAAACCTAAACCCTAAACTCTAAACCATAAGAAAGACAAAATAATCTTTTTAAGTATATACAAAACCCTAATTCTATGTACAAAAGCCTATATTGAACCTCTATATACAAAACACTAACTCTGCATTAACAATTCATATTTTCCATGGTGAGTACTAAAATTTATATGCTATGGCCACACTTTCCTTCCTATTTTAACATTAACTCTCATTGTTCAATGCATTTCAAACCTTTTAGGGTTGGATTATATAAGACCATTTTTAGTTTTCTCTATTTAGCTAAAGTAGAAGGTCATGAAATTTGCAAGTTCACAAGTAAATTTTGGGATCTTCAATAATGAATTTTTGCCTAACCAATGACAAGAAACCATTGGTAGTCCTACAAACATGTGGACCAATGTTTATTCAATCTAGATTAGTTGTTTATGTGCCATATGTTTGGGGTCTCCCTATTCAAAATAAACAACAATATAAGAGAGTTGTATACACAAGCACTTTTTCTAAGTCCTTGGTGGTGTGTATGTCCTTATGGGTGACCTATATGGATCTTTGGGTGACATTTTAGATGATCTTGGATGCATATGCAAATTTATTTATGTCTTATGGAGTTGTGTTCCTGTTGGCACCTTAAGGCTTTAGTAAGATAACTCAAACTAATGCATATCTTTGTGGAGGCCTATCATTCTCCTTAGGTCCCACTCCTTAAACAAATTTTAAAATCTTAGGATTTTGTTTTTGTCATAGTAGATGACATTATATATTTTCTTTTATGTATGGACTATTTGTATATTTTAACTTATGGCGAGGATTGTAATTTGTTGCTAATCCATCCTTTAAATACCGAGCTGGAGTTATTTGAGGCATAAATGCAAATGAGATGGTACCCTTGTAGGCCTATAACCTAGTTGATCACTTTCATGGATGAGGAAGTTTCTTTCCCTTATTCTCAATTACTTCAAGTCAATCCAATGAAGATTAAATTCTTCCTTATGAAAATGCTTCTCCTTTCTTTCAATTATGTGTTGATTCAAGATGGATCAAGCTAATGCTAATGTCATTATACTAAGAGATGAGCTTAATGATATATATTCATGTTTGTATATTGTATTAGGTTGTTGGTTGTTCATTGACCCTTTTATTGGTGATATGAGCTCTCCTAGAAAAATCATTTAAAACCAAGATAAGGAGAATAAGATATAGTTGCATTCTCTTAGTTGTATTCTCTCACTTTCCTCCTGATGATGGATCATGGAGTGTGATCTGAAACATTGAGTCAAAAAAGCATACACAGTTTTTCCCAGAAGCACTACGATCTTATAATTATGGACTGTGGAAATATCATGTCTACAAGAATAAGACTATCCTAGATGAGGTGGGAGCCACTAAAGATTAGTGCCTTGATCATACAAACAAAACTTGGAAATCATTCCAACATGATTCTTTGGATATATTTAGTTAGTTATAGGATCACAAAAGATTACACAAGTGAAATCATTGAAATCATGAGAGAGGGTAGGACAACAACTATAAACTAAAATTGAAAATGAAAATAATTTCTTTTAGATCTTTTAATGGTGTAGCAAGATGATAAGTAGCTAAATACTAGTGCCTTGATCATATAAGCAACCGAGTCAAACACAACCATCAATAGAGCTACATTTGCAAGACTGGTATATGAGAAACAAACATATAAATGAAAATGATAAGCTTAGATTTATGACTGATAAGTGCATACCCATATATGTTAACCAAATATGATGCAGAGCGCACAATGGAAGTAGACAAAATAGATCAAATCAACTCATGTACATCGATGAACTAGTTATTGCCGATGGACACACGCACCGATTCACCATTAACCTCGGTCGCTGCTTGTATGTTCTGCCACATACAATCTCAATATACATTCGCAGCATACATTTGAAACACATTCGTTAGCCATGTTTCAATCATCAGTGTACACTAGGGTTTCCTACGCCATTACTCCCATACACCTTTGCACTTCAAACAATCGTCGACTGGCTTTCTCCGACGGTTATTTCACTACCAATCACAAACTCTGCAACACACACACTCTCTGCCTTCGTCGAATCCTAGCACATGGAGATGCTAGGCTCGATCAGCACATCCCACACTTGATCTGACATTGAACATAAATAAAAACAAAAAGAACACTAACTATACAAATAGACCCTTTCCACCAATTTTGAAGAAATCTCGTCGATGGAATGGCTCAATAACCCATCCGAATGACAAAATGGAACTAACTACAGTGACACGATGAAAGAACACAAACAAAACAGGATCTTTTATTTATCTTGGGAACTTTTGCACTGAAAACAATTCTTCTGTCTTCTTACTGTTATTCTACCATAAATCACACCCAATTTCTATATTACTCCTCTTCTTCTGTTCACTGAACTGTTTATACATGTTCTTGTTCTTGACAGTTTGCATCGGTGGGAATGCCAACCATTCTGCAACTGTTAACCTATTCAGTTACAATGTGTTTGCTCTTCCAGTACCAGACCCTATGACTTGTCCTATTCCACTCGGACTCACACGTGGCACTAGGCCTTACAATTGATCACGTGGACCTTATACAACTCCAAAACATCAAAAGAACATGAAATAATCAAGGTAACTAGGTGCCCCTGCACCATACTCCCGGGGTGTAAAAGAACTCAAGTCCCTTGAGGAACCAAGTCAGAAATAGTAACTCGATGTTTGATGATGTCCTCCTCGCTCATCCAGGTAGCATCTTCATCAGGCAAACCACGCCATTTGACCAGATACTGCTTGTAGGTTTTATGCCTAGTCTTCTTCTAAACTTTGGTGTCTAAAATACATTCTAGCTGCACTGGCTGACTCGGTGGAAGATCAGAAATCCATTCTGCATCCCCTGCTTCTGTCACATCTAAACCAACAACATTGTTTCCTCTGAATGGAAACAGGTTAGACACATTGAAAATGGGTGATATTGCGAAACCTGGAGGGAGTTCAATTTCATATGCATTAGGCCCAAACTTGTGTACAATCTTACATGGACCTATCTTCTTCATAAGAAGCTTCGTGGGCTATCCCTTTGGAAGCCTTTCCTTTTTTAGATATGCCATCACCAAATCTCCAACTTTGTATTGGACATCCCTTTTCTTCTGATCAGCTCTCTCTTTGTATTTCTCTGTGTTCTTCTATATAGTTCCTCTGACAGCATCATGGATATCTTTCATACTTATTGCAAAATCTTCTCCTTGTGCACTCTTTTTCTCCATGTTCTGGAGATCCCTGAGCTCCAAAATTCTCCTGGGATGAATCCCATATACAACTTCAAAAGGACTCTTTCCTGTGCTCCTATTAACAGAATCATTATACGCAAATTCTGCCTGTGGGATGATCATATCCCATGCTTCTCCATGCTATTGAGTCAAACATCTCAAAAGATTACCCAGTGATCTATTCACCACCTCAGTTTGTCCATCCGTCTGAGGGTGATATGCTGATGTGAAAGACAATTGGGTGCCCAATTTCTTCCACAATGTGTGCCAAAAATGTCCCACAAACTTGGGATCTCTGTCAGTAACAGTATTCAATGGTAAACCATGAATTCTTACTATCTCCTTGAAGAAAAGACCAGTAATATGTGAAGCATCATTAGTACATTTACATGGCACAAAATGAGCCATTTTACTAAACCTGTCAACAACCACAAACACATTGTCAAATCCTCTTTGAGTCTGGGGAAGACCCAAAACAAAATCCATACTGATGCACTCCCATGGCCTTTGTGGAATTGGAAGTGGTTGATAGAGACCTGCATTTGATGAAGTCCCTTTTGCCTTCTGGCAAATGTTACAACCTTCCACAAATTTCCTGACATCTGTTTGCATCTTAGGCCAGAAGTAAAGCCTTCTCACTTGTTCCAATGTCTTGTCTAGTCCAAAATGACCTCCAAGACTACCGCAATGTTTCTCTTTTATGATGTTCTCCCTCATGGAACACCTAGGTACACATAGTTGGCTGCCTTTGAATAGTAGCCCTTACTGCAACAAATATTCAGAAATATCAGAATGATAGGAATCTGAAAACTGTGAACAAACTGCATATATCTCCTTGAAGTCCTCATCATCCTGATACATATTCTTGAGAGAATCCACTCCCACACTTTTTAATTGGATTCCCTGTATAGTGCACACTCTTTTGCTCAGAGCATCTACCACCTTGTTAGCTTGTCCCTTCTTATGTTTGATGGAAAAAGTATACACCTGGAGTTGTTCGACCCACTTCATATGCCTGTGATTTAGTTTCTCCTGCGAATTCAGAAAACTCAAAGCATGGTTGTCAGTATAAACAATGAATTCCTTAGGCAAGAGATAATGTCTCCATTTTTTCAATGCTTGCACCATTGCATACAATTCTAGATCATATGTGGAATACTTCCTTTTAGCATCATTCAGCTTCTCACTAAAGAAAGCAACAGGTCTGCCTTCCTGACTCAAGACAGCACCAATGGCAAGATTACTGGCATCACATTCTATAGTGAACAACTTATTAAAATTAGGCAAAACCAAAATGGGTTTCTTTGCTATTTTCTGTTTAAGAATCTCAAAAGATTCATCTGCTGCTCTATTCCAAACAAACTTAATTTTTTGTCCTCCTTTTATGGTATTCAGAATGGGTGTACAAACATGGCTGAATCCTCTTATGAATTTCCTATAAAAAGTTGCCAACCCATGAAAACTTCTCACATCACTTACTGTCCTAGGTGCTGGCCAAGACATAATAGCCTTTACCTTTTCTAGATCCATTTTCAAATTACCCTGGGATATCACAAATCCCAGATATGTGAGTTCTTCCTTCATGAAGACAATCTTCTCGATATTGATCATCAGTTTCTCCTCATGTAGTTTCTTCAACACCTCTTCCAAATGCTACAAATGTTCTTCCTTTGTCCTGCTGAAAATTAGAATATTGTCAAGATAGACAACAACAAATTTGCCAATAAAATCTTTCAATACCTCATTCATTAGACGCATGAAAGTGCTTGAAGCATTAGACAGTCTAAATGGCATCACCACCCACTCATAAAGACCCTCATTAGTCTTAAAGTCTATCTTCCATTCATCCCCTTATCTAATCCTGATCTGATGGTATCCACTTTTGAGATCAATTTTAGAAAAGTACCGAGCTCCACCCAAACAATCCATGAGGTCCTCTATTCTGGGCATAGGAAACCTATATCTGATGATGATCTTATTTATGGCTCTTGAATCAGTACATAACCTCCATTTTCCATCCTTCTTGGGAGCTAAAACTATAGGTACAACACACGGACTAAGACTTTTCTTCACCAAGCCCTTATCCAATAGTTCTTGAACTTGTTTAGCAATCTCCTCATTCTGATTAGGTGTCATTTTATAAGCTAGTTTATTTGGCAATGTGAATCCTGGGATGAAGTCAATCTGATGACTTATGTCTCTCACAGGGGGTAGTGTATTGGGCATATCCTCCACCATGATACTCTTATACTTGTCTAACAATTCCTACACTTCCTTAGGGACTTTTTCCTTGCTATTTTTAGATAAATCAAAATTGTCTTTAGGTTTCAGAATCAAAGCATACCCCTGGGTTCCCTCTTCTTTTAGAGTATGGAGAAACTCTTTCCCACTCACTAACATGATACTTGATCCTACATTCTTGTCTACACCCTCTTCTAGTAAAGGATCCATCTTATACTGTCTACCATTCTTGGTGATAACAAAAGAATTGGATTTACCATCATGCTGGGCTTGTACATCATACTACCAAGGTCTACCTAATAGTAAATGGCGTGCATCCATGGGAATTATATCACACAAAAGTTTATCCCCATATTGCCCTATCTAAAATTCTACCCAACCTTGTTCATCAACCAAGACTTGTTGCCCTTTGTTCGGCCAGGACACTTTGTATGGACTAACATGTGGCAATCTTTTCAAATTCAATTTCTCTATCATTTCTACTGAAACTAAATTTTTAGTTGAGCCAGAATCAACAATTACCTTACACCTTTTGCCAGAAACTTTACACAGAGTTTTGAATAGTGTCTTCCTCTGCGGTGGTTCTTTGTTCTGTGATACCTTCAGCATCATCCTTCTCATCATAATATTCTCTCCATCTTGTGTTGGAGCTGCACTTCCCATAGATGAGTTCACACTCTGACAATCTTCTTCTTGAATCAACTGGCTCCTTCTATCTCCTCCATAAGAGCTTAAGGCTTTCTCCGGACACTTGCCTGTTGTGTGCCCAATTTGGTTACAATTATAACATCTTCCCATGAAGACATTAGGACCTCTACCTGGTCCACCAAATCTGCCTCTTCCATTGGGTCTCCTTCCTTTAAAACCCCCTCTGGAACCATATTCTCCATTGTGTTCTTGTTGACTGAACTCCCCTTGATTCTTCTGGAACTGATTTCTGCCACCGAAACTATTTCTGCCTCTGAAGTTCCTTCCACCTCTACTTCTATTTTGTTGTTCTCCTTTTCTTTTCTACTTCTCTTCTACTCTCAGTGCCACTTGGAAGCATTTGTCCATGGTTTCTGGTGTCAAGATGGTAATCTCATCTTGTATGCTATATTTTAGGCCATTAATATACTTGGCAATTCTTCCCTTTTCATCCTCAGCAAGCCCACACCTTAGGGACAATTTGTGAAATTCCTCTGTGTAGGTGGATACATCCATGTCCTTTTGTTTGAGGTTCTGCATTTTCTTGTATGTCTGCACTTCATAATCCGCTGGTAGGAACTGAGCCTTGATCCTCTCTACCATCCGACTCCAGGATGAGATCATGCTCTTGCCACTCTTCACCCTTTCTCCCTGGGTGTAGTTCCACCACGTGAGTGCAGCACCCTTCAATTTCATCTTTGCAAACTTGACTCTTCTATTCTATGGTACCTCCTTGTACTCAAAGTAATTATTCAAAGCCTTGACCCATTCGATGACTTCTTCTGCGTCCATCTTTCTGCTGAACATCAGAATCTCCATTCTTGATTCAGATGATTCCTTACCAATTGATTTTATGGCCTCTAGAAATTGTTTCTGATTTGCAGATATATCTGTCTGTCCTGAGGTTGTTTCCTCTTCCCTATCTTCTTCTTCTTCTTCATTAGATTCGTCATCTGATTTCTTTCCTATCTTTAGTACCTTCAACTCAGCCTGGAGTGTTTCCTTGATTCCAACCTTGACTCCAACCTTGATCATTTCTTCCATCTCTTGGAACTTTTTAAGCACTTATGCTATCATCCCCTTTGGAGGCATGGCACTGGCCTCTCCTTCGCTCTCTCTATCTAACATAAACATTCACAGATCTATCACACACAGAATGTCCAAAACTCTGATACCAAAATGATGTAGAGCGCACAACAGAAGTAGAAAAAATAGATCAAATCAACTCATGTACATCGCTGAACTGGTTATTGCTGGTGGACACACGCACCGATTCACCATTAACCCCGGTTGCTGCTTGTATGTCCCGCCACATACAATCTCAATATACATTCGTAGCATACATTTGAAACACATTCGTCAGCCATGTTTCAATCATTAGCGTACACTAGGGTTTCCTACACTGTTACTCCCATACACCTTTGCACTTCAAACGATCATCGACTGGCTTTCTCTGACGGTTATTTCATTGCCAATCATGAACTCTGCAACACACACACTCTCTGCCTTCACCAAATCCTAGCACATGGAGATGCTAGGCTCAATCAGCACATCCCACACTCAATCCTACACTGAACATAAACAAAAACAAAAAGAACACTAACTGTACAAATAGACCCATTCCACCAATTTCAAAGAAATCTCGTCGGTGGAATGGCTCAGTAACCCATCCGAATGACAAAATGGAACTAATTACAGTGACACGGTGAAAGAACACAAACAAAATAGGATCTTTTATTTATCTTGGGAACTTCTGCGCTGAAAATAATTCTTCTATCTTCTTACTACTAGTCTACCACAAATCACACCCAATTTCTATATTACTCCTCTTCTTCTGTTCACTGAACTGTTTATGCATGTTCTTGTTCTTGACAGTTTGCATCGGTGGGAATGCCAACTGTTCTGTAACTGTCAACCTATTCAGTTACAATGTATTTGCTCTTCCAGTACCAGACCCTACGACTTGTCCTATTCCACTCAGGCTCACACATGGCACTAGGCCTTACAATTGATCACGTGGACCTTATACAACTCCAAAACATCAAAAGAACATGAAATTAATCAAGGTAACTAGGTGCCCCTGCACCAAAATGTTCATGAAAGAACATAATTCAAACAATCCACAATCAAAATAGGATAAGCCCATATTCTATATTAAATAGACTTGTAGAAGTGTACACTTTAACATATTTTACAATTCCCTATGAGGATCAACTAAGTATTACAACAATATACTAGCAAGTGTTATATTAGGAATTTACATATATCATAGTTATTCCTTGAACATAGCTAGACACTTGAGGAAACATTAAAATATGAAGAGGTTGAACTTCATTTAAATCCTTCTCCAAACTTACAAAATGTAAAAACATGAGAGACTGAATTTGAACTACAAGAATTGATGCCTTAAAATTTCATTATTAGTAGACACATAAAGTATTCACAATAGGGCAAGCCTTAAAATGGACTAATATACTTTTACACACAATTTTATTTACATATATAGCCTAAAGGAGAGAGCCCAAATTTATAAAGATCATTACATCTAGATTAATC
This sequence comes from Cunninghamia lanceolata, assembly GCA_027924645.1. NCBI lineage: Eukaryota > Viridiplantae > Streptophyta > Pinopsida > Cupressales > Cupressaceae > Cunninghamia > Cunninghamia lanceolata. The sequence goes on along the minus strand of BSBN01001380.1, from coordinate 3,790,846 downwards.
TAGTTCAAATTCATCTATTTGGTCGCAATCAAAAACAACCACCCTTTCCTAGAGTTAAATTTGTGAAAGACATCAAGCATAAAAGAATTTTAATTCATGCAACTTGATTCACATGAAACCCATATATTTCCAGTATAATTAAGAAAACTTGAAAGCAAATGCACCCCTAAATTTTTAAGATAGGAGGAAAATTAGATTGCTAATCAAATTCGTCTAGTCAATTTGGGAACTCAGTTGGTTAATTTAATAGGGTATGATGGGCTATAAAATAATTGAGAACACCAATACTTTAGAATAATTTATTTTATAAGCCCCTATAAGAAAACTACACCATGCTATGTGTATAAGTATTTTCTATATATAAGCATTCTCATCATTTGCTTGAAATGTATTTATTTAAATATATGTTTTTGTAATTGTAGTTTCAATCATGTATTTATTTAAAGGAAAATGTATTTATGATTAAACACATATTTTGAAACATTTTCTAACTTTTAAAATTTTCTTAGAAAATTTGATACTTGGTTTCATACATGTATTGTTATGTAATTAAAATTGTTTATGTATTGTTTAAACCATGTAAATTTATATATTTTCAAGTTTGATATTTGTATATACACATGTTACATACATGCATTTAATATATAAAATTTGAATTCTTAATTCAATTAATTATTTTTTTATAATTACAGCTGATAGTTATGGCATATATGGCCGACTTATCGGATTATGACTTGTTTCTAGAATATGCCATCCAAAATCAACCCCCACCTCAAAACCCCCCTCACGAAAGCCCTCCCTGTCAAGACCCCCCAAACCCCTACCCCCTCCATCTGATGAGGCTCGCTTGCGATCAACCATTAATGATAACATTAATACTTTGCAAGAATTTTTTTGTCCATCCAAAATCAAAAACATAATCCCCCCATGTAGCACAGTTTGCATCTATGATGCAAACCATTATTGATTCTGTTAGATCCATTGATATAGATCTAGACACATTCCATTCATGGCAGGAGGAGAGGAGGCAATTCTATGCAGATGGTCTCTCGTATAAAGAGATCAATGATTTGCATATTAAAAAAAATACTATAGCACCATACTTTATTGGTCCCTCGACAAACCAACTAATATGTCCAACTAAGAAAATAATTTCAATAAAATGGTGCACACATGAGCAGATAGCGGCTAAATTTTGGGAGCGGTGGTGGATGGTCTTTGACCATCCACCACATGCCAAGTTTAAGGTTCCTTTGTATTTTTTGAAACAATTATGGGCTCAGTTTGAGATGGTCTTAAAGCCCAATTATTTTGACATGAGATCATTCCAGGGTGTGGGTGGCAACTTGCCACAACATAGGTTGAGGGCACGTATCGATCCAAATCGACATTTGCCCCTTTACCTATTGTTCCTTCTTCACCCTCTATTCCTATGCCCATTCACCAGTGTGTTGGCAAGAGACATTATGTGGCTTCATAAGTGTTGTCATTGATGGCAACAAAGTCTATCCCACACATCTGCAATACATAATATGCCTATACTGGAAGTCAGATTGAAGATTGTTTTAGTCCAGTGAACAAGAACAGAGTATGTAACAAGGTCTGACAATTAGGTCTGGATCTCTCAGTTGGTGTAACTTAGTAAGTTGTGGACTTGGACAAGTCAAGAGGGGTATCATGACTACTGTATTCCAAAGATTTAGCCTCTGGTGATAAAGTAAGAAAAAGATATGAGCATCTGAGTGTTGGGTTCCAATCAGGCAGAGCAGACAGAGGAAGAATTGACCGACAGAGTATCAGACTTCAATCCAGATGTGTAAAAGGTCCTGATCAAGCAATATGCGATATTATACATTGTTAGCCGACATGATTTATGACTTCTATGCCTATGTTTTTGATGCGCATCACAAATCAAGCATGGATTAAGCTGACAAATCAATAACTTGCAAATATCTTGAGTGTTCTTGTTGCCAAATAGAAAGTTGATAAAATCCTTGATGTGGATATATATACCAAATGGATTCTAGCATGTAAAAGTGTGTGTTGAAGATGTGAAGAAATGAGGTGTGAAGAAAAGCAGGGATAAGTGTGAGAATAGCAATTCAAGTCTGGTATGTGACTGAATAACAACATTGAAAAGAGGAAGAATGAAGTGCATCAGATTAGTATATTGTGCCTAACTAGAACTGAACTCTTGCATTTGTAGATGCTTCTCATCATTTCAAACACTTGATTATTTTCTGTAAGTTCTGTAGACAGTGAGACTCTTGTAGGCAGTGTGCCTCTTGTGAGCAGTGTGCTCGGGCAGTGAGCCCTAATTGGCAAGTGCCATTTTGTACTCCTTTATTCTTTTAACAGAGAATACAATCTTGGGTTAGTCACCCTGTGGTTTTTCCCTTAATAGAGTTTCCATGTAAAAATCCTTGTGTTATGTGTGTTAATTTTATTTCTGCTCTCATGATTACATATGCTTTCATGTTTTGATATAACACTGAATATTGAGATAACGAAAGAAAAGAAAATTAAGGAAATTTTGAGATAACTGATTCACCCCTCCCCCCCTCTCAGTTATTTGCCTTGTTTTCAACAATTGGTATCAGAGCAAGGTTCCTCTGAACAAAGCCTAGCAGCTTGAGGAAGATCTAGGAATCTCAATGGATGCATATGGTATGAAGGAACAACTTCAGTCTACCCTAGATGATCTTGAACAGTCCCACTCTGAAGTCAATAATTTGAGAGAAAGACTCAAACAAGCTGATGAATTCATAAATGAGATAAAAGAAAAACTTAGTATCTCTGTGAAAAAGAGAAAGGAACTACTTCAAAAATTAGCCAATCAGAGTGAAGTCAATGATACTAATGAAGATCTGAATGAGAAAAATAAGCTATGTGAGAAGCTGTCAAAAGAAGTCATTATGGTAAGGCATGAAATGGAATCAGGGGTTATGAGATTCACCCATGAAATTGAAGAAAAAAGAAAGATTGAAGATAATCTAAAACAATCCCTTAAGGATAAAATAAAGGACTACCACAAAATGGACAGAATAATCAAGCATCTTGAATCTAATCTTGAAGAAGCTAGAGACAATGACGAACAACTTGAGAATCAGATAGACACTCTTAAACAAGATCTTCAAACTACAAATGAATACAAAGAAAAATTCAAGATAAGCTCAGCGCAACTTGAAGTTCTTCTTGAAAGCCAAAAGAGGGTAGATGATAAGCGTGGCTTGGGATATGAGAAAGGTGAAAGCTCTAGATCTGGTCAGAAGAACTTTGGATTAGGAAATCAAAGAAATAGGCCTAGAAGACCTCCGGTAAGGTAACCAAATGCCCAAAGATATCCATCCTTCAATGGATACTACTTCAATTGCAATAATTTCAGTCATAAAGCAACTTAGTGCAGGAGGAGAATAAATTAGAATAATCCATCCTTCTCCAGACAATGTTTTAATTACAAAAGGTGTGGTCACAAATCTCATGAATGTAGAAATATGCAAATAAACAATTCATTCAATGGTAGATGCTTTGCATGAAATAGAATGGGACATATGGCTAATCAATGTAGATCAAGAGGATATCAATCAAATAAGCAAAGAAATGTTGTATGTTACAATTGCAATAGATCCGGTCATATTGCCAAATTCTGTAGAAGCAAAAATTAGGATAGAAAAGGTCCAGTGGAACATGATCAGAAACAAGATAAGGGTAAAGGTAAAATAAATGTAGATGAAGTTCAAAAGGAGATGAGCAAGATTTGGGTAAAAAGGAGTACAATGAATTTTGGGGATGGATCTACACCGGAATCCGATACTAATATTCCTTCTGAAAACTAAAAAGGGTGAGCTCTAGCTCAAAGGGAGTCACAAAGAAAAACAATTTCCCCCAGCCAGTCAGCTAGTGCCTAAATTTGGCACATTGAGTAAACATATGATGCTGTGGATTAAAGGGTTCTCTGAAAAACCTCCAAATAACCTTCAATCAAAATGTGAAAGATCCACATGAAGTTTTGCAAGATTTATAACCACTCAAGTTAATCCGGTTCCGATAGCTATCCTGTAAAGCAAAATTTCACAGATAGATCCGGTATGATTCAAAATTGAAATGCTTTGATCTGCGGACCCATGACATGATTAAAGAAAAGAAGATATGTTGTCAATCCTCACTGACAATGATTCTAAGTTCCGCGCAGTAATTCAAGAAAATCTCTCTCAAAACAGGGCAACTAGATAACTTAAGTTATGCATTTATTAAAAAAGGAAATTAGGGTTTGCACAAGGATAAAAGGGTTCTTTCACTCATTATTTACACACTTGCACTCATACAGAAGAAAAGAAGAGCTCTGCAAAGAAGATTCTACAATTCACTCAAGATCAACTGAAAATTGAATTCAACCAACGATTCATTCTGGCTCCTGCTTCAAACCCTAAAGCATGAAAAGGTACTTCCATTCTAAAATCTCTCTTTAAATCTCTTGCAAAATGGCTACTCCAATGGTTGTTAATATTTCTGATAGGCCGAGACCTAAATTTAAGAAACACCCTTACAAATCTCTAGAAGTTGATCCCTTGGGCGCGTTTTCTAGCATTCCGCACAGAGTATTGCATGTAAAAGATGTTAGGGTTTATATCCATGCAAACATTGAAGAATTTGGAGACTCAAAATTGATGGACATTTACCACAAACAACTAATAGATGAGAATTTTGAACTCAAACCTGAATTCAAGGCCCTCCGGGACACTTCGGACATTGCATACATTTTCCATGTTTTACAGAAGATGATTGGGTCTGGTATGTTCTAAGTAGGATGCATGATAATTTTATGTGGCTAATGAGGCCATTCAAGATAACTAAAGATGGCATTAGGGCAGTAACCAGACTGCATTCATCCGGTGGGTTACCTGCACTCAAATCTGTGAAGAACCAAATAGTAATTGAAGCCACTAGATCTAAATTTGACAAAAGAGCAATGACCATAGATGACATCACAGATCTAGATGTCAAGTTTGCCTCAATGATAATTAGCTACAAAATTTATCATTCGAGTAGGGATAATTCTGCGTCTGGTACAACAATCTATGCTCCATATTAGATGTTGAGAGAAGATGCAGATTATGATCTATGTGAGCTTCTTCTAAATCAGCTGTTGGAGAACTTGCAGAAGATCAAAAAGGATAAGAAAAATTCCTTTAAATATGGTAGTCTAATACTATGTCTATTCTTCTATTATATGAATGTACTACCTGGATCAAATGGCTGGGTCTGGAAAAATGACAAACCAGTTGCAATTCAGATCAGAGATTACATGTATGGACTTGGTGATGCTCAAGCCCAAAACATAGCTCTCTGGAGTTACTTCAAGAACTTCCAGAGCATGATGCAAGCTAGAGAGAGAATACCATAGTCCATAGTTGAGAAATACAAGGACACAGTTTGCTTTATGGTTGACACTGATCAATGTCTAATGGAGGTAGTTGAGCCAAGAACTGTATGGATAATGCCTATGGGATACGAGGTCGATGAAAAAATCTTAGAGATGCATATTCAACACCTGCTGAGCCAGCCTAAGGACACTGAAGAAGAAAGGTTTGTAACCTTTGAAGAGCTAAGTATAAAAATACATGTTGAATTAAGATAGCTGGAGATGAAGAGGAAAGTAAGACAGGAAGTTGAAGAAATTGCCAAAAGATTTGGCTTATCAAAAGAGGCAGTAGATGCAAATAGAGATAAAATGGAGAAGGCAGAGAAAGAGAGACAAGAAGCAAAGAAAGGAAACGTTTTGGTGCAAGCCTCCTCCTTGACTAGATCTTCCAAGAGCTCTACACCTATCACTCCTAAAAGCTCAAAGGCTACCAAACTGGAAGTCAAGCCATCTGGCAAAAGTGAAAAGAGAATGAAGACCAAAGCCTCAAGAACATATACAAGCCATAAGGATGATGAAGAAATAGAATCAGATGAAGAAATCAAGAAAATGAATAAGAAGAAAACATCCGGGAAGTTCTCTGCTAGTAGAGATGAGGAAGAGAAGGCAGAGGAATTTGTTGAAAATCCCACTCTTTCCATTGATAACATCATCAAGGCAGTTACTATGGATGGGAACCTGTAGCCGGTGACTACGTTCTATGATACATACAGTGATGCTGACAAGAGAATTCTAGAAGAGGCTACTGTCAGGTACTTGAACATTTACAATAAAGCTTTCATTGAAATTATATCATTAATTCCTAAGAGCCTAGAAAAGGTACTTGAGCTGAGAAAAGAGAATGCAATGGCAAAAGACCTAGAGATTCGGGAGTAGATAGCAATTCAACTTTATCCTTCCATCAATCCAAAACAAATGGTCATGATTTTCAAGGAGTGTAAGAATGAGTTTTGGAGCAAGGAAAGAATGAAAAAACTCATGCTTGGAGAAACTGACCAAGTAGCAAGAGAAACAAAAGATATCCTTCGAAATGCCTTAAAGAGATTCAATCTTTCTATTGTAGAGGAAACATATGAAGAACCTTCTACCATGGATGTTGAAGGATTAAATGTAATCAATGAAGAACTTTCTGACAAGGATGTCGAAGGATTAAAGAAAATAGATGAAGAGAAGTTTGAGGACTTAGACTCGTCTGTTCTAGTAGAGGAAGTTCAAAAAGTAGCAGACACTGGTAATATCACTCCTCCAGATCCCACAGCTGGCAAGACAAATCTTCCAGGCACTGGAGAAAAAGAGGAAGGAAGAAGAGAAGAAAAGGAGATGCAAGAAAAGGAGGACAAAGCAAAAGAAGAAGAACAAGAAGAAACTGTTTGCAATGACACGTCCAAACCGGACAGCTCTAATATCTCTAAAGGAAAGAAATCTGATTCATCAGCAAGAGACACTACAGAGATAGTGCAGAATTTCCTAAACAAAGAGGTTGTGGAGCTAGATGAACTGGAGCTGCTTCAAGGGCCTCTAAATCTAGACACTCTCTCTCCAGTATAGATGATGAAGATATCATCATTTGCCCGAGCCAAGGCTAAAGAGAAACTCTTGAAATCTCACATGGAAGACTGTGAAATGTTGGAAATTACATTCGGGGTGTTGGAGAAGATCATGCCATCCTATCAAAAGGATCCTTCAGACTCACCATCTAGTAACTTGAAAAACTTAGTAAATTCTATTAACACTCATTTTGAATCTCTTGAGAAATCAGTAGAAGCAAAGGTCCGGAAGGAGTTTTTGGGAAAAAGATTCACTGAGGTGCAAGGGCTTATTGTTAATGATAGGCAGACTCTAGATATTGGAATAAAGAGCCTTGAAAATGCACTCAAAGATGGTGGGGACCTATTCAAATTTTGTTTGACTTGGCCTAAAGTGACAAAAGACATTGAGGAGAAAGTAAAGAACAAGAAGAAAAACTGTCAAGCCTAGTTCAAAATTTTGACCCCCTTTCTTCCTCTCTAATGAATCAAGAATGCCAGGCTATTGTTATCATAAATGAAATAAAGAGGCTAGACAAAGAAAAAAAGAGCATAATGAATAGAATTGGTGAACTCAGAGGGATAATTATCCCTAAGCTAGAGGCAATGCATGAGGCCTTGATAGATGCTCAGACCACAGCCTGGACCAGTGATCAAGCAGATTTAAGAAGGACAGAAGCATATGCATTTTTGTTGAGTGGTCACATCTCCATTTTGGATAGGATGAAGAAGAGCTAGGCCACAGAGTTTGTACAACTGAAGACTAATTTTGCAGATATACTTAAGTATATGTAAGTATAACATATGATTTATATATACTTATGTGGCCATGTATAGAATAATTTTTGCAAAATTTTAATATGCAAATTCTGCCCTTTGCCATTGATGTCAAAGGGGGAGTGAAGAGTAGTGAAAAATGTGAAGTCCAGCTAAGGGGGAGCTCTGGTAAAATAGTGCAAAAGATAAAGCATTAGCCAAGGGGGAGTTACTGCGACACTTAGCTATTTTTCACTAAGTGTTGCCATCAATGCCAAAGGGGGAGATTGTTGGCAAGAGACACTGTGTGGCCTCATAAGTGTTGTCATTGATGGCAACAAAGTCTATCCCATACATCCGCAGTACATAGTATGCCTATACTGGAAGTCAGATTGAAGATTGTTTTGGTCCAGTGAACAAGAACAGAGTATGTAACAAGGTCCGATAATCAGGTCCAGATCTCTCATATGGTGTAACTCAGTAAGTTACGGACTTGGACAAGTCAAGAGGGGTATCATGACTACTATGTTCCAAAGATTTATTCTCCAGTGATAAAGCAAGAAAAAGATATAAGGATTTGAGTGTTGGGTTCCAATCAGGTAGAGTAGATTGAGGAAGAACTGACAAGCAGAGTATCAGACTTCAATCCAGATGTGTAAAACATCCTGATCAAGCAATCTGTGATATTATTCATAGTTAGCCGACATGATTTATGACTTCTATGCTTATGTTTTTGATACGCATTACAAATAAAGCATGGATTTAGCTGACATATCAATAACTTGCAAATATCTTGAGTGTTCTTATTGTTGACTAGAAAGTTGATAAAATCCTTGATGCAGATATGTATCCCAGATGTATTCAAGCATGTAAAAGTGTGTGTTGAAGATGTGAAGAAATGAGGTGCAAAGAAAAGCAGGGATAAGTGTGAGAACAACAATTCAAGTCCAGATGTGACTGAATAACAAGATTGAATAGAGGAAGAATGAAGTACATCAGATCAGTAAATTGTGCCTAACTGGAATTGAACTCTTGCATTTGTAGATGCTTCTCATTAGTTCAAATACTTGATTATCTTCTATAAGTTATGTAGATAGTGAGTCTCTTGTAGGTAGTGTGCCTCTTGTGAGTAGTGTGCTCAGGCAGTGAGCCCTAATTGGCAAGTGCCATTTTGTACTCCTTTATTCTTTTAACAGAGAATACAATCTTGGGTTAGTCACCCCGTGGTTTTTCCTTTAACAGGGTTTCCACGTAAAAATCCTTGTGTTATGTGTGTTAATTTTATTTCTGCTCTCATGATTACATATGCTTTCATGTTTTGATATAACACTGAATATTGAGATAACGAAAGAAAAAAAATTAAGGAAATTTTGAGATAACTGATTCACCCCCCTCTCAGTTATCTACCTTGTTTTTAACACAGTGCAATTGATCTCGACACTAGGAGCTTTGTGTACACTCTTAAGAAACTTAATTGACCAAGCCACCTACTTGGCAGATGAAGTCAATCCTTGAGAGCTTAGAGGATATGGTGGTCCTAGCACCTCACAGTCATCGACACCATTACGGTCTACACCACATTTTTGTTAGAATTGTAATCTTGCATGTTTTGGTCTTGTTCCTATATCTACTTTTGGGGCTATAGCACTAGAGAAGGAGTCTTTCCTAGCTACATTATTTACTCCTATAGAGGTGCACATGCCACATTTAAAAAATTTAAATTTAATTAAAATATATATCTATTTATTTTAAAATATCAATTATCAATTTATCTAAAAAAAATTATATATTGTGTTGTTTGGAGTAGATGATTGGCTCAACAACTACATATCGGTTAGACCAATTGGTGTCGATAGCCGTACGACTCGACACACCTTATACAGTAGAGTAGAATAAATTTCTTTTAACCATCTAGTTCTTTCATAAAATACAATGTGTGTTTAAAAATTAGTCTAGATTAAAATTAGATAGATTTTAATTATTATATAATAATTTGAAAATGTGATTCCTTTTAATAGTAGATGGGAGGTCCTAACACTTCTGTGTTGAACCAACCATCGACAGTTCATCCCCTAGCATCATCTGCTATCCCTGAATCATATTGCTTGGTGTGTAGCTTAATTTAAATTGTACATTTTTACTTTAAATTCAATTGAATTATAATTTTGTAATTTTGAATTCATCTTGAGTTTCAAAATTTATATATATATACATCTACATATATGCAGGATGGGAGAAGTATTGGTGCAGGCTCAATAAATCCTACCATTGATGAGCCTGGACAAATTCACGAGTCAGCTATTGCATTTTAGGTCCTATAATTAAATCCTATGCAACTTCTAGGTCTTTAAATTATGGTTGTGCATTTTGTAAATATTGTGGCCTAATTCATGTTTTATTTAAATATAGGATTTGGCAATAAAGACTTTTGGTGCTACATAATTGATATCTATAGCAGGCCAGCAGGACGCGAGAGATGATGAACACATTGTGGTATGCTTACACACGTGAGTCTACATTTTAAAATTTAATTTCATCATTTGGTTTTAAATATTTGATTTAAATAATATGCACATGCAATTTTGACATTAATTGATTTGAAGCTTCTTTTTCTTGTACACAACATGAGCCACCCTCTGAGTCATGTGGAACCAAAAGGCATCTTGAAATTGATGATGATAAAACTTAGGGTGTAATTTGTTGTATTTATTTCATCTAGACTACATGTGTATTAGAGTATTTATTTCATGGATCTTCTAACTATTTCAGTATTGACTTCATCGATTGTGACTATTTCAATATTGACTTCATCGATTGTGACTATTTTAGTATTTTTTCATGGACTGTTATTATTTGAGTATTTATCTCATACACTATTTTAGTATTTATTGAATATCCACTATGCATCTATATGAACTTTTATTTCATAGAGTATTTACTTAAAATCATGGGTTTATTTGTAATATAATTGTGCAAGTACTAATTCTAATTAGATAACAGGAAAATACAATTACATGTCTTAATTTCAAGTCCTAATTTTATAATTAAATATTGAAGTCCTAATTGGGGGTCCTAATTCTTTAATTGTAAGTAAAAATTCTAATTGTAAGAGGAAAATATAGTTACATGTTAAAGTATAAGATCATATTAATGTTAATATATATAAGAATGAATCTAGATCATCTTAATTGACATTAATTAAATGCAAAAAATGATATTATTTACTATTCTATACTAATTAAATAACTATAAATATACTTAATCCTAAACTAATCTATTCTATACTTAATCCTGTTATTTATTATTCTATACTAATCAATTATCTATAATTGGAAGTACTAATTCTAATTAGATAATAGGAAAATACAATTACATGTTAAAGTATAAGGTCATATTAATGTTAATATTTATAAGAATGAATCTAGATCATCTTAATTGACATTAGTTAATGCAAAAAATGACATTATTTACTGGTCTATACTAATTGCACATTCCATAAACCAAGGTGACAATGTTGATCCATGCATGCATGCTCTTGTGACAACTTATTTGTGTGACTTTGGAATGGTTAAATTCACCTCCAATATCTCTTTATAATATGTGAGTAAATAGGCATATAAGTAACTATATGAGACAATAATGAAAAAAGATGATATGCCAAATTTAAATCAATAAACAAACTAATATAGAATGAAGAAACTTGAAAGGATTAAAGATATGTTTAAAGACTCTCAAAGTTTTGTTCAAGATAAGTTGAAAATAGAAAACTCATAGAAATAGGTGTCTTATGAAGAGGAAATTTAATAACTTAAAATTTCCAAAGAGGTGGTATATGAAGAGATCTAAAACAACTAAGGAATTTGGTCAAACACTTACAATATGAGTAGTTAGGTCCAATTTAGCCAAAGCATTCATAATATTTCATAATAGATCTTTCATACCTTTAGAGATCCACCCTACAATATGGAGTTAAAAAGCTGAAATAAGTGTCTAGATATTGAGAAAATTATTAGTCTTTATGAAATAAATTTATGAACATTTTTCACACTCATGTCATGCTAAAGTACTGCAGGTTGCACCAATAAGGGAAAATAATAGGTTCATAGGTGCCAAGGTTGTTGGCAACTTGGCAAACATCATTAAGAGAGAGACACTGCTGGTATGATGAGGAGTGATTGTACATGATGTATAAAGGTGTTGTCATTGATGGAAACAAGAAAAGGAGTAAGGTTGAGACAAAGATTTTGGTCCAGTGAAGAAGACTTAGTCATTTTGGCTAAGTGTTGGCAGTATACAAGAGACAGCGACAGAGAGATAGTGTAATGGCTGGCATTGGTCCGCAGTTGAAGATCAGATCATGTAGTTCTAGTATGTTGTTTGCAAGTCCTTAGGTGATCTTATATCCAATATTTTAACTCTTGATAAGTACCAGAAGCATTACTTCAAACAACCTAAGTCCGACAGAGCAGAATATAATGCTATTTAGAGAAAAATACTTAGTTGATTTGGTCAGTATTTCTCCGGTGTTGCATATCTTGTTATGTGGTTTTGAGGTGTTGTAAACACTTGTATGAAGTGTCTAAATCTAGAGTTGTAGGTTCTGAGATCCACTGGAAAGATAGTTGTGAGTGTCTAAGTACCGCTACTTGGTTTGGCAGAAATTGGTTGTGACAGGGCATGTGTTCTTGTGGTCTATGTTTTGTTGAAAAATGATATTTTGCTTTGTGGTTCTGGAGGTATGATCTATGATGTCTAAGGAGTCTCTGATATGATTTTGAGTAATTATTGTGATCTGTAGTGAAAGATGTAGTCTGACAAGTAGACTGAGTCAGTAACAGTCCATGTTTAAGGTCAACATGATAGTGTGATTTGTGTGTGGTAAGTTCCATTGTTTGGAATCTTATCCCAAGTGGTTCTATAGTTGGAGCCAACATATGTGAATATGACTCAAGTGTTGTTTGGGTCCGTTGTGCATCATGGTGAATGTATTTGGCTGACAAGTTAGATAAGGCATGACTACATGCTATATCTTTATAGGCCAACCTAATATGATGAATCTAAGTGTTGCAGATATTTATATAAGATCAAATTTAGTGTTTGGATGAGATGGTGTGAATATGAATGTGGGTGTGATATTTGAAGTACATAAAAAGTGACAAGATCAGAAGAAGAGAGATCTTGCTTAATGTAAAAGCAGAGCAGTGAAATAGAGTAGTCAAGATGAGTTTTGAGACAATATTTTTGAGCTTCATTAGAACTGTAACCATACATTCTTAGATGCAATAAGAGCAGTTTGTTTTGGTAGTGGGCCCCCTCCTTCCTTCTTTCTTTCTCTAGGCAGTGAGCCTTCGTGTAGTGAGCACTTCTTTTGGGCAGTGAGCCCTGGGTAGTGAGCCCTAAGGTAGTGAGCCTTCTTTGTAATTTGGTATTGTTCCTACATAATATATTGTGAGCTAACACTCACTGTGGTTTTTCCCTTTTTGGGTTTTCCACGTAAAAATTGTGGTGTTCATGTGTGATGCATTGTAGTTGCTTCTTCTATGTTTAATTTGCTTGATTGTTGCATGTGGTAAATGGATTACTAGTTTAATAAGTAAAAGGTTTAATAGAATATTGATTCACCCCCCCATCTCAGTATTCTAGGTGTTCAACAATTGGTATTAGAGCCTAGTTCCTTGGAAGAAGTCTAACAGTTTGAGGAAGATCTTGGAGATTGAACACATGGCAGGTAAAAAGTATTCTACTCATCGTGAAGAAATTGATTCAACTGAAACTATAGAAGAAGATTGCATGCTTGTCAATGAAGAAGAACTCAAGGCTGCCCTTGAAGATCTTGAAAAGGTTGAAATAGAAAATAGGGATCTGAAAGATAATGTCAAGGAAGTACATGAGTGCATCAAAAAATTGAGGGAGCAAGTCAAGAGGTTCAAAGAAAAATATAAGGAGGTTAGTGAATAATTGATATGAACAAATGAAACCTTGAATGATTTGAAAGTGGAAGTTGTAGAAAGAGCAAAAGTAGAAGAAGACCTAAATCAGTTGATGAAAAACAAATCTGAAGAATGTGCAAAGCTTGAACAAGAAGTGGTGGATCTGAAAGTTGATCTAAAACAAGAATGGATTCAATAAGATAAATTCAAAGTGTGTGCTGCCAAACTTGATAGAATAATTGCAAGTCAGAAGAATCCTGATGACAAAGAAGGCTTGAGATTTGAGAAAGGTGAAAGTTGTAAATCTAGTCAAGAAAAGAATACTGAGATCAAGAAGGACAAAGGAAAATAGACACAGAATCAAAGGAACAGACCTAGAAGACCACCGATTAGGCAACCAAATGCTCAAAGGTACCCTTCTTTCAATGGTTATTGTAATGCATGCAATAAGTTTTGTCATAAGGCTACTCAATGTAGGAGCAGAGTGAATCAAAATGTTCCATCATTCTTTGGTCAGTGTTTCACTCGCAATAAAGTAGGTCACAAAGCTAATGAATGCAGAAGTCAGATAAGGAATGGTTACAACAATGGAAGGAATGCTTAAACTTTCAAAGGTAACTGCATTATATGCAAGAGGTTTGGTCATAGAGCTAGTGAATGTAGAAGTCAGATAAGGAACAACTATAATAATGGAAGAAGTGCTCAATCTTTCAATGTGAATTTCTTTGCATGCAATAGATTTGGACACAAGGCTAACCAATGCAAATCAAGGATGAATGAAAAGAACAATGGTCAGAGAAATGTTGTATGCTTCAATTGCAATAGGCCTGGACATATTGCAAGATTCTGTAGAAGCAAGAATATGAAGAAGGATAATCAGATAGAGATGAAGAAACTAGTACAAAAGGGTGATCTGGTAGAGATTAAGAAGGAGATTAACATGATTTGGGTTAAGAAGGAAGTACATGAAGTCAAGGATGAGTCCGCACTAGACTCTGGTGTAGGTACTTCCTTCGGGAAGTAAACTGGGAGTTTGGGCTTAGGGGGAGCTTAAATGAAAAATCTTGTTCCCCCAGCTAGAAGTGTGGTGCTGATATCCAGCACAAAGATATGAGTTGTAAGATAGAATGATAGATCTTTTGGAGAAGATTCCAATAGAAAATAACCTAATGTTGTGGATTGCAAAGCAATTTAGGTCAACATAGAATGGCAGAGAAAGATTTTGATAGCTTTTTGAAATAAGCATTTATGGCAATTAAATCATGATGAAATGAGGATATAAGGAATTCATTTGAAAGTAAAATCACTTTGCTTTCAAACTCTCAAGTGACTAAAGAGATCTGAGAAGCGAGCTAAGGTGAATTCAAGCATCTGGTGAAGAAACCCTAACGAAAGCAAAAGGTATTTACCATTCTCTCTTTTGAAAGGTTTATGTGTTGACTCAGTAAATATGTCCACTCCTCAAGTAGTAGAGATTATCGAGAGGCCCTAACCCAAATTCAAGAAACACCCATTCAAATATCTAGAAACTGATTTGGATGGTGCATTTTCTAAGGTTCCACATGGGGTTATGCACATTGAAGACATTAGGGGATACATACATGCAAACTTGGAAGAATATGATCATATGAAATTAGGGAAAATATACTTGGATGAGTTGACAAATGATAATCTTGAACTGAAAGAAGAATATAGTGCTCTGCATGAGAAGAACATGGATACCTGGTTAGATTTTCTACTATTCTCAGATGATGCTTGGGTTAGGTATGTTCTAAGCAAGATTCATGATGAGTTCTTTTGGCTTAATGTGCCCTATATGATAACAAAGGATGCCATCAAAGAAGTAACTAGCATGTGCTCCACCGAAAAGGTTTCATCCTTGAAGTCTATGAAGAACAATACAGTAATGTAGTTGACAAGCGCCAAATAGTAAATGATATTGAGGATCCAGCGGTTAGATTTGCATCAATGGTTATTGGTTACAAGGTATACTTCTCCAACAGGGAGAACTCAGTCTCTACAACAACCATATATATAGCACAGACTATAACCTATGTGAGTTGCTTCGGCAACAATTGTTGGAAAATCTGAAAAGGGCAAAGGAAACAAAATACCCCTTCAAGTATGGAACTCTAATCATCTGTCTATTCTTCTATTTTCTGAAGGAGTTACCAGGTATGGATAATATTGGTTGGTTTGGTCATTCACCAATAGCAGCACAAATTAGAAATCATCTACAGAGTTTAGGAAATGCTAATAAACAAAATACAACATTATGGGGTTACTTTAAGAACTTTCAAAAGAAAATGCAAGCTAGGGCTAGGATCCTTGAAAAGATTGTGAATAAATATGAAAAACACATTGTATTCATGGTGGACAAGGATAAATGCCTCATAGAGGCTATAGAACCTAGAACTGTATGGGTCCCAACTATGGGATATGAAGTCACAAAAGACATCCTAACTAGTTTGGCATACCTAATGTTGAGAGAACCAAAAGATCCTAAGGAGGAGAGATTTGGGACATTTGAAGAATTATCTATCAAGGTACACATGGAATTGAAGCAACTAGAGATCAAGAGAAATGTAAAGAAATGGGTTGAGGACTATGCAATAAGCAAAGGCTTCACAAAAGATCAAGTTAAGGAAGTTAGAGCCCAGTTAGCTAAGACATCTGGTGCTCTGAAGGGGCAATCTTCAAAGGCTCCAGAGAAGAAAGAGGAGAAATCTGAGAAAGAAAAGCTTGCATCTAGCTCTGGGAGAAGAACAAGAGCCTCATCCTTAGCAAAAACTACCTCTAAGATCTTCAGACCCTCTATTGAGGTTGAGAAAGATAAGGTAAATCATGTAGATGTTGTGAAAGAAGTTCCTGAGAAGAAGAAAAGAAATAAGATAAAGGCCACAAAAAGAATGTATGTGAGCCTTGGGGCTAAAGAAGAAGAAGAAAAGACAAAAATAGATGAAGAAGTTAAAATAAAAAGGGCAAAAACAAAGGAAACCACTCCCGATAAAAAGGAGAAGCCCTCCAGAAAGACCAAGAAGAAGAAGGAAGATGAGAAGACTGAAAGTGAAGCAACTATGTCCTTAGAACCACCATTAATGAAATGGCTGAGCATGGGAATCTAAAGCCCATTGTTGATATGTATGATGAAAGATCTAATGTTGATAAGGCCACAATTGAAGCTACAGTAGTAAGATATCTTGACATGTATAATAAAGCTTTGATTGAAATTATAGATGATCTTCCAAATAGTCTAGGTAGCATAATGACTGCAAGAAAAGAAGATGCTATGACAAAAGATGTTGAAATAAAAGAATATGTCTTATTGAAACTTTGCCCAAACATAACTAGTGAAGAAAGAAAAAAAGTCACCAAGATACTTAGTGAAAAATTCAGAACAAAGAAAAGGGTCAATACTCTTATGTATGGAGACACTGGTGAAAGAGATAGAGGAGATAACCTTGAGTGTGTTGCATGAATTATAAATCTCAACCATTGTAGACACTAATGGGGAAGAGAAAGATAATGATGTTGACACTTCCAACACTACTTCAGAAGTGAATGTTGAGTAGAGCATGGACCAAAATGCAATCACTCCTCCAGAAATCTCTAGAAAGGATGAAGATATGAAAGATTCTGAGAAAGAGAAGAGCTCTGAAGAAGTAAAGGCAGCTCTAGAAGAGAATATCCCTAAGAGACATGAAGAGTAGAGAGAAGAGATAAATGAACAAATGATGGACAATCCTGCACGGAACCAGAAATAAATGAACAAGTGCACAGTCAAGAACCTCCTCCGGAGAGGCAAGATGTTGAAGTGTCTCAAATTGAAGATAGGAGAGACACTGTTGACTCTTTGAGAGAATTTTTGGAAAAGTAGAAGGAAGCTCAGATTTTGACTGCTCTTAAGCTATTGCAAGGACTTGTTTGTTGAAAGGCACAAGACAACTGAGAGGGGGGTGAACTAGTTGTATCAAAACTTTAACTTGTTTAAACAAAATCATTTTCAAATTCACTTACTTTAACTCCTTAATCTGTTATGAAGATTAGACATGAATAGCAGAATCAAAACATGAACACATCAACACCATACACACATGAACACCAGATTTTTACGTGGAAAACCCTAAATAGGGAAAAACCACTGTGAGTCTTAGCTCACAATATAATATAGTAATAATACTGAATAACAAAAGAGGCTCACTGTCAAAGGGCTCACTACCCAAATGAAAGGCTCACTACCAAAGGGGTTGGCTCACTACCAAGATGAACTGATATAGTAGCATCTACACCATGCCTGAGTTTAGTTCCATTGAAGTGTAATATATCTCCTCTGCTCTGCTCTGCTTTTACAACTCACTCTTTATCTTTGCATCTTCACACTATCACTCTCACTCACAAATTCATTCCATACATTTATACCTATCTTCAACCTTGGAATGTACATCAAGGTCAGCATTACATTCTTCAACCATTGGAACTATCTCCAAAGTTGGTATACATGCATAAATCAAATTAGGACTAGACCTAAACAAACTTGCAAAGAAAATTAATGAAAGATGAACACTTCATGACTTAGCTCAGATCCAAATACATCTTCACACACTTGGACATGCTTCTATGATTCACAAATCACCTTCGTAACAAGTGTAACTAACCAGGTTGACCATAACAAGTGTACATATCAAGAACACTTAGATACATGCTTCCAAGGACTTCATTGTAGCCTACGGATCAAGCACATACCTTCAATACATTCTGGAGTCATCCATGAACAACATATAATCACTTGGGAGCTAAAAAATCCAACCATAATAGATCTCACTTGAAGACAACATATATCACTTGAAGACACATCACAGACTGCTTCTCAACAGACATTGTCAAACTCTGCTGATCAGTAACTTGCTTTACGAAGCACCAAATCACAAATCCTTTGGCTTGAAGATAGATAAGGACCTTGTAACCTTAATTCTAGAACTGCAAGACCAAAATCCAATCTGTGGAGAAATGCGGAGCAAAATACTATCTCCCTGTCACTCTGCAAACATTACCAGGCACAATCTTCAAACTGGTGAATAGAACTTTTTCTACACAGTGATCCAGACCACCAAATTCTGGATTTAGCATCTTCAAACACTTCTCTAAATAATATCTAAATCTCATACTCCAGTCTTCAACACAGAGAAAATATGGAGCAAAATACTCAGATAGTGTTTTTAACATGACAACTCAATCAATCAACAAACAACAATATCAAAAGATACAGTTGGCGCTAATGACAACACAACCATGTTGACGTTAATGACAACACCAGTTAGCACATACTTGAAACAATCTCCCCCTTTGTCATTGATGGCAACATATGATGTGAAAAACATGTTCCTCCATCAAGACACAATTCTGCATGAGGACTCCCCCTTTCTTTTTGCACATCTGAGTTCTTTTTCCCCCTGAGTTTTTCACATGATCTCTCCCCATTTGACATCAATGGAAAAGGAAGTCACATCTCTTCTACTACACATACTTGCACATCACTGCTCTGATCAATCTAAAATCATTCTTTACTCCCCCTGAATTCAATAATCATCTCAAACCACTACTAGCTCCCCCTGAGAGGTAGCCTCCAACATCAGTCCAAAAGTAGAAATGTACTTTGAAGCACACTGGATTGATGCATCTTCTTATGCATCTAGTTCAAGGAAGGAGGGGCAATAACCCCTAATTTTTCTTAGAGATACTCAAATGTGTCTTTTGGAAGAGCCTTAGTGAATATATCAACAACTTGATCTTTTGTAGGCACATACTCAAGCTTAACCTCATTTTCTGCAACTTTCTCTCTCAAAAAGTGATACTTAATTGAAATGTGCTTTGTCTTTGAATGCATTACTGGATTCTTTGAAATATTTATGGCAATTGTGTTATCATAAAGAATAGGAATTGGCTTGTCATACTCAACTTTGATATCCTTCTGATGCAGATAAAGTACTTAAACTTGATTCACTTGACACATTTCATACAAGGATTAATCACATTCAATAACTAGGTGCATCCTAGTTCACCCTAGATACATTGTTCCTGTAGTCTAATGGCATTTGACAAGAAAAATCAACATAACACATGAAATCTTGGACTGTTCCATTCCTCTTACAATGCATTGATTCACTTGACACATTTCATACAAGGATTAATCACATTCAATAACTAGGTGCATCCTAGTTCACCCTAGATACATTGTTCCTGTAGTCTAATGGAATTCAACAAAACAAAATCAACATAACACATGAAATCTAATGCAAAGCACATAGTAGAAGCACTTGATACGAGGGTGAAATACCCATCAAAACCCACAATACATAGGGATTCTTGCTTAATCATCTTTAAAAATCATTCTCTAGGACCGAGCACTACCAAATCACATACATTCTTTTATGATCGGTAAGACCATATGCTATCGGCCAACTTCAAAACCCTTTCGCCGACACACACCGATCATACCGATGCTTTATTAACTCATATACATCACTTTACTTGTTATCATCGGTGGACTATAGTTCATATACACCGATTCACCCTTATACCCGATCAACAGTTGTATGTTTTGCCACATACAATCTCAATATATAATGTCGATATGCATTTGGTGGGACCACCTCTCCTTGGCATGACTTCACCCATCGGTGAGCTCCTTGTATGTACTCCTGATACGCCGATACAACCAAATTGCATATGCAAGACTTGACTTGCTATTCCGGTAATCTAATGTATTTCCAGCTCGATGTCACCGATACGGCTAGTCGTCCCTTGTATCAAACTCAATGTATCTACTCAATGTACATTCAAAAGATGCATTCTCAATATACTTTTGCGACATACATACTCAACGAGCTTTTATGATATACACATGAAATGTATATCTGAAATGCATTTGTGATATACACATGAAATGTATATTCAGGGAGACAACACGAACCTTACACCAACGTAAACCTCTGCAAACCTTGTAGTTACATAGACCCTTTTCTCCAACAACCCAGCACATGACGATGCTAGGATCTCTCAGTGCATTTCATACTCAGTCCTATAGACACAACAATGAAATGAACAAAATGAAAACAACAGAATCTGTACAGCCATTCCACCGATTTCAAAGAAATCTAACTAGTGGAATGGACTAAGAATCCATCTCAACCCCAAAACAGAAATTTGACTGTACAGAGGAAAATCTTAATAATTTAGAATAACAGAAAGGTACACAACACAGAACATGACTTTGTTTATTTTGCCTTTCAAAAGTGTACACACACAAGTACTTTGTTTCACAATTACATATCACACTCCTCTACTCCTCTCCCTTGCTCTTCCACAGACTTAATTAAAAACCTGATCTTGGCCGTTATCTTGCAATCTTGCAATGGTGGGAAGGCCAACCATTTTAACCTTTGAAACTAACCACCATCAATGACTTGTCAATAACTAACACTTGGACATGCCCTTTGTAAGGCTTACAAACATGACTATTGTCTCTACATGCCTTAGGATAGAAATAGAGACTTGGACATAGTCCTTATTACATGAATGGTCTTCTAGGACCTTATTGGAAACAACAAAATTGAACATCAGACACAACATGAATATGAATGCCTCATGGAGGCCACCGTGGATTAGGTGCTCCTGCACCATACACCCCACCGAGAAAAGAACTCATGCCACATGAGTTAATGCTTAGTATTGCTCTACCTTTATTCTCTACTGTCTCATGTATTCTCCATGATCTCTGGAATTCAACCTGCTTCCATGGAGTCAAAAACTCATGCCTAGCATTGTAGGCTCTAACACCTATATTGTAAACCTTGGGTGATGCTTCTTGTACTATTGCTATGGCAGAATATGTTGGCCTTTCAACTCTTGTTGGCTCTAGAGGACAAACAATGGTCCCTACTATGATAGCATCTCTACCTTTCCAACCACCTTGTAGTTGCTCGCAGACTTGCTCTGTGACCTTCTTCTGATCCATCTGATCTAAAATTACCTTCAAACTTTGATCCTTAGCAACCCCACTCCTTGAGGTATCCTCAACTTTCATTATGTCTTCTGCACTGAGCTTCACAAACTCTTTCTTACCCACCAAGATGACCTTGGCTACCTTCTTTGCTTTAGCATCCTCCTGCAATGGTGTCAGCACAAAAGTCCTCCCATCCTTCTTGATGGTGTAGGAGTTAGCATATCCATCATACAATGCTCACCTATCAAATTGCCATGGCCTACCTAAAAGTAGGTGACAACATTCCATGGGCAAAATGTCACATAAAACCCTATCCTGATATTCTCCAATCTAAAAATCAACATATGCTTGTTCATATACCAAAAGTGATTGACTATCACTTACCCAAGATGCTTTGTAAGGAGTTTGATGAGGAATCCTTTCTATGTTCAATTTATCCACCATATCCCTAGACACCATATTATCTATTGAACCAGAATCTATTATTACCTTGCATATTTTACCTTTCCTTTTGCAATTGGTCCTGAAAAGTGCTTTCCTTTGTATCCTGTCCTTGGATGTCTTCAAGAGTGTTCTCCTTAGCATCAATGCTTCTCCATCTAGAACTGGGGCTGTACTCCCAATTGGAGAGTTAACACTTTCATCTACCTCCTCTTCTTGCACATATTAAACTCTCTTTTCATTCTTCCTATCACCTCCTGATGATGAACCTTGCCTTTCTAGACATTTGAATGGTGGGTGACCAATTTCATTACAATGATAACACCTCCCAGTGAAAACATTAGAACCTCTACCACTTCCAAATCTACCTCTTGTGCCTCTCCATCCACCCCTAAAGTCAGACTACTCTTGTCCTTTACTAGTCTCTCCTTGGTTCTCATTGGCTTGTCTTGTTGTAGGGGCTAATCCTCCCCCTCTTATATTGCTACCTCTTCCCCTCATGGACTTATCTTGTCTCCTTTTCATCTTCTCCTCAATCCTGATTGCCATTTGGTAACATTCTTCTACACTCCTAGGGTTAGCCAAAACTAATTCATCTTGTATATTCAATCTCAAACCAGCCCAGTATCTGGCAATCTTTTCAGTCTCATTCTCATGATGACCAAACCTCATGCTTAATTTATAAAATTCCTCAGTATATGCTTTCACATCCATTTCTTTTTGTCTTGAAAATTGAAGCTTTTTAAACATTTGAACTTCATAATCCTTGGGTAAGAATTTACCTTTGATTCTTGCTACCATCTTGTCCCATGAAGAAATCCTTGACTTTCCTTGCTTTCTCCTCTCTAATTGTAACTAATCCCACCACACCAAGGCATGACTTGTCAATTTGGTCTTTGCAATCTTTACTTTCTGCTCCCTAGGAACTTCCTCACAGTCGAAATGATTATCTAATGCAGCAATCCAATCAAGTAACTCTTCCTCATTTAAACTTCCACTATGCTCTGGAACATCAATCTTTACCTTAGGTTTGTCATTATTGACTGCCCTTAACAGTTTTGCAAATCTCTGATCTTTAGGATCCAGATCTTCCTCTACATCTTCAAACTCTTCACCATCCTCTTCTTCATTTGATTCACTTTCTTCCACTTCCCTTCTTTTGTTCATCTCCAAGGCTGCAAGCCTAGCTTGAAGGGCTTCTATAAGATCTTTCATCTCCCTCATCTCTTTAGCATGCTTTTCCTTCATCTCTTGCAACTCTCTAGCAGTGCCAATGCCAGTACTTTTTGGAGGCATCTTGCTAACTCGTTTCTGCAACTTCCCAGTTCTTCCTCAACTCTACTTCTGCCTTCTCAATGACAGAACCAAACACACAACTGCCTAGACCTTTTGTTGGGCTCTGATACCACTTTGATGCAGAGCACACAGTGGAAGCACTTGATACTAGGGTGAAATACCCATCAAAACCCACAATACATAGGGATTCTTGCTTAATTGGCTTTAAAAATCATTCTCTAGGACAGAGCTCTACCGAATCACATACATTCTTTTATGATCGACAAGACCATATGCTATTGTCCAACTTCAAAACCATTTCACTGACACACACCGATCATACCGATGCTTTATTAACTCATATACATCACTTTACTTGTTATCACCGGTGGACCACAATTCATATACACCGATTCACCCTTATACCTGATCAACCATTGTATGTTTCGCCACATACAATCTCAATATACAATGCCGATATGCATTTGGTGGGACCACCTCTCCTTGGCATGACTTCACCCGTTAGCGAGCTCCTTGTATGTCCTCTCGATACGCCGATACAACCAAATTGCATATGCAAGACTTGACTTGCTATTCCGGTAATCTAATGTATTTCTAGCCTGATGTCACCAATATGGGTCGTCCCTTGTATCAAACTCAATGTATCTACTTAATGTACATTCAAAAGATGCATTCTCAATATACTTTTGTGACATACATACTCAACGAGCTTTTACGATATACACACGAAATGTATATCTGACATGCATTTGTGATATACACATGAAATGTATATTCAGGGAGACAACACGAACCCTACACTGACGTAAACCTTTGCAAACCCTGCAGTTACACATACCCTTTTCTCCGACAACCTAGCACATGACGATGCTAGGATCTCTCAGTGCATTTGATACTCAGTCCTACAGACACAACAACGAAACAAACAAAATGAAAACAACATAATCTATATAGCCATTCCACCGATTTTGAAGAAATCTAACCGGTGGAATGGACTAAGAATCCATCTCAACCCCAAAACAAAAATTCGACTGTACAGAGGAAAATCTTAAGAATTCAGAATAACAAAAAGGTACACAACATAGAACAGGACTTTGCTTATTTTGCCTTTCAAAAGTCTACACACACAAGTACTCTGTTTCACAATTGCATATCACACTCCTCTACTCCTCTCCCTCACTCTTCCACAGACTTAATTAAAAACCTGATCTTGGTCGTTATCTTGCAATCTTGCAACGGTGGGAAGGCCAACCGTTTTAACCTTTGAAACTAACCACCATCGATGACTTGTCAATAACTAACACTTGGACATGCCTTTTGTAAGGCTTACAAACATTGTCTCTACATGCCTTAGGATAGAAATAGAGACTTGGACATAGTCCTTCTTACATGAATGGTCTTCTAGGACCTTATTGGAAACAACAAAATTGAACATCAGACACAACATGAATATGAATGCCTCATGGAGGCCACCATGGATTAGGTGCTCCTAAACCAAAATATTGGACTATTCCAGTCCTCTTACAATGCATTTTGATGTTTTACAACTCATCATTCCTTTATGAAATCAAACGACACATATTTTGTTAAACCCTCAAGCAACTAGGGTTTATTCTCTTTTTGACAGGGTTTTTCTTATAACAGTCACCCATAACTTCTCGTGGCCAAAATATATAAAACCAAGGATTTGGAATCCATTAGAGAATGCAAAAACAGAGATTTCCTAAAAATTTTAGCATTTTTCACTGTGCCAATCAAGAGAAACGAATTTTTTCTCAAAACTGGAAACCCTAGTTTTTGAACAAGGTTGTTACGAAGATTGACTCATTAGACCAATCAAACAATCTTTTCTTTAGGACTGGTAAGAATGAAAAACATCTGAAATTAAATTATCTTTCCACCCATATAGCTTTTAGATCCATACCAGTCTGTACCAGGCCATACAAACATGTTTTCTTGCTGTAAAATAGTAAAAATTCTGCAACTATTAACACTAAAACGGCTATAAGTTCTTCAAAACACAATGAAAATTCATGAAACCAAATATATTTGAAAGAGGAAAATGTCCTTCAACTTCTCCAATCACTTGCAGGTCCATACCAATCCATACAAGGCCACACAATTTAGATTTTCAGACTGTTACACACAGAAACACAAGGAAAAACATGGCAAAATGAAGTTTTCTCATTCCAAACTTTCTCCCAATCCTCCTTGGGCATGTGAACATGCCATTTACAATGAAATACAACCATTTACAAATTCCCCAACTGATCATTAACTCCCTCTAACAAGTTATTCAAAGTTAATGCATTGTTTTTGACAATAATGATAACTTTTGCAACTTTTGCATCATGTGACAACTTTTCACCTAGACATCCTAAAATGGTTCTAAAGGATCCCAAATGGTCTCAAATGACCTTATTTGATAAAAATACATCAAAATGACCTTAAAACATAACTCAAGGTGAGGCTCCTGCATCATACTCCCCAAGAAAAAGAAATTTGAGTTCCATCTCAAATGATAGTTGGTGTTTCTTTCACTTCTTCCAATTGTACTACATGCTTAGCTATTTTCTGACCTCCTCTTGATCCTCCCCATGCTTGGTTTTATCTGGTCCATGATTCTTGGTCATCATTCCTTTGTTTCATCCTTTTTTTTTGTACCTCCTTCTGAGGATCTTTTTCTCAACTACAAGACTCCAATATTTTGTCACTTTCATATGCCACATTATTGTTGTCCATGTCTTCATCCTCATCAGTCTCTCTTTGGTCTACACTTATACAAACATTATCAGCAACATGCATTAGATAAAAACCATGAGGCCAATTTACATCTTCACTATCTTCTGGTGCTTGTTGTCTTTGTTCTTCCATGATCTCAGCTATACCCATCTTCTTGTCAACTGTCTGATCATCACTAACCTGTTGGTTTCTTGGATGTATCTCTTGCCAATGGACCTTTGCATGATTTTTTAAAAGACACTCTTGATCTTTCTTCATGCCATTGTCAATGAATGTCTCTTCTTCCTTTGTTTCATCTTCTCATTTCAAAATAACCATCTTTTGCTTTCTCCTTTTGTGAACAATCATCCTTATGAGCCATTTCACTTTCTTATGTATTGGCCAATGCCCAACAGATCCTTGGTATGCTTCCTCAAGACACTATTGTACTATATTTTTAATACTTTTTCTGAACTCTTCCATTCTTCTATCAAACTCTTTATCTGATCTTATTTTATTGACTTTCATTTTCTCCTTCTGAGTTTGCTATTGCATCTTGCTATCTCTTCTCTTTTCTTAGATTATTCTTGTGATACCTCACCTAATTTTCCTTTCCTTTTCCCCACTACCTAGTCTTTTGCATCTAGGTTCTTCACTTCAACTTGTCAAATGCAATGTACAAACTTCCAAAACTTCCCTTTCCTAGATCTTTGGGCTCTAATACCAAAAATGATGTAGATAAAGTACTTAAACTTGATTCACTTGACACATTTCATACAAGGATTAATCACATTCAATAACTAGGTGCATCCTAGTTCACCCTAGATACATTGTTCCTGTAGTCTAATGGCATTCAACAAGAAAAATCAACATAACACATGAAATATTGGACTTTTCTAGTCCTCTTACAATGCATTTTGATGTTTTACAACTCATCATTTCTTTATGAAATCAAATGACACGGATATTTTGTTAAACCCTCAAGCAACTAGGGTTTATTCTCTTTTTGACAGGGTTTTTCATATAACAATCACCCATAACTTCTCGTGGCCAAAATATATCAAACCAAGGCTTTGGAATTCATTAGAGAATGCAAAAATAGAGATTTCCTCAAATTTTTAGCATTTTTCACTGTACCAATCAATAGAAATAATTTTTTTCTCAAAACTGGAAACCCTTTTTTTCTGAACAGGGTTGTTAGGAAGATTGACTCATTAGACCAATCAAACAATCTTTTCTTTAGGACTGGTAAGAATGAAAAACATCCAAAATTAAATTATCTTTCCACCCATATAGCTTTTAGACCCATACCAGGCCATACACACATGTTTTCTTGCTGTAAAATAGTAAAAATTTTGCAACTGTTAACACTAAAACGACTATAACTTCTTCAAAACACAATGAAAATTCATGAAACCAAATGCATTTGAAAAAGTAAAATGTCCTTCAACTTCTTCAATCACTTTCAGGTCCATACCAATCAGTACAGGTCCATACAATTTAGATTTTCAGATTGTTACACACAAAAACATAAGGAAAAACATGGCAAAAAAGAAGTTTTCTCATTCCAAACTTTCTCCCAATCCTCGTTGGGCATGTGGACATGCCATTTATAATGAAATACAACCATTTCCAACTTCCCCAACTGACCATTAACTCCCTGTAACAATTTATTCAAAGTTAATGAATTATTTTTTACAATAATGATAACTTTTGCAACTTTTTGCAACTTTTGCATCATGTGACAACTTTTCACCTAGACATCCTAAAATGGTTCTAAAGGACCCCAAATGGTCTCAAATGACCTTATTTGATTAAAACACATCAAAATGACCTTAAAACATAATTCAAGGTGAGGCCCCAACATCATACTCCCCAGAAAAAAGAAATTTGAGTTCCATCTCAAATGATAGTCGGTGTTTCTTTCGCTTCTTCCAATTGTGTTGCATGCTTAGCTATTTTCTGACCTTCTCTTGATCCTCCCCATGCTTGATTTGATCTGCTTCATGATTCTTGGTCGTCACTCTTTTGTTTCATTCTTGCTTTTTGTACCTCCTCCCGAGGATCTTCTTCTCAACTGCAAGACTCCAATAGTCTATGTCACTTTCGTTATGCCACATTACTGTCGTCCATGTCTTCATCCTCATCAGTCTCTCCTTGGTCTGCACTTATAAAAACCATTATCAGAAACATGCATTAGATAAAAACCATGAGGCCAATTTACCTCTTGACTATCTCTTGGTGCTTTTTGTCTTGGTTCTTCCTTGATCTCAACTATACCCATCTTCTTGTCAACTATCTGATCATCACCAGCCTGTTGGTTTCTTGGATATATCTCTTGCCAATGGACCTTTGCATGATTTTTTTAAAGACACTCTTGATCTTTTTTCATGCCCATGTCAATGAATGTCTCTTCTTCCTCTGTTTCATCTTCTCTTTTCAAAGTAACCATCTTTTGCTTTCTCCTTTTGTGAACAATCATTTTTATGGGCCATTTCACTTTCTTATGTATTGGCCAATGCCCAACAGATCCTTGGTATGCTTCCTCAAGACACTATTGTACTATATTTTTAATACTTTTTCCGAACTCTGCCATTCTTCTATAAAAAATTTTATTTGATCTTATTTTATTAACTTTCATTTTCTCCTTCCGAGTTTGCTACTGCATCTGGCTATCTCTTCTTATAAAAAGTACTTAAAATTGATTCACTTGGCACATTTCATACAAGGATTAATCACATTCAATAACTAGGTGCATCCTAGTTCACTCTAGATACATTGTTCCTATAGTCTAATGGAATTCAACAAGAAAAATCAACATAACACATGAAATCTTGGACTGTTCCAATCCTCTTACAATGCATTTGATGTTTTACAACTCATCATTCCTTTATGAAATCAAATGACACATATTTTGTTAAACCCTCAAATAACTAGGGTTTATTCTCTTTTTGACAGGGTTTTTCTTATAACGGTCACCCATAACTTCTCATGGACAAAAGCTATCAAACCAAGGATTTGGAATCCATTAGAGAATGCAAAAATAGAGATTTCCTAAAATTTTTAGCATTTTTTACTATACCAATCAAGAGAAATAATTTATTTCTCAAAACTGGAAACCCTAGTTTCTGAATAGGGTTGTTAGGAAAATTGACTCATTAGACCAATCAAATAATCTTTTCTTTAGGACTGGTAAGAATTAAAAACATCTGAAATTAAATTATCTTTCCACCCATATAGCTTTCAGACCTGTACTAGGCCGTACAAACATGTTTTCTTGTTGTAAAGTAGTAAAAATTTTGCAACTGTTAACACTAAAACAACTATAACTTCTTCAAAACACAATGAAAATTCATGAAACCAAATGCATTTGAAAGAGGAAAATTTCCTTCAAATTCTCCAATCACTTGCAGGTTTGTACCAATCCATACAGGGCCATACAATTTAGGTTTTTAGACTGTTACACATAGAACACAAGGAAAAACATGGCAATAATGAAGTTTTCTCATTCCAAACTTTCTCCCAATCCTCCTTGTGCATGTGAACATGCCATTTACAATGAAATACAACCATTTCCAACTTCCCCAATTGACCATTAACTCCCTCTAACAAGTTATTCAAAGTTAATGCATTGTTTTTTACAATAATGATAACTTTTGCAATTTTTGCATCATGTGACAACTTTTCAACTAGACATCCTAAAATAGTTCTAAAGGACCCCAAATGGTCTCAAATGACCTTATTTGATCAAAAAACATCAAAATGACCTTAAAACATAATTCAAGGTGAGGCTCCTGCATCATACTCCTAGGAAAAAGAAATTTGAGTTCCATCTCAAATGATAGTCGGTGTTTCTTTCGCTTCTTCCAATTGTGTTGCATGCTTAGCTATTTTCTGACCTCCTCTTGATCCTCCCCATGCTTGGTTTGATTTTGTCCATGATTCTTGGTCGTCACTCTTTTGTTTCGTGCTTGATTTTTGTACCTCCTCTTGAGGATCTTCTTCTCAACTACAAGACTCCAATAGTCTATGTCACTTTCATATGCCACATTATGTTGTCCATGTCTTCATCCTCATCAGTCTCTCCTTGGTCTGCACTTATACAAACATTATCAGCAACATGCATTGGATAAAAACCATGAGGCCAATTTACCTCTTCACTATCTTCTAGTGCTTGTTGTCTTGGTTCTTCTTTGATCTCGGCTATACCCATCTTCTTGTCAATTGTCTGATCATCACCAACCTACTGGTTTCTTGGATGTATCTCTTGCCAATGGACCTTTGCATGATTTTCTTTAAGACACTTGATCTTTCTTCATGCCCATGTCAATGAATGTCTCTTCTTCCTTTGTTTCATCTTCTCTTTTCAAAGTAACCATCTTTTGCTTTCTCCTTTTGTGAACAATCATCTAATTTATGGGCCATTTCACTTTCTTATGTATTGGCCAATGCCCAATAGATTCTTGGTATGCTTCCTCAAGACACTACTGTACTATATTTTTAATACTTTTTCCAAACTCTGCCATTCTTCTATCAAACTCTTCATCTGATCTTATTTTATTGACTTTCATCTTCTCCTTCTGAGTTTGCTGCTGCATCTTGTTATCTGTTCTCTTTTCTTAGATTCTTCTTGTGATACCTCACCTAGGTTTCCTTTCCTTTTCCTCACTACCTAGTCTTTTGGCATCTAAGTTCTTCACTTCAACCTGTCAAATGCAATGTGTAAACTTCCAAAATTTCTATTGCCCAGATCTTTGGGCTCTGATACCAAAAATGATGTAGAGATAGTACTTCACTTAACACATTTCATAAAAGGATTAATCACATTCAATAACTAGGTGCATCCTAGTTCACCCTAGATACATTGTTCCTGTAGTCTAATGGCATTCAACAAGAAAAATCAACATAACACATGAAATCTTGGACTGTTCCAGTCCTCTTACAATGCATTTTGTGTTAGTTTCAAGATAGACAACTGAGAGGGGAGGTGAATCAGTTGTCCTAAAACTTTCCTTTGATTAACCACTTAAATTTTTCTTGTAATTCAGTAGCATAATAATAAATCAATCATGAAAATGCAATGCAATAATTCAAGAGCAGAAACACATTAACACATATGACACCAAGATTTAACATGGAAAACTTGGTTAAGGGAAAAACCACGCGGTGACTAACCCAAAATTGTATTCTATGTTAAAAGAATAAGAAGAACAAGATGCACATGCCAATTTGGGCTCACTGCCCGAGAACACTGCTCACAAGAGGCCCACTGCCTACAGGGGACACACTGTCTACAGAATAATAAATATTACATACTTGAACTGAAGAATAGCATCTTCACCATGCTTGAGTTAGTTCCATTTAAGCTCAACACTTCTGCTCTACCTTTTGCTCTTCTCCTCTCTACCACACTCTCATTTATGACAAGATGATTTTGAAATGACTTCACAAATCTTATTTATACAAGACATCGACTTAGGTATAATCATCAAAGTCGGCATACTTTACAGAGAAAATAAATAAATACAAATTGACTTATTACAAAAGACTTCATGCGAATTACCACATTGTCGGCCACACAGATCTGGGACTTAAATCTTCTTTGAGGAACATGCCATCCTTCATAGAACATCTTCGAGATCATTTGCAAGATGTGTAAATCATCCGGTCAGCCAAGATTAGGAAGAACATCATCATCCAGAAGTAATTCTTCAATTACAGGCTCAATCTTCAATGCAGACCACTAACACAAACTAGACACAATCCAGAGACCCCCACAAGCTTGCCTGAATCACCAAGAACATCCACACTACTTCTGCTTACTGAAATCATTCTCTCCTTCATCCAGAACCTCAACAACACAGTCTGTCATCACTGTCACATTGGAGTAGATGCTTGCGGACCTCTAGACCATGAACCAATTGAGTTGTCAATTCTCATTGACTTCCTAAACACTCCACCAAATCTGCAAAACAAGATATTTCATTTCCAGATCTCACCAGACCTATTTGTGTCACTCTGTCACCTCAGAACATCTACCAGAACTAGTTTTACTCAGATGGCCATAACTTCTTCAAATATTCATGCGAACATTTCAAATCTTTACTGGATCACCTTTAGACACATATCTACAAACCCTTTGATGCATATCCTTTGATCTTCATCTTAGATGGGATCTTCACTTCATTGTCTTCACTATTCTTCTATGTTCCTGATAGGACTAATTTTCTCAATATCCTCAACATACAACTCATCCTATCCTTGACATCAATGTAACAGGAGTATGTTGACATCAATGACAACACCGGTTAGGCCCATACGTGCAACAATCTCCCCCTTGTCATTGATGGCAACATATGATGTAAAAAACTATTTTAACCATCAAGACAAGAACTTCTCCTCACTAACTGATATAACTCCCCCTATTAACAACAACCATTCACATGTCTTCTCTTCCTTTACTGCTCCCCCTTTGATCAGCAACCACTTTTTGTTTTTCACATGTCTTCTCTCCCCCTTTGACATCAATGGCAAAGGGCACATACTTGCATCACTCAGAATCATACAGACTGCTCCCCCTGAGTAGCAACTTCCTATCATCAATCTAGACCACAAGATATGATTGTGAGATCCATTAGACTGATCCACATCAGTGCACCTTAATTCAGAACCAGAGGGGTAATAACCCCTAACTTCTCCCTGAGATACTCAAAAGAGTCCTTAGGTAGAGGTTTAGTAAAAATGTTTGCAATCTAATCCTTGGAGGGCACAAACTCCAATCTGACTTCATTCTTGTTCACCTGCTCTCTCAAAAAGTGAAACTTGATGGATATATGTTTTGTCTTTGAATGCAACACTGGATTTTTTGATATATTTATTGCACTTGAATTATCACAGAAGATTGTGATAGGTTCCTCATACTCCACTCTGATGTCTCTTAGCATTTGCTTCATCCACAATACTTGAGTGCAACTACTTGCTGCTGCAATATATTCTGCTCCTACAGTAGACAGAGATATTGCCTCTTGTTTCTTGCTTAGCCAAGAAACCAATCTTTTCCCTAAAAAGAATGCTCCACCACTAGTACTCTTCCAGTCATCCACATCTCCTGCCCAATCCGCATCTATATATGCATGAAGAGAGAAATCATGATCTCTAGGATACCATAAAACATACTCAACTGTTCCTTTTAGATATCTAAGAATCCTCTTGATTTCCATGACATGAGATTCTATAGGATTAGCTTGGAATCTAGCAACAAGACCAAAAACATTCATAATGTCAGGTCTAGTTTGAGTAAGATAAAGTAGTCCTCCAATCAATGACCTGTACTTTTTCTGATCAGCCTTAGGAGAGTCACCATCTTTGCTCAATTTACATCTGGTTGCCATGGGAGTATTCATTGGTTTCGAGTCGTCCATCCCAAATTTCTTCAACAATTCTTTCACATATTTGGTCTGTGAAATGAAGATTCCTTTCTTTGTTTGAATGATTTGCAGACCCAAGAAGAAATTTATTTCCCCAAACATGGACATCTCAAATTCACTTTTCATTTGATTTGCAAAAGTTTTACACATACTATCTCTTCCTCCAAAAATGATATCATCAACAAATACTTCAACAATCAAGATATTTTCATGATCAATTTTGAAGTACAAGTTACTGTCAGCAGTACCTTTGTTGAAACCAATCTTTAAAAGATGCTTATCCGGTCTTTCATACCAGGTTCTTAGGGCTTGTTTGACTCCATACAGTGCTTTCTTCAACTTGTAGACCATATCACCATGATTAGACAATTGAAATCCATTTGGTTGCTCAATGTATATTCTTCTTCCAAGTCACCATCCAGGAAGGCAGCCTTGACATCCATTTGATATACTTTGAAATCTTTGAAGGTAGCAAAGGCAAGAAATAATCTGACTGCTTCAATTTTTGCCACCGGAGCAAAAGTTTCTTCAAAATCAACTCCTTTTACTTGGGAATAACCCTTGCAGACCAATTTGGCTTTGTTTTTGACTACTTCACCATCTTCATTCAGTTTATTCCGGAAGACTGATTTGGTCCCAGTCACATTTTGTTTCTAGGTCTTGGAACAAGATCCCAAGTGTGATTTTTCTTAATTTGCATCAGCTCTTCCTTCATTGCTTTAGTCCAGTTTTCATCATTGCATGCTTCATTCACTATTTTTGGTTCAATCTTTAAAATCAGACAATACTTTTCTAAGTCTTGAGCAATCTTTCTTCTTGTTTGAACACCTTTGCTTTTATCACCTATGATCTGATCTTTAGAGTGATTCAGTCTTACATACCTAGGAGTTTTGGGAATTTCTTGCACTTCTATTTCTTGAACAGGTTCGTTCAAACTTATCTCTTCTTCTTGATTCTCTAGATCAGTCTGGATCTAAATTTTAGAGGGGGCTTGGACTTATTGGACCAAAACATCATTCTAATCATCTTCTTCATATTCATAAAACCTTGAGGGATTTTCAATACATTCATCAACCTTCACATTTGTACTTTCTATAATCTTTCTCAATCTCTTGTTATAACACCGATATGCTTTGCTTTGAGTAGAATAACCCAAGAATATTCCTTCATCACTTCTAGCATCAAATTTTCCAAGGTCTTCATCTCTTTTAATGTAACATTTTCTACCAGACTCTGAAATACTTCATAGTGGGAGTGATGCCAAACCAGAGTTCATAAGGGGTCTTACCAGTATTGCTTCTGATTTGTACTCGATTAAGAGTATAGACAGCAGTGCTTACAGCTTCTCTCCAGTAGATCTGAGGAACATTTGCTTCCATCATCATGGTTCTAGATGCTTCTTGGATGGTCTGGTTCTTTCTCTCCACTACTCCATTCTGCGGTGGAGTCCTTGGAGTAGATAACTATCTTTTTATCCAATGTTTCTCATAAAATTCTATTAACTCTCCGGATGTGAATTCTCCACCTCTATCAAACCTGAGACATTTTAAGTTTAATCTGGTTTCATTTTCTACCATAGCCTTGAATGTTTTGAATTTCTCAAGAGTCTCAGATTTTTCTTTCAGAAAAGTCACCCACATCATCTGAGAGTGATCATCAATTAATAACATGAAGTATCTATCACCTTGCAAACTCTTGATTCTTTCCGGTCCACATAGATTAGTATGTACTAAGTCCAACAATCTGGTAGAAGATTGTTCCTTACTTTTAAATGTGACTTTGCTCTGCTTACCCAACTGACATTCTTTGCACAAACTATTGGTAGGTTTCACCAGTCTTGGAAGATCTCTTACAGCCTGAGTGTTGCTTATCTTGATGATATTATCAAAATTCACATGACACATTCTCCTATGCCACAACCAACTCTGATCAATTTGAACAAATAAACAACTTTTTCCAATACCAACCAAGTGGAAGATGTTACCTTTTGTTTGAGTACTGGATGCAATCTCTATTCCAAAACTTTCAAAGATCTTACATTTTCCATTTTTGAATCAGAGATCATAGCCTTTGTCCACCAATTGTCCAACACTAAGAAGATTGTGCTTTAGACCTTCAACATACAGTACATTACTGGTTTTGTTCTTTCCATCAAAAGAAATAGTTCCTCTACCTCTAATTCTACCAGCAGAATTATCACCAAATTTTACAACTCCTCCTTCATATCTTTCCAAATCTATAAACTTATTTTTGTCACTTGTCATATGGTGGGAGCATCCACTATCAATGACCCAGTCATCCTTTTCTTCAACTTGGGCAGCCAGAGCTCTTTCTATCATTTTATGATTGACAGATTCAGAGGGCATTGGATCTTCTTCCTTGATGGCAATAAACACCCAGTCACTTCCATATTTGTTTCCTATCTCTGATTCATCATCTGTTACTCCTTCATCATCATCATCTTCATGAACATAGTAACATTTCTTTTGGAATCTTGATCTGTTTGGATTTGCCCTTGAAAATCTTTCTGGACACCTTGAGGCAAAATGACCAATCTTATTGTAGTTGAAACATTTGAAGGGCAATTTTCCTTCATAGTTACCGGATCCTCTTGGAAGTCTTTTTGCAATAAGGGCTTCAAGTTGAGCAGCTTCTGCTTCATCTTCTTCCAAATCTTTTCTTGCCTTTTCATACCATGATAGTTTCTTTAAGGAGTTCTCTCCTGGATCAAACTTTTGTTTGCCTTTTACAGAGGCACTAGCTTTGAATGCAGATTTAGTCTTGGGGGGTGCATCTCCAAACTCAGCCAATTCAAATGCAGCTAATTTTCCAACCAATTGATCCCTTGTGATATTTGAAAAAGATATGAATTCTTCAATAGCAACAACCTTGTATTTGTAAGGAGGTAGGGATCTGAGAACTTTGGCAACAATCTCATCTTCATCCAAGATTCCACTAGCACACCTAATGCCACAGACAAGCTCATTTACTTTTGGAATAAATGTAGTGATATTTTCATCTTCAAGTTTTCAAATTTTCCTTTTAGACTCTGTAGCTTGGCACATTTAACATATTTGTCTCCTTCATATAGAAGTTCCAATTTTTCCCAAATCTCATATGCAGTTTTTAAATCTATGACATTTGTCAGTTTTGAATAGATAAGGTACTTAGTAAAGCTTCTTTAGCCTGAAGATTGTCTTCAGTATCTTTTATTTTATCCATACATGTCAGACCATCCTTTGGAGGAACATACTTCTTTGAAGCCATGATCCAATATTGCATTCCAATACATTGCAAGTGACATTCCATGTGGCTTTTCCAAAGAGTGTAATTGGTTCCATCAAACCTCAGACTATCCTTCTTGTAGGAAGACATCCTGGATCTCCTCAAGTGGTTAAGCTCTTTTAGAGGAACTTGGCTCTGATACCAATTGTTAGTTTCAAGACAGACAACTGAGAGGGGGGGGTGAATTAGTTGTCCCAAAACTTTCCTTTGATTAACCACTTAAATCTTTCTTGTAATTCAGCAGCATAATAATAAATCAATCATGAAAACACAATGCAATAATTCAAGAGCAGAAACACATTAACACATATGACACCAAGATTTTAATGTGGAAAACTCGGTTAAGGGAAAAACCATGAGGTGACTAACCTAAGATTGTATTCTCTATTAAAAGAATAAGAAGAACAAGATGGCACATGCCAATTTGGGCTCACTGCCCGAGCACACTGCTCACAAGAGGCCCACTACCTACAAAATACACACTGTCTACAGAATAATAAATATTACATACTTGAACTAAAGAATAGCATCTTCACCATGCTTGAGTCAGTTTCATTTAAGCTCAACACTTCTTCTCTGCCTTTTGCTCTTCTCCTCTCTACCACACTCTCATTTCTGCCAAGATGATTTTGAAATGACTTCACAAATCTTATTTATACAAGACATCGACTTAGGTATAATCATCAAAGTCCGCATACTTTACAGAGCAAATAAATAAATACAACTTAACTTATTACAAAAGACTTCATGTGAATCACCATGCTATCAACCACACAGATCTGGGACTTAAATCTTCTTTGAGGAACACGCCATCCTTCGCAGAACATCTTTGAGATCATCCAGAAGATGTGTAAATTATTCGGTCGGCCAAGATTAGGAAGAACATCATCATCCGAAAGTAATTCTTCAATTACGAGCTCAATCTTCAATGCGGACCACCAACATGAACTGGACACAATCCAGAGATCCCCACAAGCTTGCCTGAATCACCAAGAACATCCACACTACTTCTGCTTATTGAAATCACTCTCTCCTTCATCCGAAACCTCAAGACCATAGTCTGTCATCACTGTCATATTGGAGTAGATGCTTGTAGACCTCTAGACCATGAACCAATTGAGTTCTCAATTCTCATTGACTTCCTAAACACTCCACCAAATCCATAGAACAAGATATTTCATTTCTGGATCTCACCGGACCTAATTGTGTCACTCTGTCACCTCTGAACATCTGCTAGAACCAGTTTTACTCATATGGCCATAACTTCTTCAAATCTTCATGCGGACCTCTCAAATATTTATTGGATCATCTTTAGACACATATCTACAAACCCTTTGATGCGCATCCTCTGATCTTCATCTTAGCTAGGATCTTCACTGTTCTTCTTTGTTCCTGATAGGACTAATTTTCTCAATATCCTCAGCATACAACTCATCCAATCCTTGACATCAATGAAATAGGAGTATGTTGACATCAATGACAACACCGGTTAGGCCCATACTTGCAACATTTTGATGTTTTACAACTCATCACTCCTTTATGAAATCAAATGACACATATATTTTGTTAAACCCTCAAGCAACTAGGGTTTATTTTCTTTTTGATAGGGGTTTTCTTATAGCAGTCACCCATAACTTCTCATGGACAAAAGATATCAAACTAAGGCTTTGGAATATATTAGAGAATGCAAAAACAAATATTTCTTGAATTTTTTAGCATTTTTCACCTACCAATCAAGAGAAATAATTTTTTTCTCAAAACTGGAAAACCTAGTTTCTAAATAGGGCTGTTATGAAGATTGACTCATCAGACCAATCAAACAATATTTTATTTAGGATTGGTAAGAATGAAAAACATCTGAAATTAAATTATCTTTCCACCCATATAGCTTTCAAACCTGTACCAGGCCATACAAAAATGTTTTCTTGCTGTAAAATAGTAAAAATTCTACAACTGTTAACAGTAAAACGACTATAACTTCCTCAAAACACAATGAAAATTCATGAAACCAAATGCATTTGAAAGAGAAAAATGTACTTCAACTTCTCCAATCACTTTTAGGTCTGTACCAATTTGTATAGGGCCATACAATTTATATTTTTAGACTATTACACATAGAAACATAAGGTAAAACATGCCAAAAATGAAGTTTTCTCATTCTAAACTTTCTCCCAATCCTCCTTGGGCATGTGAACATTCCATTTACAATTAAATACAACCATTTCCAACTTCCCCAACTGACCATTAACTATCTCTAACAAGTTATTCAAATTTAATGCATTGTTTTTGACAATAATGATAACTTTTGCAATTTTTTGCAACTTTTGCATCATGTGACAACTTTTCACCTAGACATCCTAAAATGGTTCTAAAGGACCCAAAATGGTCTCAAATGACCTTATTTGATCAAAACACATCAAAATGACCTTAAAAATAATTCAAGGTGAGGCTCTTGCATCACCTTCAAGGTCTGTTTCATCCATAACACCTAAGTACAACATGATACTGCAGCAATATATTCTACCTTTGCAGTAGACAAGGAGACTGATTCTTGTTTCTTTCTATGCCAGGATACTGCCTTATCTCCAAGGAAGGATGCACCTCCACTTGTGCTTTTCCTGTCATCAGCACATCCAACCCAATCTGCATTTGTATAGGCACTTAAAGAAAAATCATTATTCTTGGGATACCCCAAGCCATGATCAGGAGTGCTATTCAAATACCTAAATATCCTTTTTACAGCCATCACATGTGATTCTCTAGGATCTAATTGAAATCTGGCCACAAGATAGACTGCATGCATGATATCTAGTCTGGTAGTAGTCAACTAAAGCAATCATCTAATCATTGATCTTACTTGCTTTGATCAACATTAGGAGATTCATCATTCTTGATCAATTTACAACCAGTAACCATAGGAGTGCATACTAGTTTAGAGTCCTCCATTCCAAACTTCTTCAACAATTCCCTGACATACTTTGATTGAGAAATGAAAATGCCTTTATCAGTCTAATTGTTTTGCAGTCCAAGAAAGAAGTTCATCTCACCACACATAGACATCACAAATTCCTTTTGCATTTCATTTGAAAAACTCTTAAACATCTCTTCATTTCCAGCAAATATGATATTATCTACATAGACTTCAATAATTAGGATTTGATCTTTGCTTGCCTTGATTTACAAATTACTATCTGCGGACCCTTTACTGAAACCTTGTTGCAACAACTAATTATCTAGTCTTGCATAGAAAGCTCTGGGAGCTTGCTTCAAACCATACAAGGCCTTCTTCAACTCGCATACCATGTCTATTTTTTCTGATAACCGTAACCCATCCGGTTGTTCTATGTAGACCTCTTCTTCTAGTTCACCATTCAGGAAGGCAGATTTCACATCCATCTGATATATCTTGAAATTTTTGTGTGCTGCAAATGCCAAAAGCAGTCTGATAGCTTCCATTCTTTCCACCAGAGCATAGGTCTCTTCATAGTCAATTCCTTCCACTTGTGAGTAGCCTTTACACACAAGTCTTGTCTTGTTTCTCACAACTTCTCCAACTTCATTCAATTTGTTCCAAAAAACCCAATTTGTTCCAATCACATTCTTGTTTGTAGGTCTAGGGACAAGTTCCCAAGTCTTGTTCTTCTCAATCTGCATTAATTCTTCTTTCATTACCCTAACCCAATATTCATCATTGCATGCTTCATTTACTATCTTAGGTTCCAACTTTGAAAGTAGACAGAGATTTACTTATTCTTCTACAGTCCTGCTTCTTGTCATCACACCTTTCCTTTTGTCACCAATAATATGATCTTCAGAATGATCTCTTTGCACATGCCTAGGAGTTTTAGGAATTCTTACCAGAGCTTCAGCTTGAGTTTCTTCTTCTTCCGGATCAACTTGCACTTCAATCTAAACTTACTTTTCTTTGCCTTTTTCAACCTTTTATGTATCAACAAATCCTTCTGACTCATATCCATCTGATTGAATATCTTCATTTACCTTCACATTTGCACTTTTAATGATTTTTCTCAATCTTTTGTTATAGCACTGGTAAGCCTTGCTCTTAGTAGAATATCCAAGGAATATGCCTTCATCACATCTAGCATCAAACTTTCCTAATTCTTCATCTCTTCTTATGTAGCATTTGCTTCCAAAAACTTTGAAATATTTGATAGTAGGAGTTCTACCATACCACAACTCATAAGGTGTCTTTGTTTCTTATGTTCTGATTTGCACTCTGTTTTGAATGTAGACAATAGTGTGTATCACTTCTTTCTAGTATACTTCTAGTAGGTCTGCTTCCTTGATCATAGTTCTGGCAGCTTCTTGAACAATTCTATTATTCCTTTCAACCACTCCATTTTATTGAGGAGTCCAGGGGGCAAACAAATGTCTCTTAATTCCATGTTCTTCACAAAAAGCATTCAACTCATTTGAAGTAAACTCACCACCTCTGTCAGACCTTAAGCACTTGATTCTCAAATCCAATTGATTTTCAACCATAGCTTTGAATGCCTTAAACTTATCTAGTGCTTCTCCTTTTTCTCTAAGGAAAGTAACCCAAGTCATTCTTGAAAAAT
Source organism: Cunninghamia lanceolata (assembly GCA_027924645.1). Classification (NCBI taxonomy): domain Eukaryota; kingdom Viridiplantae; phylum Streptophyta; class Pinopsida; order Cupressales; family Cupressaceae; genus Cunninghamia; species Cunninghamia lanceolata. The sequence goes on along the minus strand of BSBN01001380.1, from coordinate 3,749,460 downwards.
CATCAATAAGAAGAATGAAATACCTTTCACCTTGCAGACTTCTTGTTCTTGTAGGACCACACAGGTATGTATGCACCAACTCTAGCAAACTAGTAGAAGATTGTTCTTTTCTCTTGAAAGTGGTCTTTGTCATCTTCCCAAACTAACATTCCTTGCATATAACATTGGCAGGATTCACAATCTTAGGTAGGTCTCTTACAGCTTGAACAATGCTTATTCTTACAAGATTATTGAAGTTAATGTGACACATTCTCCTATGCCATAGCCAACTTTCATCTATCTTAGCCAACAAACAACAACTTTCAGTACCTTTCAAATGATAAACATTACCATGCGTCTTCTTACCAACAACAATTAAGGTTCTCAAGCTTTCCTTATTTCACACCCATTGTCCTTGAACACAAGATTATACCCTTTGTCAAACATTTGTCCAACACTTAGAAGATTGTGCTTTAAGCCCTTGACATAAAGAACATCATCTATATTACGCTTGCCATCACAGGTAGTTGATCCTTTTCCACAAATCTTACTAGCTACATCATCACCAAACCTAACTAGTCCTCCATCATATTTTTCAAACTTGACAAACTTACTCTTGTCTCCTGTCATATGATTTGAACATCCATTGTCAATGATCCATTCATCTTCCTTTTTAGCATGAAATGCAGACAACTCTCTTGGACTTCCTTCCTTCACACAGCTTGCAAGATTAGCATAAACAAGTTCTTCTCTAAGTGAAATAAACAAGCATTCACTAATATTACCATCATCAGAATCAGGTTCATCATCATTTACACCATCATCATCTCTAACATAGTAACTCTTTCTTATCATCTTTCCTTTACTTTCATTGATTTTCAAAGCTCTGTCAAAACATCTTGAAGCATAGTGACCAATTTTACCACAATTGAAACATTTGAAAGGTAACTTATCTTTGAACTTTCCTCTACTGCCTCTTTTTATTCTACTTGCAAATTTTGCCTCAAGCTCTGCAAAATCTTCATCATCTGATTCTACAATATATTTCTCTGATCTAGCAGTCTTTTCTTCCTTGGCCTTAAAAGTAGTCTCAGTTTTCACAGGGCTATAGTACCAAACTCTCTCAATTCAAAAGTAGTCAATTTACCAAGCAATTGATATTTTGAAAGTTTTCCCATATCAAACAATTCTTCAATGGCAGATACCTTATGACTATAAGATTTAGGAAGAGTTCAAACTATCTTATCTACAACATCCTCATCCTTTAATTTTCCACCAAGACCCTTGATGCTACTGACAACTTCATCAATCTTCTATATGTAACTTGTTATGTTTTCATCTTCAGCCATTTGCATGGTTTCATATGTGATCTTCAAGTTATGAAAACTTAGCCTTCTTGACAGATGCATCACCTTCATAGATTTTCTTCAATTTGTTCCAAATCTCATGAGCAGTTTCTAGATCCACAACTTTTTCCATTCATTGTTAGACAGGGCATTTAATAGAGCATTTTTAGCTTTATGATTAGTCTCAAAATCTTTAATCTCTTCATCAGATTGTGGACCATTTTTAGGTACTGTGTATTTATCTTTAACCATTCTCCAAACATTATAACCAATAGAAATAAGATAACTTTGTTGGATCTAGGGCATACAACTAAGAGGGGGGGGTGAATCAGTTGTATAAAACTTCTTCTTCTTTCAAACACTTGATTCTTTGTTGTTAGTTAGCAGCATATCAAATAATCATCCATGGAAGCATAATACATAAACACAAGAGCAGATAAGCATCAACACATTGAACACCAAGATTTTGACGTGGAAAACCCGGTTAAGGGAAAAACCACGGGGTGATTAACCCAAGAATTATTCTCTGTTAGAAGAATAAAGAAAAATGAATGGCACATGCCAATAAGGGCTCACTGCCCGAGCACACTGCTCACAAAGAGGCCCACTGCCTACAAGGAGACACACTGTCTACAAAGTGATAAAAATCACAGTCTTGAACTGGAGAATGACATCTCTACCATGTCCGGATCAGTTCCAATTAAGCCCAACAATCTCTGCTCTGCCTTTCGCACGTTTCTTCGCTATGCCACACTCATCCACACACCACACCTTGAAATGAACTCACAAACCGTTATTTATACAAGACATCGACTTAGGAACAAACATCTAAGTCGGCAAACAACCATAGGAGTATCCGCAAGATGAATAACACATCTGGTCGGCCATCACAAGAACATTCGCAGGATGAACAACTCATCCGGTCAGCTAAACAGAGCAAGAACTTCATCCGGAAGAATAACTTCAATTCCGGGCTCTACCATCAATGCGGACCAACAACACAACCTAAACATGATCCAAGAACCTTCACAAGCCTGTCTGAATGTCCGGATACATCCGCACTTCCTCTACTTACTGGGATCTCTTGTCTTCCTCATCCGGAACTTCAAGAACACAGTCTGTCGCCACTGTCATAATGCAAGAGGTACTTCTGGACCTCCAAATCATACACAAATCAGGATGACACATCACAAGGACATCCCAAACACTCCGTCCAATCCGCAGATTAGGATAATGCAATTCCGGACCTCACCGGACCTTTTTGTGATCCTCTGTCACCTCTGGATACTTGCCGGAATCGGTTCTATACCGACAGCCACAACTCCTTCAGATCTTCATGCGGACCTCTGAAATCTTAACTGAAGCATCTCAAGACTCATATCTACTAACCCTTTAATCCGCATCCTCCGGTTCTCATCCTATACAGTACATTTGCCTTCTTCTCATCACTGTTCTTCACTGTTCCTGACTGAGGCTAATTTTCTCAATATCCTCAGCACACAGCTCATCAAATCCTTCTTGTCAATGCAATATGAGTATGTTGACATCAATGACAACACTGGCTCACCTCATACTTGCAACAATCTCCCCCTTTGTCATTGATGGCAACATATGATGTGAAAAACCATTAAGACAAGAACTTCAACTTTTCATATGTCTTCTCTTCCTTTACTGCTCCCCCTTTGATCATCAACCACTTGTTTTTCACATGTCTTCTCTCCCCCTTTGACATCAATGGCAAAGGGCTCATACTTGTAATTCTCATACATCAGAGTCATACCAGCTGCTCCCCCTTAGTTGCAGCTCCCCATCAGTCCGAATCACAAGATATGACTGTGATAGCCACCGGACTGATGCACATCAGTGCATCTTAGTTCATCACCGGAGGGGCCATGACCCCTAACTTCTCCCGGAGATATTCAAAAGAGTCCTTGGGAAGAGGTTTTGTAAAGATATCTGCAATCTGATCCTTGGAGGGAACATACTCCAATCTGACTTCTTCCTTGTTTACTTGTTCTCTCAAAAAGTGAAATTTGATAGATATGTGCTTAGTCTTAGAATGCAATACCGGATTCTTGGAAATATTAATTGCACTTGAATTATCACAGAAAATTGTGATAGGCTCTTCATATTCAACTTTGATGTCTCTTAGCATCTGCTTCATCCATAAGATTTGAGTGCAACTACCTACTGCTGCAATGTATTCTGCTTCAGTTGTAGACAGAGATATTGCATCTTGTTTCTTGCTTAGCCAAGAAACCAATCTCTTCCCCAAAAAGAATGCTCCACCACTAGTGCTTTTCCGGTCATCCACATCTCCTGCCCAATCTGCATCTGTGTAAGCATGAAGAGAGAAATCTGGATCTCTAGGGTACCATAGACCATACTCAACTGTTCCTTTCAAGTGCCTAAAAATTCTTTTGATTGCCATAACATGAGATTCTCTAGGATCAGCCTGGAATCTTGCCACAAGACCAACAGCCTGCATTATATCTGGTCTAGTTTGAGTGAGATACAACAATCCACCAATCATTGATCTATACTTTGTCTGATCTGCCTTTGGAGAATCATCATCTTTGCTTAACTTACATCCGGTTGCCATAGGAGTGTTCATTGGCTTTGAGTCTTCCATACCAAATTTCCTTAACAATTCTTTCACATATTTGGTCTGAGAAATGAAGATCCCTTCTTTTGTTTGAGTAATTTGCAGACCCAAGAAGAAATTCATTTCACCAAGCATAGACATTTCAAACTCACTTTTCATCTGATTTGCAAAAGTTTTGCACATACTATCTCTTCCTCCAAAAATGATATCATCCACAAACACTTCAACAATCAGAATATTTTCATGATCAATTTTGAAATATAAGTTACTGTCAGCAGTACCTTTGTTGAATCCAATCTGCACAAGATGCTTATCCAACCTTTCATACCATGCTCTTGGAGCTTGCTTCAATCCATACAAAGCTTTCTTCAACTTGCAGACCATATCATTATTATCAGACAATTGAAATCCATTTGGTTGCTCAATGTAGACTTCTTCTTCCAGATCACCATTTAGGAAGGCAGACTTGACATCCATCTGATATACCTTGAAGTCTTTGAAAGCAGCAAATGCAAGAAGTAATCTGACTGCTTCAATTCTTGCCACCGGAGCAAAAGTCTCTTCAAAGTCAATTCCTTCTATTTGAGAGTAGCCTTTGCAGACCAATCTAGCTTTGTTTCTGATTACTTCACCAGCTTCATTTAGTTTGTTCCGGAAGACCCACTTGGTTCCAATTACATTCCTGTCTCTAGGTCTGGGAACAAGATCCCAAGTATGATTTTTCTCAATTTGCATCAATTCATCTTCCATTGCTTTGGTCCAGTTTTCATCATTGCAGGCTTCATTTATTGTTTTAGGTTCAATTTTTGAAATCAGACAGCATTCATCCTAATTTTGAGCAATATTCCTTCTAGTTTGTACACCTTTGCTTCTGTCACCTATGATCTGATCTTCAGAGTGGTTCAGTCTTACATACCTTGGAATTTTGGGAGTATCCAGCACTGCTATTTCTTGATCAGGCTCATTCAAACCTATCTCTTCTTCCTGATTTACCGGATCAGGCTGACTCTGTCTCACCGGAGAGGATTGAGTTCCTTGAACACTGTCTTGGTCATCTTCATCAAGCTCATAAAATCTTGAAGGTTTCTCAATTCCTTCATCAACTTTCACATTGGTGCTTTCTATTATCTTCCTCAATCTCTTATTGTAGCACCGGTATGCTTTGCTTTGAGTGGAGTAGCCCAAGAAAATTCCCTCATCACTTCTAGGATCAAACTTTCCTAGATCTTCATCTCTTTTAATATAACACTTGCTACCAAATACTCTGAAATATTTCACAGTAGGAGTGATGCCAAACCAAAGTTCATAGGGGGTCTTACCGATGTTGTTTCTGATTTGAACTCGATTTAGAGTGTAGACTGCGGTGCTGATAGCTTCTTTCCAAAACATTTGAGGAACATTTGCTTCCAACATCATTGTCCTAGCAGCTTCCTGGATGGTCCGGTTCTTTCTCTCAACTACTCCATTCTGCTGTGGAGTCTTAGGAGCAGACAACTGTCTCCTTATGCCCTGTTTCTCACAAAAGTCAATGAATTCACCAGATGTAAATTCACCACCTCTATCAGACCTTAGACACTTTAGTTTCAATCCGGTTTGATTCTCCACCATAGCTTTGAAGATTTTGAACTTCTCAAAAGCTTCTGATTTTTCTTTTAGAAAGGTAACCCACATCATCCGGGAATGATCATCAATTAACAACATGAAATATCTATCACCTTGCAGACTCTTGATTCTTGTCGGACCACATAGATCAGTATGTACTAATTCCAACAATCCGGTAGAAGACTGATCTTTGCTTTTGAAAGAGACTCTGCTTTGTTTACCTAACTGACATTCTTTACACACACTATTTGTAGGTTTCATCAATTTTGGAAGATCTCTCACAGCCTGAGTATTGCTTATCTTGATGATGTTATCAAAATTTACATGACACATTCTTCTATGCCATAACCAACTCTGATCAATTTGGACAAACAAACAACTTTTATTTGAACCAACCAGATGAAAGATATTACCTTTTGTCTGAGTACCGGATGCAATTTCAGTTCCAGAGTTTGTAAAGATTCTGCATTTTCCATTCTTGAACCGGAGATCATAGCCTTTGTCCACTAACTGACCAACACTGAGAAGATTGTGCTTCAATCCTTCAACATACAGTACATTTCCTGTTTTGCTCTTACCATCAAAGGAAATAGTTCCCCTACCTCTGATTCTGCCAGCAGAATTGTCACCAAACTTTACCATTCCTCCTTCATATCTTTCCAAATCTAAGAACTTATTCTTGTCACCAGTCATATGGTGAGAACATCCACTGTCAATAACCCAATCATCCTTTTCTTCCACTTGAGCAGCCAAGGCTTTTTCAACAACTTTGTGATTGACAGATTCAGAGAGTATTGAATCTTCTTCCTTGATGGCTATAAACACCCACTCATTTCCGGATTTGCTTCCTAGTTCTGATTCATCATCTGTTACTCCTTCATTGTCATCTTCTTCATGAACATAATAGCAATTCTTTTGAAACCTTTGTCTGTGAGTATTAGATCTTGCAGATCTCTCCGGACATCTTGAGGCAAAATGACCAATCTTATTGCAGTTGAAACACTTAAAGGGTAGTTTTCCTTCATACTTACCGGATCCTCTTGGCAGTCTCTTTGCAATGAGGGCTTCAAGTTGAGCTGTTTCTGCTTCTTCTTCTTCCATGTCTCTTCTTGCTTGATCATACCATGACATTTTCCTTGATGAGTTTTCACCCGGATCAAATCTCTGTTTGCCTTTCACATAGGCACTGGCTTTGAAAGCAGATTCAGTCTTGGGAGGATCATCTCCAAACTCGGTCATTTCAAATGCAGCTAGTTTGCCAGCCAGTTGTTCTCTTGTGACAGTTGTGTGGGCTCTGAATTCATCAATGGCAGCAACTTTGATTTTGTAGGCAGCAGGAAGGGATCTTAGGATTTTGCAGACAATCTCATTTTCATCTAAAGTTCCACCAGCATTTCTGATTCCACATACCAGCTCATTTACTCTTGGCATAAAGGTAGTGATGTTTTCATCATCTCTCATTTTCAATCTTTCAAATTTCCCTTTCAGACTTTGCAACCTTGCACTTTTGACAAACTCATCTCCTTCATACAGAAGTTCCAGTTTAGTTAGGATCTCATATGCAGTTGGTAGGTCAATGACATTCGAGAGATCTGAGTCATTTAATGCGCTTAGAAGAGCTTCCTTGGTCCGCAGATTGTTTTCAGCTTCTGTGATTTCATTCAGAGTTGTCGGACCACCTTGTGGAGGTACATATGGTTTTGAAATCATAGCCAAGTATGCTTTTCCCATACATTCCAAGTGACACTTCATGCGACCTTTCCAGAGAGTGAAGTTGGTTCCATCGAACTTCGGACTATCCTTCTTGTATGACAACATCCTGGATCTCCTCAAGCGGTTAAGCTCCTATCAGAGGAACTTAGCTCTGATACCAATTGTTGGATCTAGGGCATACAACTGAGAGGGGGGGGGTGAATCAGTTGTATAAAACTTCTTCTTCTTTCAAACACTTGATTCTTTGTTGTTAGTTAGCAGCATATCAAATAATCATCCATGGAAGCATAATACATAAACACAAGAGCAGATAAGCATCAACACATTGAACACCAAGATTTTGACGTGGAAAACCCGGTTAAGGGAAAAACCACGGGGTGATTAACCCAAGAATTATTCTCTGTTAGAAGAATAAAGAAAAATGAATGGCACATGCCAATAAGGGCTCACTGCCCGAGCACACTGCTCACAAAGAGGCCCACTGCCTACAAGGAGACACACTGTCTACAAAGTGATAAAAATCACAGTCTTGAACTGGAGAATGACATCTCTACCATGTCCGGATCAGTTCCAATTAAGCCCAACAATCTCTGCTCTGCCTTTCGCACGTTTCTTCGCTATGCCACACTCATCCACACACCACACCTTGAAATGAACTCACAAACCGTTATTTATACAAGACATAGACTTAGGAACAAACATCTAAGTCGGCAAACAACCATAGGAGTATCCGCAAGATGAATAACACATCCGGTCGGCCATCACAAGAACATTCGCAGGATGAACAACTCATCCGGTCGGCTAAACAGAGCAAGAACTTCATCCGGAAGAATAACTTCAATTCCGGGCTCTACCATCAATGTGGACCAACAACACAACCTAAACATGATCCAAGAACCTTCACAAGCCTGTCTGAATGTCCGGATACATCCGCACTTCCTCTACTTACTGGGATCTCTTGTCTTCCTCATCCGGAACTTCAAGAACACAGTCTGTCGCCACTGTCATAATGCAAGAGGTACTTCCGGACCTCCAAATCATACACAAATCAGGATGACACATCACAAGGACATCCCAAACACTCCGTCCAATCCGCAGATTAGGATAATGCAATTCCGGACCTCACCGGACCTTTTTGTGATCCTCTGTCACCTCTGGATACTTGCCGGAACCGGTTCTATACCGACACCCACAACTCCTTCAGATCTTCATGCGGACCTCTGAAATCTTAACTGAAGCATCTCAAGACTCATATCTACTAACCCTTTAATCCGCATCCTCCGGTTCTCATCCTATACAGTACATTTGCCTTCTTCTCATCACTGTTCTTCACTGTTCCTGACTGAGGCTAATTTTCTCAATATCCTCAGCACACAGCTCATCAAATCCTTCTTGTCAATGCAATATGAGTATGTTGACATCAATGACAACACTGGCTCACCATTCTAACAACTGGATCTGCTCAACAAGTGTAACTAACTAGGTTAGCCAGAACAAGTGCACACATCAAGAAGCCTTAGATACATGCTTTCAAGAACTTCATTGTAGCCTACGGATCAAGCACACACCTTCAGTACATTTTGGAGTCATCTAGAAACAACATAGAATCACTTGGGAGCTAACAAATCCAATCGTAACAGATCTCACTTGAAGATAACAGATATCACTTGAAGACACATCACAGACTGCTTCTCAACAGACATGTCAAACTTTGTTGATCAGTAACTTGCTTTTCGGACACCAAATCACAAATCCTTTGGAATGAAGATAGATAAGGACCTTATAAGCTTAAGTCTAGAACCACAAAACCAAAATCCAATCTGCGGAGAAATGCGGAGAAAAATACTATCTCCCTGTCACTTTGCAAACATTTCTAGGCACAATCTTCAAACTGGTGAATAGAACTTTTTCTGCGCAATGATCCGGACCACCAAATTTTGGATTTAGTATCTTCAAACACTTCTCTAAATCATATCCAAATATCATACTCTGGTCTTCAATATAGATAAAATGCGGAGCAAAATACTGAGACAGTGTTCTTAACATGACAACTCAATCAATCAACAAACAACAATATCAAAAGATATAGTTGGCGCCAATAACAACACAACCATGTTGACATCAATGACAACACCAGTTAGCACATACTTGCAATAGTGTTAACCTTTCCACTTTGTCCCCAATACAGAAGATGAGACTTGGGACAATTTTTCAAACCACTGCACAGGAAGAGATATTGAAATCTCATATGGAGGACAACGAGCTGATGGAAGATGCATCAACAATTTATGTAGAAATAATGGCTGGAATAAGAAGAAATACATCCTTGGCCCCTACTACACAAATGAAAAATTTAATGGAATTAATCAATTCTCATTTTGAGTCTCTGGAAAAAGTTAGAGAAAAGAAAGTAAGGGTAGAGATTGATGACAAAAGGTTAGTAGAGCTAAATGATAAAGTTTCTCAAGTAAAAGTTTTGTTAGAAAAGAGTATAGAGTATGCACAGACTACTATCAAAGAGGCTAGTGAAATATATCAGATCTATCTTACATGGCCTGAGAAAACAAAGGACCTAAAGGAGAAGATAAATGGATGGGAAGCCAAAATATGAACATCTCCAAAACATATGATCTAGTGAAGGATGTTGTTGGCCATCAAATGGCATAAGTTAAGACTATTCACTCTAATATACATAAGTTGCAAATGTAGAGAGAGGTCATAAAACATAGAATGAGTTAGCTTCGGGAGATAGTGGGCTTCAAAATTAAATCTATGGCTAGACTTGTAGTAGCTGCAGAACAGACAAGGCAAATCACTGAGGCCCCTACTACTGTGAAGAAGGAAGAAGATTTGGTGTCTGAGATTAATGGACACATATTAGTTTTGAGTGATGCTAAAGTTAGATGGGATCAAGATGTAACTCAACTAAGGAAACTTTATTCAGATATTCTCCCAGCAAAGCAATAAGATATTGTGATTTCACTTGTATATAAATGCGGATAGTAGAAAAATAATTTTGAAGTTTTAGCAACGTGTACATATTTTTGTATCATACACCTTTGCCATTGATGTCAAAAAGGGAGAATGAAGCATGTGAAAAACATTTGAAAAGTAAGAAGAAAAGCATGAAGTTAGGGGGAGCAGTGTAACAATTTTTCACATCAAGTGTTGCCATCAATGCCAAAGGGGGAGATTGTTGGCAACTTGGCAAACATCATTAAGAGAGAGACACTACTAGTATGATGAAGAGTGATTGTGCATGATGTTTGAAGGTGTTGTCATTGATGGAAACAAGAAAAGGAATAAGGTTGGGACAAAGATTTCAGTCTGATGAAGAAGACTTAGTCATTTTGGCTAAGTGTTGGCAATATACAAGAGACAACGACATAGAGACAGTGTAATGGCTGGCATTGGTCCACAGTTGAAGATCAGATCATGCGGTTTTGGTATGTTGTTTGCAAGTCCTTAGGTGATCTTATATCCAAGATTTTAACTCTTGCTAAGTACCAGAAGCATATCTTCAAACAACCTAAGTCTAACAAAGTAGAATACAGTGTTATTTAGAGCAGAACACTCAGTTGATTTGGTCAGCATTCCTCTGGTGTTGCATATCTTGTTATGTAGTTTTGATGTGTTGTAAAAACTTGTATGAAGTGTCTAAATCTAGAGTTGTAGGTTCTAAGATCCATCAGAAAGATATTTGTGAGTGTCTGAGTATCGCTACTTGGTTTGGCAGAACTTGACTGTGATAGGGCATGTGTTTTTGTGGTCTACGTTTTGCTGCAAAAGGATATTTTTCTTTGCGGTTTGGAGGTATGATCTATGATGTCTAAGGAGTCTCTGATATGATTTTGAGCAAGTATTGTGATCTGCAGTGAAAGATGTAGTCTAACAGATAGACTGAGTCAGTAACAGTCTGTGTTTAAGGCCGACATGACAGTGTGATTTGTTTGTGGTAAGTTCCATTGTTTGGAATCTTATCCTAAGTGGTTCTATAGCTAGAGCTAACATATTTAAATGTGATTCAAGTGTTGTTTGGGTCCATTGTGCATCATGGTGAATGTATTTGGATGACAAGTTACGTAAGGCATGACTACATGTTATATCTTTGTAGGATGACCTAATATGAAGAATCTAAGTGTTGCGGATATTTATATAAGATCAAATTCAGTGTTTGGATGAGATGGCATGAATATGAATGTGGGTGTGATATGTGAAGTACATAAAAAGTTACAAGAGTAGAAGAAGAAAGATCTTGTTTAATGTAAAAGCAGAGCAGTGAAATAGAGTAGTCAAGATGAAGAGTTTTGAAATAGTATTTCTGAGCTTCATTGGAATTGTAAGCATGCATTCTTAGATGCAATAAGAGCAATTCATTTTGGTAGTGAGCCACCTCCTTCCTTCTTTCTTTCTCTAGGCAGTGAGCCTTCTTGCAATGAGCACTTCTTTTGGGCAGTGAGCCTTCTTTGTAATTTGGTATTGTTCCTACATAATATATTGTGAGCTAACACTCACTGTGGTTTTTCCCTTTTTGGGTTTTCCATGTAAAAATACTGGTGTTCATGTGTGATGCATTGTGGTTGCTTCTTATGTGTTTAATTTTCTTTATTGTTGCATGTGGTAAATGGATTACTAGTTTAATAAGTAAAAGGTTTAATAGAATATTGATTCACCCCCCTCTTAGTATTCTGGGTGTTCAACAAAGGTTTGTTCATATCTCTTGGAAAAACTGTGTTGTTTTAGGTCCCACGTCTCTTAAAAGATGCCACTTGAGTGATGTACAGATTGGAAGGATCAATATGCTTGTGATGGGATTATGATTAGGGTTGATTAATGGATGGGATTATTAGGGATGGGGAATAATTGGATTAATGTGAACATCTAGGTTGAGATAATGAAGATAATGGATTGGATTAGGATGGATGAAAGGGTATTAAGTGGATCAGGTCCAATTGGATTAATATGACATTATAAGGTGATAATGGATGAAGGATTAGGCACAATTAGGATTATATGATGAGATGATTAGGATGAGGGCTAGTGGATTATTATGTGGATTATGGTAGACTTGGTTAAGCTCAAATTATGGGATTAGATTAAGCTCTTGAGTGATGGGATTATGATTAGGGTTGATTAATGGATGTGATGATTAGGGATGGGGAATAATTGGATTAACATAAGCATCTAGGTTGAGATAATGAAGATAATGGATTGGATTAGGATGGATGAAAGGGGATTAAGTGGATAAGGTCCAATTGGATTAAGATGACATGATGAGGTGATAATGGATGAAGGATTAGGCACGATTAAGACTAGATGATGAGATGATTAGGATGAGGGCTAGTGGATCATGATGTGGATTATGGTAGACGTGATTAAGTTCAAATGATAGGATTAGATTAAGCTCTTGAGTGATGGGATTATTAATAGGGTTGATTAATGGATGGGATGATTAGGGATGGGGACTAATTGGATTAAGATGAGCATCTATATTGAGATAATGAAGATAATGGATTGGATTAGGATGGATGAAAGGGGATTAAGTTGATAAGGTCCAACTGGATTAAGATGACATGATGAGGTGATAATGGATGAAGGATTAGGCATGATAAGGATTAGATGATGAGATGATTGGGATGAGGGCTAGTGGATTATAATGTGGATTATGGTAGACTTGACTAAGCTCAAATGATAGGATTAGATTAAGCTCTAGAGTGATGGGGTTATTATTACGGTTGTTTAATGGATGAGATGATTAGGGATGAGGACTAATTGGATTAAGATGAGCATCTATGTTGAGATAATGAAGATAATGGATTGGATTAGGATGGATGAAAGGGGATTAAGTGGATAAGGTCCAATTGGATTAAGATGATATGATGAGGTGATAATGGATGAAGGTTTAGGCACGATTAAGATTAGATGATGAGATGATTAGGATGAGGGCTAGTGGTTTATGGTAGACTTGATTAAGCTCAAATGATGGGATTAGATTAAGCTCTTGAGTGATGGAATTATTATTAAGGTTGATTAATGGATGGGATTACTAGGGATGGGGACTAAATGGATTAAGATGAGCATCTATATTGAGATAATGAAGATAATGGATTGGATTAGGATGGATGAAAGGGGATTAAGTGGATATGGTCCAATTGGATTAAGATGACATGATGAGGTGATAATGGATGAAAGATTAGGAATGATTAGGATTAGATGATGAGATGATTAGGATGAGGGCTAGTGGATTATGATAGACTCGATTAAGCTCAAATGATGAGATTAGATTAAGCTCTTAAGTGATGGGATTATTATTAGGATTGATTAATGGATGGGATGATTAGGGATGGGGACTAATTGAATTAAGATGAGAATCTATGTTGAGATAACGAAGATAATGGATTGGATTAGGATGGATGAAAATGGATTAAGTGGATAAGGTCCAATTGGATTAAGATGAAATGATGAGATGATAATGGATGGAGGATTAGGTATGATTAAGATTAGATGATGAGATGATTAGGATGAGGGCTAGTGGATTATGATGTGGATTATGGTAGACTTGGTTAAGCTCAAATGATGGGATTAGATTAAGCACTTGAGTGATGGGATTATTAGGGTTGATTAATGGATGGGATGATTAGGGATGAGGACTATTTGGATTAAGATGAGCATCTATGTTGAGATAATGAAGATAATAAATTGAATTAGGATGGATGAAAGGGGATTAAGTGGATAAGGTCCAAATGGATTAAGATGACATGATGAGGTGATAATGGATGAAGGATTAAGCACGATTAGAGTTAGATGATGAGATGATTAGGATGAGGGCTAGTGGATTATGATATGGATTACAGTAAACTTGATTAAGCTCAAATGATGGGATTGGATTAAGCTCTTGAGTGATGGGATTATTATTAGGGTTTATTAATGGATGGGATGATTAGGGATGGGGACTATTTGGATTAAGATGAGCATCTATGTTGAGATAATGAAGATAATGGATTAGAGTAGGATGGATGAAAGGGGATTAAGTGGATAAGGTCCAATTAAATTAAGATGACATGATGAGATGATAATGGATGAATGATTAGGCATGATTAGGATTAGATGATGAGATGATTAGGATGAGGGCTAGTGGATTATGATGTGGATTATGGTAGACTTGATTAAGCTCAAATGATGGGATTAGATTAAGCTCTTGAGTGATGGGATTATTATTAGGGTTGATTAATGGATGGGATGATTAGGGATGGGGAATAATTGGATTAAAATGAGCATCTAGGTTGAGATAATGAAGATAATTGATTGGATTAGGATGGATGAAAGGGGATTAAGTGGATAAGGGAATTGGATTAAGATGATGATGATGATGTGATAATGAATGAAGGATTACACATGATTAGGATTAGATGATGAAATGATTAGGATGAGGGCTAGTGAATTATGGTCTAGACTTGATTAAGCTCAAATGATGAGATTAGATTAAGATCTTGAGTGATGGGATTACGATTATGGTTTATTAATGGATGGGATGATTAATGGATCATGTAGATTATGAGAGACTTGATTAAGACATGAAATTAGGACTTTAAGAAATATTAAGTAATTTCAAGTCTTAATTAAAGTCCTGATTTCATGATCTCCTAAACCCTAAACCCTATAAATGTAAGTCCTAATTTCATGTCTTAATTATTTAGTCCTAATTTCATCTCTTAATTAATGTCATATTTTTATCTCTTAATTGCAAACTTCCTATAAATGCACGTCCTAATTTCATCTCATAATTGAAAAAATCTTAATTAAAGTCCTAATTTCACCTCCTAATTGCAAATTATTTTAAATAAAGTTCTAATTGAACATCTCTTAACTAGTGTCCTAATTTCATGTCCTTGAACAAGTTAATTAAGAAACAAATATGAATGGGAAATAAATATATATGTTATCAAAGAACCAACAATACTATTATAACATTCTACAAGTAAGAAAATTTCAAGTATAGGAATCATAATTATAAGTCAAAATATATAGTCAAAATCACAATGCATGAGTCCTAATTCAAGGTTTTGGACTCCTAGATTATAGTAAATTGTAAAATATACAATTTCTTTGATTTCAAGTGATTCCATCACACATAGGATGTATAAGTAATGACAATTATGTTTTCTAGTTGTAGGAGACCTAAAAGAAAGATGATAAAAAGTATAATGAACAAGTAAGTATGTGTACAATTAGTGCAAGTAAATAAATTAAACACAAATAGATGAGTCGTAACTATAAGTTAGGTGAGAAAATTATAATAGAAACTCCTTACATTCAAGTAATGTGTAGCATAGGAAAATCCAATATTAATGTCACATGTTGAATGCACCAGTAGTGACAATCATGCCAATTGATTGTAGGAGACCTGAAATACATTAAACTAAACTAAATCCAAAAGTTATTATTAAAGTAAATTAAACTTACCTAATTTTTTAAACTTAGCTAGGGTATGGCTTAAGGGGAGATGCAATCAATTAGTATTTTGGTAAGGGTGTGCTAGTAAATCAATTAACTATAAATATACTTATTCCTAAACTCACATTCTAAACCCAATTCATTGAAGTTATTAAATTAAATCTCAGTTATCTAACTTATGGGACATAGCTAGGGGATGGCTTGAGGAGATATGCAATCAATTAGTATTTTGGTAAGGGTGTGCTAGTAAATCAATTAACCATAAATATACTTAATCCTAAACTTGCATTCTAAACCCAATTCATTGAAGTTATTAAAGTAAATCATAGTTACCTAACTTATGGAACATAGCTAGGGGATGGATTAAGGGGAGTTAAGAGGATGGCTTAAGGGGAGATGCAATAAATTAACTATCAATCTTTATAGTCCTAAACTCACATCCTCGAACAAATCCTAAATCATAATTACTTAATTTATGAAACATAGCTAGGGGATGGCATAAAGGGAGCTAAGAGGATGGCTTAAGGGGACATGAAATCACTTAATAATTTGGTTAGAGAATGACAATAAATCAATTAGTGCTATCAAGTAAATATGTATACAACTATACATTAGTCAAAAAATAAAGTTTAAAAGTTTAAAAATTTCTACTTACCTACAAACCATTTAAAAAATTTACACCATTATACCATCTGCATCCTCTCTCTTTTGTAATGCATCTATGATTGCCTTATGATCTTCCATAGAAAGTGTCCATAACTTTTTTGTGATAGGTCTCCCTTGATATCTCACTAAATGTAGGTGCTTCACAAAGTGACTTGTTATAATAATTGCCACTTTGTTAGAATAATATTGCATTTTAACAAAGTGACAATTATTATAACAAAGTGACAATTATTATAACAAAGTGACACAGGATTTTGAAAATAATAATTGCCCATCAGGTGTTTCACAAAGTGACTTGTTATAAACTCCTTAATTGTTGTAGGTGGCATATTAATACCACGTTCTTGTATAATTTGATTAATATGAAAAGTACAACATATATATCGAAAAACATCATAATAATAGTGAAATTGTACATTAGTTTTACAACAACAAAAACTTGTTTCTTATTAATCTTGACATACCAAGGTTCACATTTCTAAAATGATTTTTGACTTATGCTAATTTTTTTATAACTGAATCATCTAGAAATTTTCTATATAATTCTATTTGAGTCATGTCTAAAATATGTTTTGAATAAAGATCATGATTTTTTCACCCCACCCTTAATTTCAAAACATTTCTAGCATTTGATGAAACCCTTGTATTATCATGCCAATATTTTTCAATCAAAGACCTGATTTCATTATTTAATTTCATGTCAGACCTTGGGAGTCTACCACTAAAAGTCCAACATTGGTTAATTGGATCATCTTCAATACTTACTCTTCTATTTGCTGCTCTTCTAAAAGTTTTAGCATGCACATGGGTGAGTGTACCTGTCTTACTTATCATTATTTTGCTCAAAACTAATTTATTGACTAAAGTAGTTGTTATTGCTTGAAGTGCTACATTCTTATCTTTAGATAAACTCATTTTTACAATAGAATCAATAGCATTAGCAACATTAGACATAACTTGTTCCATTGATTCATCCACCTTTTTGGGTTTTACAAATATGCCTAATTTTTCATTACTTTTCGCATTTTTGATATTCTCATCAATTGCATTACAAGTTGACATTGAAATCCAAAATTTTTTGTATAAAAAAATAGTTTATATAATCTATTTTCATGGGTTTGAATTTGTCTCCAAGATATATTACCATGAAGATTATCCAAAACCTTACTTTCAATTTAAAAAAAAATTATTTTCACTCATACAAGGGTTTTCATTTTCGTTTTTTGTTGTGTTGTTTCTAATAGAAGAATTTATATCAACAATGTAATATCTAAATTTATTTAAATCACTAATCTCATTAATGTTTAAGAGATTTGAAGACATACCTAGATTCATTTTTGTTTAATAGTGAAAAGAGGGGTTTTGGTTTCAAGGGTAAATCCTCCTTTCACTCCAACATTCAAGGACATAAACTGAGTGAGGCCACAATCTCTTACAAGAGGGCTCTACTACAGATTTAGTGTCCTTTAGAATGAAGAGGAAACTTGGAATTTTCTAATTAATTAATCAATTAAAGTCCAATTATGCTTAAAACCCTAATTTCATAAAATCATGAACAAATAGACAAATCTCGACAAATGCTTGCACACAGAGATATAAAATGACAATTAGACACATACCAGATTTCGAGATTCAGTGTATGAAAAAGTTGGGGACTAATGAGCGGGCACCAAAGTCCAATGTACCAGTTTCTGTCAGGATCTCTGAAGAATGTCTGTAACTCAATTCTGTTGTTCTAAAGATTTTATTATTTTAGGATCTGGAGGACTAATGAGCAGGCACCCTAGTCCAGGTCTTGATTTTTTGCTTTTCTCTACACTTTCGACACTCTATTTTGCTTCCTTGCAACTCCACTTCTTCTGCTTCTACAACTTGTAACCTGCAATCACAGAAAAAGGGGTTGGGAGTTGTATTGTTTAGAGGCTTGCCTTGGTCAAGCTCCAGAGAGACATTCAAGTCTTTTGAACACTGTTGCCAGATAAAGTGTGCATAACCCTATGGGATAGAGGCAAAATCCAAATGATAAATGATTGAAAACACAAAGAAATGTCACCTTAGAGGTGTAGCTCACATGTAGATAATAATTTCTCACATCATGAGAAGATGAAGTCAAATCTGCATAACAAACACAATAACAAGACAAGTCTGCTCTGGTACAATGAATATCTTTAATGCTCTAAAATCACAAGTGCGCCAAAAGTTCATAATCATCTTCTAGTTTACAAATGAATCCCTAAACATGCTTATATATGCAACTAAACAACTTCCCGCTAAGAATTTCATAATTCAAACTTGAGGCGTCGGCATAGGACCTAATAACGGTCATATAACTGACACCTAGATTTAGGTCCTGACCTAAAATAGAGAAAGACTATGGCGCGAGTGCCAAAGTCCTCCCTCCCTATTTTAGTCAGGATTCATCACAATAGCACCCACTAGGTCCTATTTTCCATAAAATGTAGGAGTTTTCTCATCAGGAGTCAACATGAATATGCAAGATGCTTATAATAAATTCTAAGGACCCGAGAGCTAAACCTTAAGAGGGAAAAGCCCCCAAGGGGACATTTTTTGACATAACATTTAGCCCCCACTTTAATGTATGTATAAACGCAAGGCCAATACATGTATTAAAGTACGGTCAAAACACAACAAACACGCCAAGCATGGTGAAAACATGCCAAACACACTGAAGATAGTGACAGACATGGAAAACATGGAGAAGATAGTTACAGTCATGCAAAACATAGAGAAGACAGTATTGAAGACATGCAGAACATAGTGAATACAATGAATGCAGTGATTATTTATTTTTCATTTTCTCATATTATTTAGTGGAAAATTGTAGCTTTGTCTCAACTAGGTTAAGTACTACTATTTCACCATGCTAAACATTGGAAGGACAAGGATTGAATGTGGGGTCAATCTACAAGTTACTTGTCTATCCCTTATGCTCGCGTTATCTAATTTCAAGAGCCTAGCTAAGGTTTTGTTATGTGTTTTGTGCATAAACCAAGTAAAAACCCTAATTATGCCTTAAACCAGAGATATTTAGAAACTAACAATGAAATAGGTAAAACTGATCACAGAAATGCAGAGAACGAGTTTCAGAGATCGTGCACCCAAATTTTGAGAGTTGACTAGACTAGGGCACCTGCTCCTTAGTCTTGAGAGTTCTCGACATGGAAAATCCTTTACACAGGCTGCCTGGCACTCCCAAATGGCTTCTAGATCCTAGAAATTCCCCCCAGTTGAACTAGGGCGCTCGCTCTTTAGTCTTGCAAGTGTCAAAATTCATAAATTCAAAAGTCTGTGACGAATGTACTATAATATCCACCTTTCTATAGCTTCTTTCTATCAGAACCTGCAAAACATGATCTGCACCTACAAAAGAAGGAGAAATATGTTGTGGCTATATAGGAGCTTGCCTCAGTCAAACCCTGTCTTTGGTATTTCTACCTCAACAATATCCAGAGATAAAGATTTGCAGAAGTGTGTGCAAACCTAACAATGCGTATGCAGAAATATCAAGCCCCAGATGTTTCAATCAAGGGAAGATCAACAACTTTCTTTGAATCAATAAACACATACACTTCACCTCAAGGAGATGAAAACAAATGAAGACTTGCATAAACAAGAAGGCGAATCAACAATGTCCGCGGATGATCTCCAAGCTCGATGTTGGAGGCTTCAACCCTTCTCCCGATCATAAAAAGGGTGTACAAACCCTAGGAAGAGTAAGATAGACTCAAGATTTTGATTCCTAATCTCCATCCATTGTCTCCATGATAGCAAATACAAAATACTTTCAAGAGCTTCAACAAAGTCACTAATCTTCAATGGCAATTTTGGTAGAGTTTTGGCATCAAGCTTGCATAAGAATTGTGTGTGATAAAATGATTTTCAAATGTCTTTTTATATCTAGCTTTAGGGAAATTCAAATTTCAAAATAACATCTCAATATCACATGAAAACTGAGAATTTGAAAATGGAATCCTGAGGCATACGGCAAGAGCCGACACCCTGCCAAAATTCAAAATCCTAGGAAATAGGGGAGGACTAGGGTACGTGTGCCCAAGTCCAAGCCCCCATTTTCCACTTAGATCTACTTTTTTGGGGTCCCAGTGACCTATAATTCAAATTCCCTTTCCAGGTTCTATCAAAAGGTTACCTCGAAAAGTGAATATTTTGTAACTAGACTTAGTCAATCAGGGTTTCAGGAAGGTCAGAAAGAGAAAGGTTGAGAGGTCACCCAAAGCGAGGAGCTAAACCGAGGGAAATTGTACCATACCATACAGGAGGACAATTTTTGATGTTACATTTAGCCCCCACTTGAGCGGCCATATGACACTACGTGCATATACAACTAAAGGAAAGTAAATGCATTAATCATGAAAAGGATACCCAAAAGGATACTGTAGAGGAAGCCAAAGTGTTGTCACCAAAAAGAAAGAAGCCCCCAAGTCTGTAATCCTGCAAGACCACAAAGTTAGGAACCACAACCTGCAAAGGAACATTTGTCAAAAAATCAAAACCAAATCAACCTGCAACCACCACCAATGAGTCAGTACCAAAAACACTAAGGGGGTTGAGTGACGAGACATGATGAGGGAGGAAATCGAGGGAGATATATGCCCCCCCTTATTTTTTCTTGCTTAGTCAAAAAATGAGAAACAAGGAGATATCCACGTGTGTCAATTTCAAGGGGAACTTGATGAGAAATGTGTTATGAGGGTCATTTGAAGAAACTGTTGATAACTGAGAGGGGGGGGTGAATCAGTTATCTTAATTATTTTAACTTTTCTGTTCTTTATCAACTAGTACAGAATCAAAACACATAAGCTTAAATGAACATGAAAGTAGAAATAAACTCAGTACACATGACACAATGTTTTTGATATGGAAACCCTATTAAGGGAGAAAACCACGGGGTGATTAACCCAAGAATGTATTCTCTGTTAGAAGAATAGAAATACAAAATGGCACTTGCCAATTAGGGCTCACTGCCCAAGCACACTGCTCACAAGAGGCTCACTGCCTACAAGAGACTCACTGTCTACAAGTTATAAAGAGAGTAACAAGATACTTGAACTGATGAGAAGCATCCACATATGCTGGAGTTTAGTTCTGGTTAGGCTTTGTATACTGATCTACTACACTTCATTCTTCCTTTTCTTTTGTGATGCTATCCTTTCACATACCAGACCTGCTTTACTACTTTCACACTATTCTTCTACTTTTGTTCGCACACCACAACACACAACACACCCCTTCATATCCAAATCCATCCAGTATATATATCTGCACAACGGATTTTATCCTCTTTCTAGTCGGCATCCGGAATAGTCAATATTTTCCCAAACTCTAGTCTATCAGCTGAATCCTTGCTCACCAAGTGATACGGATCAAGGAGATACTTAGAGAAGTCATCTAACATGTCAGCCAATCATGGATGATACCTTAAGAACCTTGATCACCATCAATATCTCATCTGAAATAATTCTGATGCTCTGTCTGTCAGTTCTTCCTCTGTCTACTCTGCTAAACTGGACCCCAATACTTAGATACTCATATCTCTTCACTCTCTTATCATCAGAGGCTCAATCCCTAGAATCTATTAGTCAAGGTATTCATCTTGACTTCCCCAAGTCTGCACTTTACAAAGTTACTTCCTCTAAGAGATCTGGACCTGACAGTCGGATCTTGATGCATACTCTGTTCTTGGTCAGCGAACCACAACATTCTTCAATCTGACTTCCAGTATGAGCACACCATGTCCTGCGGATGGGTGGGGTGAACTTTGTTGCCATCAATGAGAACAATCATGAAGCCATAAAGTGTCTCTTGCCAACAATCTCCCCCTTTGGCATTGATGGCAACACTTAGTGAAAAATGACTAAGTGTCACACTATACTCCCCCTTGGCTGATGCTATGTTCTTATGTACATTTTTCGGAGCTCCCCCTTAGCTGGACTCCTCATTTTTCACTGCTCCTCACTCCCCCTTTGACATCAATGGCAAAGGGTGGGGTCCGCATACCAAAATTTCAAAAATAATCTATACTTAGCCACATAAAACATATATACATGTTTTCCCTACATATACTGAAATATATCTGAAAAAGTGGTCTTTAGCTGTACCACTTCTGTCACCCAACTATTCTTCATCCTATCCAAAATTGAGATGTGACCACTCAACAAGAATGCAAAAACTTCTGCCCTTTTTAGATTTGTTGGATCACTGGTCCGGGCTGTAGTCTGGGCATCACTTAGGGCCTCATGCATGGCCTCTAACTTAGGGATAATGATCCCTCTAAGTTCACTCAACCTACTTATTCTATTTTTCTTTTCCTTCTCAAGTTTCTTAATTTCATTCAAGACTGCAATAGTCTGATATTCTTGATTGATTACGGGAGATGAGAGAGGATCAAAACTTTGAGACAAACTTAGTAGTTTATCTTCTTGCTCTTTTACTTTCTTATCAACATCTTTGGTCACTTTGGACCAGGATAAACAAAATTTATAAATATTTCTACCATCTTTGAGAGCATTTTCTAAACTCTTTATCCCAATATTCATAACTCTCCTATCATTTGAGATTAGACCCTGTACTTCAGAGAATCTCTTGTCCAAAAATTCTTTCCTGACTTTCTCTTCTGCTGCTTTCTCTAAAGAATCGAAATGTGTGTTAACAGAATTTACAAGAGACTTTAGATTACTAGATGTGGATGCTGTAGGATCCTTTTGGAAGGATGGCATGATCTTTTCTAGTACATTGGATGCAGTTTCTATAAGCTCACAGTCTTCCATGTGAGACTTCAACATTTTTTCTTTTGCCTTAGCTTGAGTGAAGGAAGCTAGTTTCATGGTTTGGACCAGAGAGAGGGAATCAAAATTGAATGGACCTTGAAGCAATTCTAGTTCATCAAATTCCATCATTTCTTTGGTCAAGAACTCTTTGACTGCTTCTGCTATGTCTCTTGCTGGAGACAGAATTTTCTCCTCTTTTGTAGCCTTACCACTATCATCTATGGCCTTCTCTGTTGGAGCTTTCTCTCCTTCTGCAGCCTTGCTACTGTCATCTTCTTTCTCTTTTGCTTCTTGACTGATCTTCTCTTGTACTCTTTCTTTTTCTTTCAATCTGGAGTCTGTAGGGGAAACCGGAGGGGAAATGTTAGTTTGATGATGGACCTCTTCTTCTGGAGCAAAGGAATCTAAGTCCCTACCTTTTTGTTCACCTGTCTCCTTTACCTCTTCTACCACTGTCTCAGTAGATTCTTCTTTGTTATCCATTCCCGAGGGATCATCACTTAAATCCTCTACAACAGGAATATTGAATCTTTTATAGGCTTTCTAGAGGATTTCTTCTGTTTCTTATGCCACTTTATCAGTTTCTCTAAGCATGAGCTGATTCATTCTAGCCTTACTCCGAAACTCATCCTTGCAATCTTTGAAGATCATATTCATTTGCTTCTGAGTAATTGAAGGAAAGAGCTGAATGGCTATCTATTCTCGGATCTCAAGATCCTTTTCCCTAGCATTATTTTTTATTATCTCTAATTCCTTCTCTAGGCTTTTGGGAATGAGAGATATAATTTCAATAAAAGCCTTATTGTATATTTTCAAGTACTTAACTGTGGCTTCCTCCAAGATCTTTTTATCTGCATCATTGTATGCATCATAGAATTCTGTTATTGGTTGTAGGTTCCCATCCATAGTAACTGCTTTAACTACATCATCGAAGGACAGAGTGGGCCTTTCAACAAAGTCTTCTGCCATCTCTTCCTTGTCTTTACCGGTAGAGGGTTCACCAGATACTTTCTTCTTTTTCCTCATTTTCCTTACCTCCTCATCTGACTCAGTCTCTTCATCATCCTTCTGACTGATGTAAGACCTTGTGGCCTTGTCTTAGTTTTTTTCTCTACTTTACCGGATGATTTTGCTTTCAGTTTTGATGTCTTTGAGCTCTTATCAGTGGTAGGTGCAGACCTCTTAGAGGATCTAGTCCAGGAGGGTGCTTCTACCGGATCACTTTCCTTTTCTACTTCTTCCTTCTCTTTCTCTGCCCTTTCCATCTTCTCTCTGTTAGCATCAATTGCTTCTTTTGATATGCCAAATCTTTTGGCAACATTCTCTACTTCTTTTCTCACTTTTCTCTTTATCTCTGGTTGTCTAAGTTCCACATGAATCTTTACACTCAACTCTTCAAAGGTTCCAAACCTTTCTGCCTTTGGATCCTTGGGCTAACTTAGCATGTGCTGAACATGCAGCTCTACAATTTTCTCATCCACTTCATACCCCATAGGCATGATCCACACTATTCTTGGTTCCACTGCCTCCATTAGGCACTGATCAGTTTCTACCATAAAGCAAACTGTATTCTTATATTTTTCAACTAAGGATTTGGGAATTCTCTCTCTGGCTTGCATCATGTTCTAAAAGTTCTTAAAGTATCCCCAGAGTGTTGTATTCTATGCATTGGCATCACCAATTCCATGTAGATAGTCTCTGATTTGAATTGCTACTGATCTATCATTCTGCCATATCCACCCATTAGATCCGGGTAGCTCATTCATGTAGTAGAAGAATATATAGAGTATCAACCCACCATATTTGAAGGAGTTCTTCTTATCCTTCTTTCTCTTCTGCAAATTTTCTAAAAGTTGGTTTAGAAGGAGCTCACAAAGATCATAGTCAGCATTATTCCTTAACATTTCATAAGCAGTATAAACAGCAGTTTCGGATACTGAATTCTCCCTACTGGAGTGATATATCTTATAACCAATTATCATTGATGCAAACTTGATATCCGGATCTGTGATATCCTCAATAGTCATTGCTCTTTTATCAAACTTCGATCCGGTAGCCTCACTTACAATTTGGTTTTTGACAGATTTGAGTGTTGGCATTCCACCGGTTGAGTGTAATCCGGTTACAGCCCTAATGGCATCCTTAGTGATCTTAAATGGCCTGTTCAACCACATGAAGTTGTCATGCATTCTGCTCAAAACATACCAGACCCATTCATCTTCTGGAAAATAGGGGAAATGAATGCATTGTGCAAAATGTTTATCCTGGATAGCCTTATACTGTGGTTTGAGCTCAAATGAGTCATCAATTAACTGATTGTAATAGATATCCATTAGCTTGGATTCTCCAAACTCTTCAATATTCACATGAATGTAAACCCTAACATCTTCAACATGCAAAATACCATGCGGAATGCTGGAAAATGCACCTGAGGGATCCACTTCTAGAGATTTGTATGGATGCTTCTTAAATTTAGGGCGTGGCCTATCAGAAATCTTCACCACATTCGGAGTAGCCATTTTTCAAAGATTTGCAGAGAGATATTTAAGAACGGAAAATACCTTTTACACTTCTAGGTTTCACAGAGTGAGCCGGATTGATTTCTGGATGAATCGACTTCTGCAGATGATCTTTGATGGGCTTGAGGAAATTTGTTGCAGAGTTCCTTTTCACTTCTTCTTGAATGCAGAATGAACAAATGTTTAATAAGAAAAACCCTTATATTGCTCTGCAAACCCTAATACCAAGTTGCAATAAATGCTTAACTTAAGTCATTCCAGTTTGCCTTGTTTTCCTTATTCGGATGACTTGATGAACTGAAACAATCTTGTTCTAAGCATCTTGTGGATCTTCCATATCTTAACCATAGTTTATTTAGATGTTTCTCTGAGAACCCTTTAATCCACAACTCTCCTTGTGCCAGTTTCGGCACCAATTAACTGGCTGGGGGAAAATGTTTTTCTTGTGTCTCCCCCTGAGCCAGAGCTCACTTTTTAATTTTTGGAAGAAATATCAACACCAAATTTTGGTGCGGATCCATCCCCTACATTTTCTGTACTTCTCTTCACCCAAATCTTGTTCATCTCACTTTGAACTTCATCCACATTCACTTTTCCTTTTCCTTTGTCTTGATTCTGATTAAGATGCACCGGACCCCTTTTTTCTTGATTCTTGCTTCTATAGAATTTGGCAATATGACCGAATCTATTGCAATTGTGGTAAACAACATTTCTTTGCATATTTGAATGATATGCTCTTGATCTGCATTGATTAGACATATGTCCCATTCTATTGCATGCAAAGCATCTACCATTGAATAAATTGTTCATTTGCATATTTCTGTATTCATGAGATTTGTGACCATACCTTTTACAGTTGAAACACTATTCAGAGAAGGATGTATTAGTCTGATTTTTTCTCTTTCTGCACTGATTAGCTTTATGACCAAAGTTATTGCAGTTTTGGTAGTATCCATTGAAGGATGGATATCTTTGAGCATTAGGTTGCCTTACCGGAGGTCTTCTAGGTCTGTTCCTTGGATTTCCTAATCCAAAATTCTTCTGACCAGATCTGGAGCTTTCACCTTTCTCATATCCCAAGCCACTCTTGTCATCTACCCTCTTTTGGCTTTGAAGAAGGACTTCAAGTTGAGCAGAGCTTATCTTGAATTTTTCTTTGTATTCATTTGTTGTTTGAAGATCCTTTTTAAGAGTGTCTATTTGATCCTCAAGTTTTTCTTCATTATCTTTAGCATCTTCAAGATTAGATTCCAGATGCCTGATTATTCTATCTATTTTGTGGCAGTCTTTTGATTTCTCTTTAAGAGATTGTCTTAGATCATCTTCAGTTTTTCTTTTCTCTTCAATTTCTTGAGTGAATTTTATAACTCCTGATTCCATTTCATGTCTTACCATAATGATCTCTTTTGATAACTTTTCACATAACTTGGTTTTCTCCTTTAGGTCTTCATTTGTATCATTGGCTTCACCTTGACTTGCTAATTGCTGAAGTAGATCCTTTCTCTTTTTCATAGAGATACTCAGTTTGCCTTTTAGTTCATTTATGAAATCATCAGCCCGTTTGAGTCTTTCCTTCAATTCATTTACTTCAGAGTTAGATTGCTCAAGATCATCTAAGGCAGTCTGAAGTTGTTCCCTCATACCATACACATCCATTTGAATTCCCAGATCTTCCTCAAGCTATTAGGCTCTGTTTGTAAATTGGCTCTAATACCAATTGTTGATAACTAAGAGGGGGGGTGAATCAGTTATCTTAATTATTTTAACTTTTCTATTCTTTTTTATCAACTAGTACATAATCAAAACACATAAGCCTAAATGAACATGAAAGTAGAAATAAACTCAGTACATGACATAATGTTGTTGACGTGGAAACCCTGTTAAGGGAGAAAACCATGGGGTGATTAACCCAAGAATGTATTCTCTGTTAGAAGAATAGAAATACAAAATGGCACTTGCTAATTAGGGCTCACTACTCGAGCACACTGCTCACAAGAGGCTCACTGTCTACAAGTTATAAAGAGAGTAACAAGATACTTGAACTGATGAGAAGCATCCACATATGTTGGAGTTCAATTCCGGTTAGGCTCTGTATACTGATCTACTGCACTTCATTCTTCCTTTTCTTTTGTGCTGCTGTCCTTTCACATACCGGACCTGCCTTACTAGTTTCACACTGTTCTTCTGCTTTTGTTTGCACACCACAACACACAACACACCCCTTCATATCCAAATCCATCTGGTATATATATCCACACAACGGATTTTATCCTCTTTCTAGTCGGCATCCGGAATAGTCAATATTTTCCCAAACTCTAGTCTGTCGGTTGAATCCTTGCTCACCAAGTGATGCGGATCAAGGAGATACTTAGAGAAGTCATCTAACATGTTGGCCAATCATGGATGATACCTTAAGAACCTCGATCACCATCAATATCTCATCTGAAATAATTCTAATGCTTTGTCTATTAATTCTTCCTCTGTCTACTTTGCCAAACTGGACCCCAATACTTAGATACTCATATCTCTTCACTCTCTTATCATCAGAGGCTCAATCCCTGGAATCTATTAGTCAAGGTATTCCTCTTGACTTCCCCACATCCGCACTTTACAAAGATACTTCCTCTAAGAGATCCAGACCTGACTGTCAGATCTTGCTGCATACTCTATTCTTGGTTAGCGGACCACAACATTCTTCAATCTGACTTCCGGTATGAGCACACCATGTCCTGTGGATGGGTGGGATGAACTTTGTTGCCATCAATGACAACAATCATGAAGCCATATAGTGTCTCTTGCCAACAGAAACAACACTCAAACACAACACATTGGGTAAGCAAGAGAGTAGAACCAAGATTACAATGCGACAAACGATGCGAAAATCTGAGTTTGACAGCTCAAGATAAGGGCTCAAGAGTAAAATAGATCAATCTTGCACCTAGTTAGGGATAGGAATTCTCAATCATTTACATTATGTAAAGGGGAGTTGTCACTTATCACTTACTCATTCTTGTTTCTTGCCATTGTAGAAAAAGTAGAGGAGAGAGAGAAAGAGAAGAGGAGGACAACCATGCCGAGCCAATGCCCGTATTAGCCACCATGACTGGAGATGCTCCGAGCCTGAGTAGTGGAGAGGTACTTTGAGGCCGAGGTAGGGTCCTAATCTTGCGCTTCTCTCATCTTTCGGTGTACTTTTTGTTTTGACTTTATCATTTACTGTGCCAAGAGGGAGGAATGGATAGGGTCCCTGAGAGGGGTGCCTAGGTCCACCTAGGGCACCAGAGTCTCTTTAGGGCACCCTAGTCCCACAGAGGTGCCAGTGTCCCTCTGGGGTGCCCTAGTCTTCCTGGGGTGCCCAGGTCCACAGAGGACATTGGAAAATGTCCCCTTGGAGGCTTTTCCCTCATAAGGTTTAGCTCCTAGGTCTTTTAGCTGCATTAGGACATCTTGCATCATATTTTGACATCCTGAT
This sequence comes from Cunninghamia lanceolata, assembly GCA_027924645.1. Lineage (NCBI taxonomy): Eukaryota > Viridiplantae > Streptophyta > Pinopsida > Cupressales > Cupressaceae > Cunninghamia > Cunninghamia lanceolata. Next base: position 3,720,298 of record BSBN01001380.1, on the reverse strand, counting down.
GAAATGAGCCCTAAGTTTCATGACAAATGGGACCTAGGGGGATCCCTTGAACCTAACCCTGACCAAAATAGGGGGGGAGGACTTGGGTACCCGCGCCCTAGTCCTACCCTATTTTGGGTTAGTCCCAAATTTTAAGTGTCGACTTGTGACCGTTATTTGGTTCCTATGCCGACATGGTAAGTTTGAATTATGAAATTCTTGGTGGGAGTGTTTGTAGTTACATATATAAGCATGTTTAGGCATTCATTTGTAAACAAGAGACTCAACTAGATGATTATTGTGATCTTTTGGCATTCTAAAGGTGATTCAAGGTAGGGATAACTTTAAGAACCCCCCCCCTTGGAGAAGGTGTATAAACCTGGCGAATCATGTACACTTCCCGAGAAAAATATTAATTTTATTGGCAATTTTTTTCATTTTTCTGGGAAAAAAATAATCTTATTTGGCAAATCTTTTGTAATTGCTAGAGGTCTAAGGAAAATCCTGGCGAATTGTAATTTTTTAAAACCAATAAAATATTTTCATTGGTGATTAAAACCTATTTTCAAACCAATTAAATATTTCTGTTGGCGAATTAAACTTATTTTCAAAATAAGAAAATATTTTTGCTGGCGATTAAAATCTAACTTCAAACCAGAAAATATATTTACATTGGCGAATTAAACCTATTTTCAAAATAAGAAAATATTTTTGTTGGCAATTAAAATCTAATTTCAAACCAGAAAATATATTTACATTGGTGAATTAAACTAATTTTCAAAGCAATAAAAAAATTATTGGTGAATTTAAATATAGTTTCAAACCAATAAAAAATTAATTGGCGAAATAAACTGTTATGCCAGTAAAAAATCATACTGTGTGAATGGCATCAGACTTTAGTTGAAGTTCCATTCTGGGCTGTAGTTCTGACACACCCATCTTTCTACATAAAGTCTCCAGAATAGAGACAAGTGTCAAGTAACGATTCTGATTAATGAAAATTAATAGATAATTATTTAATTGAGCTGCATAAATTGCCTTCCTAAATACGTGCAATTGTGCTTTTCATGACATTCCTTATTTATTACGAAAGGATAGAGGTCACTTTGAGCGTGGATGTCATTAAATGGAAAATATTCTAATAGATTTTGGTTGTCAGATGATTGCAAATCGATGACATAAGTTCTAACACACCTAATTTCCCAAATTTGTAGTTGTACAACTGAGGACTTATGCTCTGCCGCACTGCCACCTTTGCACAATAATCAATAAAATATATTATATATTATATATATGTCAATTATTGATCTAATAATATCTAACGGCTGCTAGTTGATTCCAGATGATTTTGTTAGCAATGTGTATCGTTGGAGATCTACCTTCCGGAATTGAACTATAATCGTTCATCTTTCATTCTAGGGTGCATCAAATGGTCAATGGTGGTACGATTGATTTGATTGAATGCACTTAACCACATAGATTAGCCAATGCTCAATTAAGTTCATTAATGGCAAGTGAGTACTGAGTCGTGACAAGCCCCACAGATTAGCCAATATGAATTAAACGGAGTTGCTTGTTATTTATTACCCATTTGTCATGGACGTACATGTAATGTATATATGATAGTCTTTAGTGTTTCAAACTTATATTGCATTACTAAGTTTCAGATAGGTCAAGAATCAATAGACTATAAAAGTTCAAGGTAATGGCTTTCATTACAGCAACTGTACGAAGAAAGTAAGTTACCAAGTATTTATTTTGTGATCATTCATGATTTTGATTTTAACTGTGTGATAGAGTTCTCAGTTCACAAATGTAGAATAGTAATAAGAATCTAAGATGATGGACAATTTTGTTTGTGTGTGGCTATGTAGGTTGTTATTGCTTTGCATGTCTCGGAATGAAGAAATAAGAGTATTCGTCAAGTGGAATAAATCGTGTCAAGAATCGACACTTTTAACATTTGCAAATGATGTATTCTATTTTGGGTGGTGGGTTGAATCTCCCACACATGTATGCATGTTTGAGAAATTGGAAATTCGAATTGACGCATGGAATTGGTATTGTAACTCAATTGCCAGTGACCTTGAGAAAATCAATTTAATTCTCCTTTACTAGCCTTATTGTTACCCATGCCTAGTTGTTTCTTGTACATATAATGTAAGGTTCTATAGTGAATCATTGACTGACATTGTGAATGAGCACATAATTAAACTTGTAATGGATCCATTGCCTGTTAATAGGATAATTATGGACTACAGTGAAATATTCATTACGTGTCGTCGAAAAGAGGAACCAAAAAGATTTTGGAGGATCAAATCAAGGTTTGAAGGTCGAAGGATAGGATTTTTGTTTAGAACCGAGGTTGGTTAGAGGTTCATGTACGATGTAATTCCCCAATCTTTTTGAAGGGTGATGTTAAATTTTACTAAATAATATAGAAGTAATTATGGTTTGAAAGTAATTACGGTTTGAAATTGCAATGTATACAGATCATAGATGTTTCAAAGAATGAAATTTTCAATATAAAATTATATATTATATTATATAAAATATGATATTATTATAAATTTATATATTGGATCATTGATATCGATTTCATTTGGTGGCCTACAAAATACTTTTCCCAAGCATTGATTTTTAATTTATTAAATAGTTCTGAGAAGTTATTAAATAGCTTTTGGTAATGGTCGATCCTTACATGAGCCGAAGATTGACGCTACAAAAAATATGGACAACGAATAAATGCATGTTAGTTGAAGCGTGTGTTCATTAACGATCTTCCTTTAAATCCTGGAGGTCTCCAGCAAAATGGCACTTTACTGGCTTGCTCAAAATATAGCATGGAGACTCCCATAAGGCTCTGCTACAATAAGCGCCAGGTCGCCTTTCTGGGCCATATCAAAGATGGCAGACTGATGAACAATTGTAACCAGCAAAACCTATTCTTCCTTGAGGTAGTGAAGATGGTCCTCGGTAAAGACTTCTTGGTCTCCAAGGATAGATATAGGGTAAATTCAGATATTTCCTCATGCTTTCTGGCTTCTTTGTTGGACCTAGGAGAGGCAAAGGTGGATGCACTAATGATTCTACGGGGGGAATTCACTCCAGATATTCTTTTGGATGACTTAGACGTGGTGATTGATGCAGAATTGGGGGTCGGTATCCCATGGCCGAGAGACCTGGAGAAGCTGCGAGAGGGACATGAGAGCATAGCTAGGCAGTCGTTCCTCCTAAACATGAATGAGCAACAACTCGGAAGGCACAAGCTTTGGGCGGCTTGTGAGAGACACTTTCTTTGATGGGTAATTGGAATGGACACAGACGATACTCCGGTATGGCTTCAATACTTCGCAGCCATTGTAAATGCGGGGGGATTCTACTCGCAGTGGCCGTAGGAGTGGTCGGGCTCCTAAGGCCACTTTTTTGGTGATTTCCGTGTTGGGGTGGTAGGGTTGCAAGTTTTCGAGGAGTCACTCAGTTAAGGGGCTAGGGATTTATGTGGTACTATGGTAGCCTCTCTGGTGTTGTGTGTTTTTTGGAGCTTGGGCTAGCCGCTAGAGTGGTTTTTGTATTGATATAATTTCCTAAGTGTAAATCTTTTTGTAATAATATAATTACCCATGTAAATCTTTTTGTATTAATACAATTACCCAAGTGTAAATCTTTTTGTATTAATATAATTACCCAAGTGTAAATCTTTTTTGTATTAATATAATTTCTACTTTTTGTATTAATATAATTTGGTCTCTGTTATGGTTAGAGGTTTCTAATGTTGCTTCTTATATGTTTGCTTTAATTTATATATGTTGACATGGATTTGGTGATGCTCTCTATTATGGTTAGAGGTTTCTAATTTTGCTTGGCATTTGTTTGCTTTTTGACTCTTGAGATAGGCACAACTAAGAGATCTATAATATATGTGAACTCTCAATCTTTTTGGATTTAATTTGATTTCAATTTGGTTGTTTTTAGATATAATTAATCACAAAATTTTATATGCACAAGTAAAATTACACTTTCTATTGATAGTGTAGTTCAGCTACATGCATGATGCTTGAAATATTTGCATAATTAGGTTTTGACACTTGAACCGTTAGATTTCCAAATATCAATGGTTGACATTTCATACGAGAAACCCTCTGTGTAATCTTATGTTGACTTGCTACCTCTAGTTGCCAGTTGTCTAAGTTGAAACCTGAGCCATCAAAACCATGTTGTTTACTGGCCCCTTATACCTAATCTTGTCAGTCATGGCTTGGTGGGGAACAGGTTAACCTAGCAAGCTAGCAGGGTCCACTTTTTAATTGTTTAAGAAGTTAATATGCGAGTAGGTTGTTGGTCAGTGAAGTCATGACTTCATGTCCTAATATTCGTAAGTTGATCGGCCCCTTAATCTAGGATTCTAGAGGTTACCCACTGTCATCGGTTGCAGGAAGGGCGAAATCTAATGGTCACGCAAGGGTGCATGAGGAATTTGTTAGGAGAGAATATTCACTACGCGGCTGTAACAGAACAACACATGTCAAAAAATGAAAGCTGGCATCCTATCCCACTAAAGACTTGATCCAACGGTTGTAGGAAGGGCAAAATCTAATGGTCGCACAAGGGTGCATGAGGAATCTATCAGGAGAGAATATTTGTTGTGCGGCTGCAACAGAACAACACATGTCAAAAAATCAAAGCTGGCATGCTATCCCACTAAAGACTTGATCCAATGGTTGCAGGAAGGGAGAAATCTAATGGTCGCCGAAGGGCGCATGAGGAATCTGTCAGGAGAGAATATTCGTTGCGCAACTGTGACAGAACAACACATGTCAAAAAATCAAAGCCGGCATCCTATCCCACTAAAGACTTGATCCAACAGTTGCAGGAAGGGCGAAATCTAATGGTCGCACAAGGGCACATGAGGAATCTATCAGGAGAGAATATTCGTTGCGCAGCTGCGATAGAATGACACATGTCAAAAAATCTAAGTTGGCAAAAGACTTGATCCAATAGTTACGCATCGTCACAAGGAGAATCTCTTTGGTTGGAATCTGCGCTACACGGTCATGACATCATGACACGTGGCATTCTCTTTTTTGAGAAGTGAGGCATGCTGGTGCGGGGTAGGTAAGAGGTGGGCCATCACAAGCTGTTATGCTACGAGGTGCTGCCACGTATCTGACTCGTACATATTTTGAATGGTGATGAAGATTGTCAAATCTAGTCAGCCAATCAGGACCATGGATTTTAGAATGTAAGGAAAAGATCAATGGCCCAAATTCAAAGTTTCAAAAGAGAGATTTCGAAGTGCTTGCAGCACAAAGTGCATTAATACAGAGAATTGTGCAAGAATTCTTACGGCACGAAGTTCATTAATACAGGGAATTGTGTAGGAATTCAAGGATTAAGGTATTCTTGAGAGCACGATAACATTCAGAAGAAATCATCAGAATGAGCAGGAAAAAGTAATCTCAAGCTTCTACAAGCATGGAAAACCAGTAAGTGACTATTCCTCCTCTATGCCTAGTTTTTCCAACTGTAGATTAATTCTGAAGCTTTTAGAGCCGTTGTCAACCATAAAAACCCTAAGCTACCTTCATAAAAGAAAAATGAGTCAGTCAGGCCAGCCTTCCACTTCAAAACGAAGCTTAGATGAGGATCTTATGATCCAACTCCCTAGTTCTGCTAGAATAATTTTGAAATTACATAGCCCAGGCGGAGCCCAGGATAAATTTCTTGACTATTGCTATAATTGACGGGACACCAAATTACCTGTCCTAGGTTGGATCCTTTTTGAGCATTGGCATAAGAGGATGGACTATAAGGCCCCTATCTGTCATGCCTAGAGATATGATTTAGCCAAGCTCATTTGTCCCAATGTTTTCCCCAGCCCTGACTTAATTAGGTCAACAGCATTAAGGTATAATCTAGCCACTAGAACAATAATAGATGGAAATGGTTCAACATTGATCAAGCTTACCAAAGGATACATTACCACTATATTCAACTTGGACCTTGCAGCCAGCAAACAAATTGACCTCAGGGCTTTCAAGAAAAAATACCAGATTGTGAAACGACATTACAGGGAATATAACTTACCAAAGCACATGCCAAGGGGTGTTGGTGGGAAATTGGTAAAGATTTTAGATGATGAGAAGGAGCCTTTTCATTGCAGTATGTTTAATGAATATTTTGTCAGAACCTATCATAGTCTGTGTCAAGTATTAGGTAGAGATGCTTTAGAAAGAATGTCTATTTCTTTGATGATGATGGCTGTTGATATTCAGAACCTAGGTGTCAAGGAACCATATGATTATGCCACTTTCATAGTTGACCATATGCATGATTAGATGGCAAAGATCAAAACTAATTTATCTAAACCAGATGTCCAAGTTGAATTCATATGGTACTCCTTCTTGTGCCATATGTACTTATTTGCTTTATCAGGGATGTGGCACCAGAATTTGGATGTCAAGGATTTAGATGCTCAGGGGAACAAGCTGCCAGTGCAAGTATGGACATGTATGCTGGATATGCACTATGTCACAGTAGATTATGTCATCTTTGAAGAATATTTTGTGAGGAGAATCCTTGGATTTTTGGAGCCAGAGGGTGAAAGGTTGCATCCTATTGTAATGGATTTCTTACGACCTCTGGATAAGACTCCCCACCTTGGAATTGATCACAATTGGGGTGATTGGTTCTATCATGAGCATACTACTTGCATAACGGTGGCATTTTTAGAAGTTATAAGGCAGTTAAATGATTTTGACAAAAAGCACTTTAGGAACCACAAGAAAGGTTCATTCTTCCCTTCTTCCATTAGATTTTGTGATTTTGTGATCCCTGATAAGAGTGGGTTGGACCAAATTTATTCAGTTATGCAATGTTTTGGAATGTATTTGGAACAACCAAGGTCTTTTGACCCTAAGGGATTCATTAGCAAAACCAGATTCAGAGTCAACAACTACAAGGAAAGGCTCAAGTACTTTCATCAAGTGGATTATGATGACATTGCCAGGAATTGTTTTACAATGAATGAAGTCCACCACTTGAGGATCAAGTGGGCTACTATCATGGCCAGTGAGAATATGAAGAGAAACATGAATCCTGCATATCCGAGTGCATTTGCAGAAGTGCAAGACCCAATCAAGAGAATTGAGAAAATGTTGGATAATACAAAATAGTTGATTGCCTGTGCCCCTATAGGAGAACAGAGATATGCTTATGAGCCTAGGAGCTCAAGTGGAGAGTATGATGTAAAGAGGGAATTAGTTGGCCCCTCCCCTGCCAAAAGGGCCAAGATTATTGATTTGGAGAACCCAGAGCAGATAGAGGTAGTTGACCTAGAGGGGGAGGAGGAACATGCACAAGAAACTGCCCTCATTCACTCGATAGACTGAGACCTTATTCATCCCCAGAGAATAGGACAGTGAGAGTAATGAGAAACCCTACTGTTGATATTGAATATGTTAGGGTGATGGCTTGTGACAAGTTTATGGAGGATGATGAATTTGTCAACACTCATGAATTTAGGAGCTATGTTTTGAAAGTGAGGAGTGAGGAATTTTAGAAGAAAATTGAAGATGCCAAGGCTGGAGCAAACCCAAAGGAGTATGATGTTATTACTCAGAGGATCCTAAAAGAAGTACAACAGTCTATAAGTGAAATGACTCCAAAGGAAGGGAGAGCACTGGTAGAAAAAAGTAATATTCTGCTTCTACCTCACTGGACTCTATCAGATGCCATTGCATTTGATACAATCACTAGAGATGATTCAGATGTGACAGGGGAAGAGATTGAAAAGGCCCTCTCTAGTGCAACCTTCAACCCTAAATTTGAAACATTGGCAATATGGGCTCTAGCCCCAAACAACAAAAAGCCTAGGGTTCAATTAGGAGAGCTGATAGGGGATGTAATAATAAAAAGATTATCTGATACCCCTGCTCCTCAGGTTGCAAGCCTAAATGTATAGACTACACAATTTGTAGAAGCAATTGCTAACAAATTGCAAAAGGATTATAGTCAGCTACAACTTGATTATTTTCAGGCAGTTGTAGAGATATTCCAGTGGATACAGAGCCTCTTCTTGTAGAGATTAGAGAGTTGAAGGAGGATAACAGGAGATTGAAGGAGAAAAAGGATAACAAGGTTAAAGAGATGGTCACCAACTTGATCAAGAACAAGGTGACAAACATTTTGACCAGAGTTGATGAGACTTGGAAATCCTACTCACAGTTGAGACCAGCCTATGAAAAGAATGAGTCTGACAAACAGAGACTATTGAGCTTAAAAAAAATGGTTACATAGTACTGAAAAAGTCAAAGAATTTCTAAGGTGTGCCAGGTATGATTCCAATGCACCTCCTGACATACAGAAGGTGCTTAACATGTTGAAGTGTTTTCAGGATGTGGCCAGTTTCCAGTTGAAATTTGATTCAATTGTGAAAGATAGGTTGTGGGGTTTTGAAGGGTTAGACATTAAGTAGTCACCTCCCATCTTAGATGGTGATGGAAAAACAAAAGACTTGGACAAGTGGAGAAAGGAGATTGTAGACAATTTTTATCGATTAATTCCCACTTGTTGTGATATAATTACAAGTGATCCAACTATGAGTATGCAAGTACTGAGCTTAACGTTGGACAATTTGAACACTCTTGAAAGGAATCTTTCTACATTTTTTAACCATGTAAAAAGTATGCTAGATGCCAGGTATGTCAGCCATAATGGCTAGATTGAAGAAATACTTTCATTCCCTTGGGTGACAGAGGAGACATACGATGAGTGGAATAACAAATATGGAACTGAGGATTGACAAGCTTTTGTTCTCTGTATCTGTAACAATTTGAAGTACAATGTATTCAATGTTGATAGCACGTTCCTGATCTATAAAGGAACTGTCTTGTTCATTGAGTCATTTCATAGGGTTGGTTGTTTTAGATTTAGAAAATTTTGATGGAATAATAAGATACAGTCTTGTTGGGTGGCATAAATTTAGCAGTTTCATGTTATTTTTAAATGAGTAATGCTTTGTTGCATTTATATGGTTATCTGTCTCCAAGTTGTGTGTGTTTTTCTTCTGAATCTAAATAGATCAGGGTTATTCAAGATTCTGGAACATGGGCTCTCTGTGTTGAATGTTTAATTTTGATGTAATATATTATATTATCATGGGAAATAATATGTATGGGAATTTTTTGTAACATAATGATATGCCAAGGGCGTAGGCGCATAACTATCCCCCAGCAATAACAATTTCTTTGAATTAATATCAATGAATGAATACATGAAAGTTGACGTCCACGAGACCAAAAAACTGTGAATAATTTTTTTATTAATATTAAATAGAATGTAATTAAATGAAAAGTGTGACTGTAATTAAATGAATGAAGAAATGTAGATTATGTTTATTGTTTATATCATAAAATACTCGCCATTCGATGAACATTTGATGGATGTTTCTAGTTGTATACCAGAATGAAATGCACAGAACGCTAGGCTTGCAAACTTAAATCTCCAGAATCACCCTAAACCCTTAGATTTACAAAGATTAATGGTTAGAGATTGTTGTGAGCTATCAATGCAGGACAGCTATCAGACATGTACTAATAGCGACATGTTGAAACTTGACTTGATGTTTCATTCACTAAAAAAGTCACTTCATAAAAAAAAGCAAACTTTGTAGTTTCTACTTTTTACTGCTAAGTGATTTTATTTTTAAGTGAGCCGAGAGGGTCAGCACACGGGGCGTCGGAGAGATTTCATATTGCTCATTGTAGTGCACCAGGGAGATTTCAGATTGCTCATTGCCGTGCCATTTCCAACAAAGCCGGTAAGACAAAACATAGAAACCCTAGGTTACGTTTCATCATTTCTTAAAATCTTATTTTGTCAAACTTTTTTCTTAAAATCTTATTTTGTCAAACTTTGCATTTAGGGTTGAGAGACTTAAGAAAATTTTCACATTGTATAAGCATGTCTACCACCACTAGCAGACCAGACAAAGTTTTTGGGAAAGGCAAAGCAAGTACAGATAAAAAATAGATTATTCTGAATTGCTTAAAACCTCAGGTTTGACTGATGAATACCATGATATTTATGATCCTAACATTTATGGTAGATTTACCTCAAAACTCAGATTTTCATGTGAGAATAAGGCTGCCAAGAAAAAGAAAGTTGATAGTATCAATGCACCATGGGTAACTGGATTAGGGCGCATGATGTTACATGAGGTTTTTCCTTGCCCAAAATTTATCATGGTCTGTGCCCACAATTATGATGGTAACAAAAGAGAAATTGTAAATAAGGATACCAAAGAAGAAATCTTATCCATTAATGCAGAAGAATTTGGAAAAGTGTTGGGGCTTACAACCCAAGAATTTGGAGATGTCCACATTAACCTAGAAAAGATTGCTAGTGATTATGAAGCAGCGAATGAAAGGACCAAAAATTCTTTCCTAAATAAAATAGTTGAAGAAAAAAACATCTTGAAAGATAACCATAAGCCTCCTTATCCTTTGAAAATTTTTAAATCATGGGCCCAGGATACTATTTCCATGCTAGCATTTTGCCTCGGACTGGATAGCAATTGGGAAGTGGATGCAAGCCTCTTTGAAATGGTATATAATATCCATTTTGGTAATGGTGTACATGTCAAATATAAATTTATTGAGCACATTGTAGAATCAAAGCATAAATAATTTTTAATGATTAAAGGAGGTTCCACCAAGACATTTAGGTTCACAACATACTTGTGTTATTTTTTCTATTCAAATTTAGTGGAATGTTTCAAAACAACAAGCTTCAGATTCAGCCCTATAGCAATGCTGAGGAAAATAAAATGGCTCCAGTATATGATTGGACCACTAAGATAAGGATGCATGATTCTCAAAGGAACTACACTCATGTGAGGCTGACTATTTTACCTTCCTTATTTTGATCATTTTGTATTTCAGTTGATGACATTATCAGACTTTTAGAGACTATGGTTTCATGATGCAGATTTGATTATATCTCCTATATTTGATATGACATTGTTTAGACATATGGTGATTTGATTTGATCATATTTTGATGCTATTTTGTGATTAGACATACAAGATATATTAGATGATATTTTGTGATGTGATTTGTAGTTATTTATGCGATGATGATTATGTGACATTTGATAGAAAAATGCAGTTTAATTCGAAATTATGTTATAGATGATTATTGTTGTATTCAATGGCATGAATTTAATTCCAGTTGCTTCGGCTATGATTATTTATGATATGATTGACACTTGATCGAGATGTGCAGGATTTACATTCCTAGGCCATGGGAAATTGGAGGTAGAATTCACACATAAGTTATTCCCTGTAAAACCGATCCATTCCTAAGGGGGATGAGGATCACGTTTGAAATTGAGTGTTGATTTAAGTGCTTGTTTAATTTTATCATTTTGTCCTAGTACCCTTTTGTTTAATTAATTAATATTATGTGTTGTATAATTTTTATTTGAGTTATACCACTTGGTATTGTTTTTTTTTTTTTGAGGCCATTTAAAGTGGATTTATGACACCCTAGGTGAACCTTAGTGTCCCAAAATTTACCCTAGGTGGTTACCCATGGGTCTAGGGTCAATTTTAACTAACTAAACCTTGGGTTAACTCACTTTTGGTCACTCTAAACTAAGGTTTAGTCAAAGTGACGAAATTTGAATTAGATAAGGGTGGGAGATGAGTCATGCTTTGGGAAAGACTCGTCTCCCTTCCCAAAGTTTGGGAATCCCTTCCCTAGGAAGACTTGGGAGGTCTCCAAGACTCCCAAGTGTGTGGGATCTTCCTCCAAGACTCTCACAAACGTGTGAGAGCATCTTGGAGGGAGATGGCTCTCTTAGAGAATAAGAGGATGCCATATGGTATCCCTTATCCTCATGGAGGTTTGAAAAGGAATGCCACCTCACCACTTATTCTCTCACACATGTGTGAGAGCACAAGTTGATAAGGTGAGGATTGAGATGGAATTGGAGGATGACACTTGTCACCCTCACACTTCCTCTCCCTTGCTAGTGGCATAGGTGGAGGAAGGAGAAGGTGACAAGTGTCACCTTCTCATTCCTCAAGGCCAAATTTGGTGGCCTATATTACCTCTCCTTGTTGAGGAGTGTGGGGTTCTTGCATTTGGGAGATTTCTTTTTATTTTGAGCAATTTTTTTTGGGAAGTTAGAGGGATTTTGGAGATTGGAAGGTTTGGAGAGGCTTGGAGCTCATCACCAAACGTGTTTCCATTATTAGGGCTTTTGAAGGTAAGCTCTATGTCTTATTCTTTACCCTTTCTTATTTATTATTGATGTGGTTGTGGATTTCATTGTTTGTTGTTTCTTTTTTTTGTGGGATGGGAGTTTGGTGAGAGCACCTCCATTTGGAGGTAAGGCTCAATTTTTTTGGGGTAGGGGAAAGGAACCTCCTTGAGGTCACTCCCATTTTTGGTGCTATTTATGGCCTTGAGGGCTTTTTACTTGTTGTGGAGATTATTTGAATGGCAAGAGTGCCATGGAGGTTTATTTTGAGATATTTGGAGAGTTGTGGTTTTGGAGGTTTTGGCTTGAGGCCATAAGACTTGGTATTTTGGTATTTTGGTGTGGCCTTTGAAGTAGAGGGGTCCACTTACTACCCCCATCAAACTCATTCTTATGAGTTGTGTTATGTGTTTATCCTTGGGGTTGATTTTTGTGTTATTGTTATTTTGGTGTTTGTTGTGGTGTGTTGCAACCGTGTGAATCCCTACCTCCCTAGCTCGGGGGTGACCCTCTTGCGGGTCTACGGTAGGGAGGAGGGCATTTCAAAGTGGCTGGGTTTTCCTTTTTATTGTGTTTTATTTGCAGGTGTTAATGAAGAAATAGAGCTTGATGAGAAGTCCATTTTTGTGTTGCTTTAGTAGTATATTGTTGGTTGTTTGAGCCATGGCCTTTGTGGCCCTATTGTAAAATTTTGACAAGTTATTCTTTCCTCCATGTTTGCTGCTATAGAGAAATGTTAATGTGAAGTATTATCAAATGGAATGTTGGTTAGATTTAATTATCATCTTTTGAATGTAAGAAGATACATGTATATTTTTGTTGTTTATTCTCTATGTGTGGATTTTATGGTGTTGAGTAATGTATGAGAAATTATCCTTTGTTGTCATTGTTCTTTATTTACTGTTATTGTTCTTTACAAAAATATATACATAGCAGTTGATGAATATATTTTATGCTCACAAAGGAAAGAAAGAGAAATTATAAACATTTGTTTCTATTTTATTGCTTTGAAAGTTTATATTATTTGCTATTATGGAAATGGATCACAGAATTGTTAAAAAAAAAAGGAAAATATTTCTGAATGGCATATTATCAAGAAAAAATGCTTCTGTATTATTTATGTTTCCAAACAGAAGATTTATATTCCATGATTAGCCTAGATTTGTACTGTTGAGAAGAATTAATTTAATGGGTATATATATACATTCTTTTTTTCATTTTATTGAAATCATGTTGCTATTTTACACATAATTTTTTTTTTAAAAAAGAACAAATTTAAGTTTACATTTCTATATGTATTAAGATATATATATGTACACACACACACACATATATATAAATATATACATATGTGCATATATATAAAACATATATATACAATAATGGAAAGATATACATTTTCTGTGAGGTTAGAATGGACTGAATGTATATATAGATCTGTGTATATACACACACACATAGACATATATATATATATATACTTAACAAACCATATACATTTAATATCCAACAAACAAAATATAGATTATGATTCAGAGATAGTGGACTACTGTTGTTTCTTTTTGTAAATGAAATAGATAAAATATATATATATATATACACACAGTTGGGGATTGTGGGCGGCAGCACCCACAGCCCCCACGTTTTGTGTTTTGAGTAAGAGGGGGGTGTGGGGAGGAGGCAGTGCCTCCACCCACACCCGTAGGTGTGGGTGAAGGCACCGCCTCCTCCCCACACCCCAAAAACCTAGTCTAACCCTTCGTGGCCCTCTGCACCACGCCGCCCCCTTCGCAGCATCCAAACCCTCCCCACGGTACTCCATCTCTCCGCCTCCCCACCATTATCACTTACAACAAGCAACTCCCCCACCATTTACAGTCTTACTTAACACTTTTCTAGCTCTGCATTGCCCCTTCATCGTCGTAGCTCCAAGCACCACCGTTCCCTCCACCGCGGCCACTCCTACCCTAAAACTCACCCGACGACCTCTGCAGCGGCCACACTTCTGTTACAACCCTTAACCTGCCAGTCATTCATATATATATATATATGCAGGGTTCCAATGATTTAGCTTAAATATATATATATATATATATATATATATATATATATATATATATATATATATATATATATATATATATATATATATATATATATATATATATATATATTCGGATAAAGTAAACTCTCAGAAATATGGATGCAAACCTCTGGGGTATTCTAATGGCTTCCATGCCATTGTTGAAAGACCTCCAACTTGCATACACAAAGAAGAAAACAAATCAAAGAAGGAAACAAACAAAAAAAAAGGAGGAAAGAATGAGATAAAGAATGTTAGGGCAACAAGAAGAAAATAATAAAATATAATTAGGGCTTTCCTTTTAGATAGCCAAATTTAAAATGGAATTAGGGCTTTTAATTTGAAAACCAATTTTTAAATGTGAGGAGAATGTGAGGAATTTTGTCTTATTCCTTATTTTTTTAAAATTATCATTTTTGATGCCCTTGTCTTTTAATACTTGTGTTTCAGCTAATTTGTTTAATTTTTTTTTATGGGGTTTTGCATTTTTTTGTTTTATTACCTTGTGAATCAAAATTTTATGGAGAGGGATTTATTTTTGTTATTATGTGAAGTGTATTCCCTCCGTTTTTATTTCAGTTTAAATAGGGCATTATTTTATAGTGTGCTTTAATTATTTTATTTGTTTTATCAATTTGAATATTATTTTACGGGAAAGAGTAATTAAATCTTTCCTCTTTTCTATTAATTCGAGTTAGATAATAAATATAATGCTGAAATTATATTTATTAACGGACTTGACTTTGGAATTTATTTGGCGTCACTTAACTATTTTATTATTCTATTCTAAGTTTTATTATTTTATTGCAAGTCGATTTATTTAACCTTGGCATGGTATTTATGATGTTATTATAGATTGTATTAAATTGTTCTTAAGTTTTATTTTAACTTTTATTATTAAATTTTATTTAATTTCTTATTGGGTTTTATTTTAAAAAAAATTTAAGTTGATTATTGAAAACATGTTATGTTGTCAAAATTTTCCTAGATTTCTAGGGTTTTGATTTTATGATATTTTATTTGCTTTTATTTCATCATTCCACTTTAATCATGCATCTATCATACCATTAATTCTTAATCATTATTTCAATTTCATTTTTTGATCTAAGTTAGGGTTAGGTTTCGAATTTGGCGAAATCATTTTCACCCTAGGAAATTTAGGGTTAGGATTAAAACCGTTCTAACCCCTAAAGCGACACACTTTGTGTCACATAACCCCTAGATGGCTATCATCACGCAGGGGACTATGTGGGACAACGCACCTCCCCGAATTATGTTGACATGTTTACGCCTTACGCGTATTGCCACTGAGCACGCGGACGCATGTGAGGGGGTTCCTAGGGATAGGTAGAAAAGTTTTTCGTAATTCATGTCATGACCACATGGGGAATGTGGACATGACACGTGTGTTGTGTGTCGTGACTGCATGGAAAATGTGGGCATGACATTTGGTATTAGAGCCTAAGTTTAAACATTGGGCTTGTTTAGGGCACATTATTATTTCCGCAACTTTGATTAATTTGTGGTTACCTCATTTTTGTAGGATGCCTCCCCGACGAGTTCAGTGAGTGCAGTCCCACCACACTACATCCGCCAAGGTACACAGTGACTCTTCAGTTGAGGGACAGGCACAACCAAACCCACAGGTACCGCAGGCACCACTGGCCCTACTAGATATTGGGCCACAGATATTATAGGCTTTATAGGCAGTTTTGGATAGGCTTCCACCGGCTATAGTTGAGCCATGCATAAAGACACATGTCGAGCCCTGCGAGGATCTGCGAGAGGAGCCACATGTGGAGCCATGAGCAGAGTCCCGTGTCGAGCCATGTGTGGAGCCCTGCTTTGAGCCGCGAGGGGCACCACGTGTGGAGCCTTATGTTGAGGTGCCAGAGACGACGATAGAGGAGGTTGGATCAGTCGACAGGGCCCGTAGAAGGAGCCCTCCATGTCATGCTAGGCGTGATGAGGCAGTATGAGTAGAACACATTGTTCACAGACCTTATGAATATTACACAGATGAGCCTATCAGAGGGCACAGGGACAGAGGAGATCCCATTAGGGATTTGTTGAGGATGAACCCTCCTACTTTCGTCGGGACCACAGAGGGAGCTGAGGCAGAGGCCTGGCTCATCAACTTAGACAGATGCTTCACGTTGCATCCTTATGAGGGCAACACAAAGGCTCATGTAGCAGTACACTTGTTACAAGATATAGTAGCTACCTAGTGGCACACTGAGGAGTGCAATCGTCACCTTTCATTAGACACTCTCACGTGGGAGACCTTTATTGAGCGCTTCAATGCGTGATACTTATCAGATCATTACAGACAGCGTCACATAGATGACTTTCATGACCTCTAGCAGAGGGGACTTATAGTGGCACAGTATGAGGGTAGATTTACCGAGTTGTCCTGATATGCGGAGTATCTCCATGATGAGAAACTCATGTTCATAAGTTTATCAGAGGACTGAACCACAACATAGCAGGGCCTGTTCGCATGGCAGACCGCTAGACTTTGAGTGATGATGCCGAGAATGCATATATCACTGAGGAGATACAGGGATGAGGGCAAAGTTCATGCCCTTAATTTCAGGATAGTGGGTAGCAGCAGCATTAGCAGAGTTTCTGCAGACCATCATAGCCACTTCATAGGGGAGGATTTAGTTCCGCATCCTTACCTCCTAGGCCCCCATAGTAGTAGCAGCAGAGAGCCAGGACACAGCAAAGGGCACATGGGGGGCATAATAGAGGTTGGCAGTAGTAGGGCCCGCGTAGAGATCAGAGGTAATAGGGACCACTTGCGGGACCCGTGAGGTTGCAGCAGTCATATAGGGGCTCACAGGGGTCCATTGGTAGGTCAGGACAACAACAGTCGAGTAGGACTCAGACTGGATAGGTACAGGCCAGGGGCCCATGTTATGTTTGTGGTGGAGCAGGACACTTAGCCAAAGAGTGTCCACAGGGCTTTATAGCAGGGGGACAGCCTCATGCAGGAGGATCTGAGCATACTGTTGGAGATGTGGGTAGGTCCCACCGTATGTTCGTAGCGGTTGATAACCGCCAGACTGATTTTTAGGCATCAATAATTGAGACATCAAGTATGATAGGGGGTATCCCCATTTCTATTCTCTTTGATTCTGGTGCTACTGACTCTTTCATATCTCCATCATTAGTGGAGCATTGCAGGCTGGTGGCCTCTAGGCAGGGTGATAGGTAGGTGGTTGAGTTGGCCTTAGGGGCCAAGATGACAATAGATGCCTTAGTCCATGACTGCGAGATTTCTTTAGGACCCTTTGCCACAATATGTGACCTTAGAGTTATGACATTAGGATCCTACGATGTGGTGTTGGGTATGGACTAGCTTATAGCTCATCGAGCCAAGCTAGATTGTCGCCGAAAGGTGATCAGCTACTTAGATGATCATAGTACATCAGTTGAGATAGTGGGCATACAAAAGCCCATAGCAGTGTGTATGATATCTGCTTAGTAGCTTAAGCATTGCATGCGGAAGGGATGCCAGATGTTCGCCATCACAGTGAGTGACAGATCAGATGAAGAGCCTGAGGCATCTTTCGATGATCATCCCATCCTTAGAGAGTTTGCCGATGTGTTTCCAACAGAGTTACCAGGGATGCCACCTCGTCGTGAGGTAGACTTTCACATTGACTTAGTACCAGGTGCCGAGCCAGTGTCTCGTGCACCCTACAAGATGACCACACATGAGCTCACAGAGCTCAAGTTATAGTTGGAGGACTTGCTCAAGAAGGGGTACATCCGACCAAGCGTTTCACCTTGGGGCGCTCCTATCATCTTCGTGAAGAAGGATGGGTCTCTTCGATTGTGCATGGATTATAGGCAGTTGAATAAGGTGATGGTGAAGAACCATTATCCTCTGCCCAGGATTGACGATCTCTTTGATCAAATGCAGGGAGTTAGGGTGTTCTCTAAGATTGACCTGAAGTTTGGTTATCATCAGTTACGTATCACAGAGGCAGACATCCATAAGACCACCTTCCGGACTTGATATGGCCACTATGAATTCACTGTGGTCCCCTTCGGCTTAACAAATGCCCCTGCAGTGTTCATGAGTCTCATGAACGGGATCTTCCGTACCTACTTAGATCGGTTCATGATTATTTTCCTCGATGACATTTTGATCTATTCACGGACCGAGGAGGAGCATGAGGAGCACCTACGTTAGGTTCTACAGTGTTTGAGGGAGCAGAATCTTTATGGGAACTTGGCGAAGTGTACATTTTTCAGGACAGAGGTACAGTATTTGGGGCATATCCTATCTAGTGATGGAATCTTAGTAGATCCATTGAAGATCAAGGCTATCAGAGATTGGCCAGCGCCCACTAGTGTGACAGAGATCAGGAGTTTTATGGGGTTAGCTGGTTATTACGGTCGCTTTGTTGAGGGTTTTTCTCAGATAGTGCACCCCATCACTTCCCTTTAGCGGAAAGGGAAGATATTTTTATGGACTGAGTAGTGTGAGAGGGCCTTCAGGGTCCTCAAGGAGCATCTTACCAGTGCTCCCATTTTAGCAGTTCTTGATCCTGCAGTAGATTTTATGGTTTGCACAGATGCATCACTTGAGGGATTGGGAGCCGTACTTATGTAGGGTGGTAGAGTGATCACGTATGAGTTGTGAAAGCTCAAGACCCATGAGATGAACTACCCCATGCACAACTTGGAGTTAGTGGTAGTGGTTCATGCTCTAGTTCATTGGAGACATTTCTTATTGGGTCATCGCTTTGAGCTCCATTCAGATCACCACAGTCTTCAGTATATCTTTACACAGCCGAATTTGAATGCCCGTCAGCAGCGTTGGATGGAGTTTCTTTGCGAGTATGACTTTGATGTCCACTACATCAAAGAGAAGGAGAACGTGGTTGTTGACGCATTGAGTCAGAGGCGTCATAAGCTCTTAAACTTGACTCTGAGTGTGGACTTGAGAGGACACATTATTCAGCATTTGCCAAAGGATGAGTGGTTTCTTGAGGTGTAGTAGGAGATCAGTTCACAAAGGGCTCTTGTGGGCAAGTTTGTAGGGTATTCACTTGAGGTAGATGGGTTACTTCATCATCGACAGTGCATCTATGTATCCCACGTAGGTGACCTATGTACTGTAGTGTTATCAGAGGCTCACATAGCACCATATGCGGCACATCCGGGGGTGAAGAAGATGCATGCCGACCTACGACAGATGTACCATTGGGCGGGTATGAAACATAATATTGCAGAGTTTATTGCTTAATGCCTTGAGTGCCAGAGGGTCAAGGCCGAGCATCAGCATCCAATGGGTCTTTTATACCCACATGAGATACCTGAGTGGAAATGGGACACCATTTCCATGGATTTTATTATTGGTCTTCCTATGTCTTCACGTCGCCATGATGCCATCATGGTGACAGTCGACAAGTTGACCAAGGTGGCGCATTTCTCACCTATACGCACAACGTACAATGCGCCAACAATGGCAAGAGTATTCTTAGATGATATTGTGAGATTACATGGAGTACCTCACCGCATCATTTCAGACAGGGATTATGTATTCACTTCAGCATTTTGGAGAGCCTTGCAGCAGGCGTTGGGCATACAGCTCAACTTTAGCTCCACTTATCATCCTGAGACAGATGGACAGACAGAGCGGGTGAATCAGGTGTTGGAGGTCATGCTTCGTATGTATGTTATGGACCATCAGTCTAGATGGGAGGAGTATCTATATTTGGTTGAGTTTGCCTACAATAATGGGCATCACAACTTGTTGGGTATGCCTCCTTTTCAGGCTTTATACGACAGACCATGCAGGACACCATTGAGTTGGGATCGCATAGAGGACAGGGTTGCCATTGGTCCAAAGTTAGTTCAGGATATGGAGCAGCAGGTCACACTGATTAGCCAGAGACTTCAAGAGGCACAAGATAGACAGAAGAAGTATCCCGATGCTAAGAGGACTGATTGGAGCTTCTCAGTGGGTGACAGGGTATTCCTTAGAGTGCAGCCACACAAGAGTCCAATCTGTTATGGAAAGGGCTCTAAGCTCGCACCATAGTTTATAGGACCCTTTGAGATCTTGGAACAGATAGGACCTGTTTCCTATCATCTAGCGTTGCCACCTAGCCTGTCACGTATCCACGATGTCTTTCATATTTCTATATTGAGGCGATATATATATGATTTATCTCACGTACTGGACTGGAGTGCTCTACAGGTAGAGGCAGATGGGTAATTGGCTTTGGAACCAATTCACATATTGGCTTGTTGGATGTTGGGCCTTCGAGGTCGAGAGCTGGACCAGTTAGGGTCCAGTGGGATCGTTATGATGAGGTCACAGTGACTTGGGAGGATGCAACTAGTTTGAGGGCACTCTATCCTCACCTTTTTGATGACTTCCAGGAGGAAGTTTAGTCTTAGGGGGGAGGATGTGAGGTTGACTATTTTTCCTTCCTTATTTTGATCATTTTGCATTTCAGTTGATGACATTATCAGACTTTTAGAGACTATGGTTTCATGATGTAGATTTGATTATATCTCCTGATTTTGATATGACATTGTTTAGACATATGGTGATTCGATTTGATCATATTTTGATGCTATTTTGTGATTAGACATACGAGATATATTAGATGATATTTTGTGATGTGATTTGTAGTTATTTATGTGATGATGATTATGTGACATTTGATAGAAAAATGTAGTTTAATTCAAAATTATGTTATAGATGATTATTGTTGTATTCAATGGCATGAATTTAATTCCAGTTGCTTCGGCTATGATTATTTATGATATGATTGACACTTGATTGAGATGTGTAGGATTTACATTCCCAGGCCATGGGAAATTGGAGGTAGAATTCACACATAAGTTATTCCTTGTGAAACCGATCCATTCCCAAAAGGGATGATGATCACGTTTGAAATTGAGTGTTGATTTAAGTGCTTGTTTAATTTTATTATTTTGTCCTAGTACCCCTTTGTTTAATTAATTAATATTATGTGTTGTATAATTTTTATTTAAGTTATACCACTTGGTATTGTTTTTATTTTTTTGAGGCCATTTAAAGTGGATTTATGACACCCAAGGTGAACCTTAGTGTCCCAAAATTTACCCTAGGTGGTTACCCATGGGTCTAGGGTCAATTTTGACTAACTAAACCTTGGGTTAACTCACTTTTGGTCACTCTAAACTAAGGTTTAGTCAAAGTGACGAAATTTGAATTAGATAAGGGTGGGATATGAGTCATACTTTGGGAAAGACTCATCTCCCTTCCCAAAGTTTGGGAATCCCTTCCCTAGGAAGACTTGGGAGGTCTCCAAGACTCCCAAGTGTGTGGGATCTTCCTCCAAGACTCTCACACATGTGTGAGAGCATCTTGGAGGGAGATGACTCTCTTAGAGAATAAGAGGATGCCATATGGCATCCCTTATCCTCATGGAGGTTTGAAAAGGAATGCCACCTCACCACTTGTTCTCTCACACATGTGTGAGAGCACAAGTTGATAAGGTGAGGATTGAGATGGAATTGGAGGATGACACTTGTCACCCTCACACTTCCTCTTCTTTGCTAGTGGCATAGGAGGAGGAAGGAGAAGGTGACAAGTGTCACCTTCTCATTCCTCAAGGCCAAATTTGGTGGCCTATATTACCTCTCTTGTTGAGGAGTGTGGGGTTCTTGCATTTGGGAGATTTCTTTCTATTTTGAGCAATTTTTTTTGGGAAGTTAGAGGGATTTTAGAGATTGGAAGGTTTGGAGAGGCTTGGAGCTCATCACCAAACGTGTTTCCATTATTAGGGCTTTTGAAGGTAAGCTCTATGTCTTATTCTTTACCCTTTCTTATTTATTATTGATGTGGTTGTGGATTTCATTGTTTGTTGTTTCTTTTTTTTGTGGGATGGGAGTTTGGTGAAAGCACCTCCATTTGGAGGTAAGGCTCAACTTGTTTGGGGTAGGGAAAAGGAACCTCCTTGAGGTCACTCCTATTTTTGGTGCTATTTATGGCCTTGAGGGCTTTTTACTTGTTGTGGAGATTATTGGAATGGCAAGAGTGTCATGGAGGTTTATTTTGAGATATTTGGAGAGTTGTGGTTTTGGAGGTTTTGGCTTGAGGCCATGAGACTTGGTATTTTAGTATTTTGGTGTGGCCTTTGAAGTAGAGGGGTCCATTCCCTACCCCCATCAAACTCATTCTCATGAGTTATGTTATGTGTTTATCCTTGGGGTTGATTTTTGTGTTATTGTTGTTTTGGTGTTTTTTGTGGTGTGTTACAATCGTGTGAATCCCTACCTCCCTAGCTCGGGGGTGACCCTCTTGCGGGTCTATGGTAGGGAGGAGGGCATTTCGAAGTAGCTGGGTTTTCCTTTTTGTTGTGTTTTATTTTTGTTATTTATTCTCTATGTGTGGATTTTATGGTGTTGAGTAATGTATGAGAAATTATCCTTTGCTGTCATTGTTCTTTATTTACTGTTATTGTTCTTTACAAAAATATATACATAGCAGTTGATGAATATATTTTATGCTCACAAAGGAAAGAAAGAGAAATTATAAACATTTGTTTCTATTTTATTGCTTTGAAAGTTTATATTATTTGCTGTTATGGAAATGGGTCACAAAACTGTTAAAAAAAAAGGAAAATATTTCTGAATGACATATTATCAAGAAAAAAATGCTTCTGTATTATTTATGTTTCCAAAGAGAAGATTTGTATTCCATGATTAGCCCAGATTTGTACTGTTGAGAAGAATTAATTTAATAGGTATATATATATAATTATACATATATATATGGGAGCATATATATATACATTCTTTTTTTCATTTTATTGAAATCATGTTGCTATTTTACACATAAATTAGAAAAAAAAAGAACAAATTTAAGTTTACATTTCTATATGTATTAAGATATATATATGTACACACACACACACACACACACATATAAATATATACATATGTGCATATATATAAAACATATATATACAATAATGGAAAGATATACATTTTCTGTGAGGTTAGAATGGACTAAATGTATATATAGATCTATGTGTGTGTATATATATATATACTTAACAGACCATATACATTTAATATCCAACAAACAAAATATAGATTATGATTCAGAGATAGCGGACTGTTGTTGTTTCTTTTTGTAAATGAAATAGATAAATATATATATATATAGTTGGGGACTGTGGGCGACAGCACTCACAGCCCCCACGTTTTATGTTTTGAGTAAGAGGGGGGTGTGGGGAGGAGGCGGTGCCTCCACCCCACACCCCAAAAACCTAGTCTAACCCTCCGCGGCCCTCTGCACCACGCCACCCCCTTCGCAGTATCCAAACCTTCCCCGCGGTACTCCATCTCTCCGCCTCCGCACCATTACCACTTACAACAAGCAACTCCCCCACCATTTATAGTCTTACTTAACACTTTTCTGGCTCTGTGTTGCCCCTTCGCCGCCATAGCTCCAAGCACCACCATTCCCTCTGCCGTGGCCACTCCTACCCTAAAACTCACCCAGCGACCTCTGCGGCGGCCACACTTTTGTTACAACCCTTAACCTGCCAGTCATTCATATATATATTTATATATTTATATGCAGGGTTCTAATGATTTAGCTTTATATATATATACATATATATATATATACATACATACATATATATATATATATATATAGAATAGATATTCGGATAAAGTAAACTCTCAGAAATATGGATGCAAACCTCCGGGGTATTCTAATGGCTTCCATGCCATTGTTGAAAGATCTCCAACCTACATACACAAAGAAGAAAACAAATCAAAGAAGGAAATAAACAAAAAAAAGGAGGAAAGAATGAGATAAAGAATGTTAGGGCAACAAGAATAAAATAATAAAATATAATTAGGGCTTTCCTTTTAGATAACCAAATTTAAAATGGAATTAGGGCTTTTAATTTGAAAACCAATTTTTAAATGTGAGGAGAATGTGAGGAATTTTGTCTTATTCCTTATTTTTTTTTAAATTCTCATTTTTGTTGCCCTTGTTTTTTAATACTTGTGTTTCAGCTAATTTGTTTAATTTTTTTTTATGGGGTTTTGCATTTTTTTGTTTTATTACCTTGTGAATCAAAATTTTATGGAGATGGATTTATTTTTGTTATTATGTGAAGTGTATTCCCTCCGTTTTTATTTCAGTTTAATTAGGGCATTATTTTATAGTGTGCTTTAATCATTTTATTTGTTTTATCAATTTGAATATTATTTTACGGGAAAGAGTAATTAAATCTTTCCCCTTTTCTATTAATTTGAGTTAGATAATAAATATAATGCTGAAATTATATTTATTAACGGACTCAACTTTATAATTTATTTGGCGTCACTTAACTATTTTATTATTTTATTCCGAGTTTTATTATTTTATTGCAAGTCGATTTATTTAACCTTGGCATGGTATT
This sequence comes from Cunninghamia lanceolata, assembly GCA_027924645.1. Classification (NCBI taxonomy): domain Eukaryota; kingdom Viridiplantae; phylum Streptophyta; class Pinopsida; order Cupressales; family Cupressaceae; genus Cunninghamia; species Cunninghamia lanceolata. The sequence goes on along the minus strand of BSBN01001380.1, from coordinate 3,695,527 downwards.
TATGATGTTATTATAGATTGTATTAAATTGTTCTTAAGTTTTATTTTAACTTTTATTATTAAATTTTATTTAATTTCTTATTGGGTTTTATTTTTAAATTTTTTTAAGTCGATTATTGAAAACCCGTTATGTTGTTGAATTTTTCCTAGATTTCTAGGGTTTTGATTTTACGATATTTTATTTAATTTTATTTCATCATTCCACTTTAATCATGCATCCATCATACCATTAATTCTTAATCATTATTTCAATTTCATTTTTTGATCTAAGTTAGGGTTAGGTTTCGAATCTAGCGAAATCATTTTCACCCTAGGAAACTTAGGGTTAGGATTAAAACCATTCTAACCCCTAAAGTGACACACTTTGTGTCGCATACCCCCTAGACGGCTATCATCACACAGGGGACTGCGTGGGACAACGCACCTCCCCGAATTATGTTGACATGTTTACACCTTACGCGTATTGCCACCGAGTATGCAGACGCGTGCGAGGGGTTTCCTAGGGATAGGTAGAAAAGTTTTTCGTAATTCATGTCATGACCACATGGGGAATGTGGACATGACACGTGTGTTGTGTATCATGACCACATGGGAAATGCGGGCATGACAAATCATTTTGTAGACAAATTTTTGGCTCCATTGCATCAAGTAATTACAAATAGTCTAATGCCTAGATTGCCTATATCATGTAGAGATTTCATTCAACTAGGAAAAGAAATACAATTGGTTGATTGGTACTTATTGGAAGAATATACTGTGCTAAGATTTTATGGATCAGAAGTAGAGCCATACAAACTTCCAATACATGTGATAGAAAGGGTTTTTGCATTGGAATATGTAAGGCAGATGTAGAGTACTGATGAACTATAGTTTGCCGGTTAGCAAAAGAAGACCTTCTTTCCTTCTTTACCTTTTTCATGTGGAGGGTTCACATTTGAGAGAAAAGCATTTAAGGTGGCACAAGATCTTTTGAAAATTTTTAATTTTGATGTTGTCTATCACTGGTAGTATGATCCATGTGACACCATTAAAACAATGATTATGGCCAATAGGAATGCTGCAAGTAGAATTCAACATCAAAGTAAACCCTTGCTTGAAAACATGAGAAACAAGGATTCCTAGGATGAGGTCAAAATTGCAATGGCGAAAACTACTGCTGAGAAAGGTATTTCTTTTGAACAGTTGCCAGCAAAAATTATGGCATTGCACCAGGTCCAAATTACAGGAGCACCAACAGAGAATGAAATCAGGAGGTACAACAATTTTTATAGAAAAAGTGATAAACCATCCATTAGAGCAAAAATACCAGATTTTCTAGATGATTCTGTTACAAAAAAATCTTGGACATGGTTAAAAATTGCTGCATTTTGGTCTATGAGGAAGGATCTAGGTGAACTGAGAACTAATGCAGACTATGGAGAAATCGATGAAGATGAAGAGTTTAGCAAATTGTGGAATATAGAGCATCCCAATGAATGTGAAGATGAAGAAACTGAAAGTGATAGAGATGATGAACCTGATGATGATAGGGATGAACAAAGAATTTACAAACTTGGTTTAAGTCAGAACACAAAAAAATCATATACTTCAGGAGCAATCATAGCTGAAAATTTGAGTTATCAAGGTGTTGGTTTGGGGTCCCAAGGACAAGGAATTTGGAAACCAATAGATGTAGTCACCACTACCAGAAAACCATTTGATAAATGAGGCCTTGGAGCTGGATTAGCTGATAAAATACACCAAGGTCATACAAGTAGAACTAAAAGAATTGATTTTGTTACAGATTCAAATCCTAATCCTCATGGTCAGATGCAATTACAACTTGGACATGCCCATGGTGGAGAGCCTAGTGCGACTGGCACTACCACTGGTGGAGAACTTAGTCAACATGTGCTACAGCAACAGGTCCAACAACAAGTTACACACAAGAGGACACCAATACAAGATAGTGATCAAGGGACATAGAAGAGACAATAGATTATGGCAGGTCCAAGTCCAACTACCAATTCCACTACAAAGGAATTATTTCTAGACACTCCCCCAGTTAGTGTGGCTATAACAGAAATTGCAAGTACTCCTATTCCTTCACCATTCAAGCATTCCCTTATTCCTATGTCCTTGGGTTTTGATTACATTCAAGAGTTTAAAAAGAAATTAGAATTGTATAAAAAGGATAAGAAACAACTGATGGAGAGTGTGTCTGCTGTAACTTTAGATCCTGCAACAACCATGATATTACCCACATCTGACACAAATACAAAAATCATGGAGTACATAATTGTTATTCCCATAGTTCAAAATAAACCAAAAAATTAGATGGATCGATCTGAATTTCAGGTGAGCAGTTTGCAATTTGATTTTTCTGGATTAAAAAATACTGACAAAATTAATATATCAAAGAAGAACAATGAATTGGTGTACACATCATTGCTAAAGCATGATAGAGAGAAAAAAAGTTGCAGAATCAAATAGAAAAATTACAGGCAGATTTAGCAAATGAGAAAGCAAAGAGGAAAGCAGTAGATAACAAGAGCAATGAATCAGAAAAAAGAATAAAAAAATCTACCTCTACATCAACAAGCAAAAAGGATAAACAAACAGAGGTGGAATTGAATGGACTGAAGAAAGAGTTAGATGAGATCAAAAAGAAATATAATGAAGAAAAATCCACTTCAGAAAAATTAAGACAAAGCATTGGGAAAGCAAATGAACAGTGGGAACAAAAATTGGAGAAAGAGAGGCAAAAAAATGGAACATTGGCCGCAGAGCTTATGGAAGCAAAAACTGAAATAAAATCTTGTAAAAAAAAGTTAATTGAATTTTGTAGACAAACAATCAAGCACATGAAACAAAAGATCTGGGAATAAATAATGCAGAGGTTTGATCAATTGTGTGAATTTTTTCAAGTCATTGATGCCATGAGACTACATCTTGATAAGTTGAGCAAATATTTAATGGACAACACAAATCTGCAACTACAGGCAGAAGAGAAATCTGCAAATCAAGTTCTAGAAACAATCTACAAAGCTAGTGATAATGAATTGATTTCAAAAGGCATTACTAATCGGATTGAAGCCACAATGAAGGTGACATCTATCATTAAAAAGTGTTCAAGAATGCGTGAAACAACAGAATTTGTGATTGAGGCTACAACAAAGATTAAGGAGGATGAAAAGGCAACAAACTTGACAAAGCTTGGTTTGCCACAGCGTTTTGACACAAATGATTGATTCATTGGAAAGGATAATTTTAGAAAGAAGATGGAGGATGCAAGGAAGATTAATTTGGACTAGTTTCTTGGGAACCCAGATGAGGCAAACTTTTTGGATTTCATCAAACAAATGATACTCTTGAATGTATCTTTGGCTGAAACATTCAAGTCAGACCCAGGATCCAAATTGAAATTCGATCATACATTGTTAACAAAAATTCAAGTCAGACAACATTAGCTAGAAGAAATGACAATTCCACCACCTGAACAGTGGAATTTTCTAAAAAAATTGTTAGAATGATTTGATATTGATATTATGAGTTTCAACTTTCCAAGTTCCAACTCAGCTCTGTGCAGAGTTGTCTTTGACTCTTGAGCAAGATTTCTCATTGCCTCTATGTACTCTTTCATTTAAAAATCAATAGAAAATTCAAATTCAGTAATGTGTTGATGTTTAATTATCTGTATTATTTAATTTATCAATTCAAAATAAACTCTGGTTTCAACTACTAAATACACATTCAACGATTACTGATGTTCATTTTTCTATATCCTACTATTGTTAATATGTTAAACTAATTTTATTTACCACATCAAATCAAAAACCAAAATTCTACTTTACTGCAAATTTTATGTTTTATGCACAAATAAACTTTAGCAAGGAAATATTAAGCATTGAGTTGAATGATGAATCACTGAGTACATGTAAAACTTATTAGTATGACACAATTAAAATACAAAATAATTAATAATATGTTAATGTATTCAATTTGATTCACAATTGCAAGGAATACAAATTTAAAATATCATCAACTACAGTTTTGGAATATAATTCATGAAATGCAGTATAAATACCTAAAAACTGCTAATTCACTTCCATTTCCCAAATCGAGTCAGGGTCCTCAAACTGACGTTCAGATAAAGAAAAAGAGTCATCTTGATTTTGAGTCTGGTCTTCATTTTCTTCATCTTGATTCTGAGTCCCAAAGTCAAATTCATCCGTCATTGTGTCACTGTCATTTATCCCACCACTACCAGCATTTGAACTTGAAGAGTTGCACAACCCTCTTATTTCACATATGGACTTCCATATTGTAAGTGCCCTTTCATAAGGAAAATTTTTGACATTATACGCACTTCCTAACACCCTCAAGAAATTTTCCAACTTCTTGTCTAGTTTGTTTCTTATCTTTGATTTCAAAAACCCTAATGCACTGAAAATTCTCTCATCTTCCACTGAACCCAATATCATTGTTTGAAATAAATTTGCAAGTTTGAATATTCTGATATCGAATCACACAATATTTCACTCTAACCCAAGTTTTTCCAGGCCTTTGTTATTGATCCCATTTCAAAGGGATTCACCATGGCATTAAACTGGTTTACAATACTTCTTGCAAACTGACTACATTGTCCTTTAAGCTTATTTCCATCTATAATTCCTTCTATTTGTTGTCCATTGCATTCTACACTTTTCAAAAAGTGTGCGGTCAATGTAGTTATGTTTTGATGAAAAAAGTTTGGGCTATCTCGATGGCCTTGAACCCAAAATTGAGGATACACAATAGACATGGCATCAAGTATTTCATCTCGAGGGAATCGATTATTCTATTGAAAGATTGCTTGCAATTTCCTTCAAATTACTACTAACAGATTTAACAATGCCATCAAACTCATCCTTTCTAACAAGTACTCTGATAGAGCACTTGACTGTCTTACAATGGTGCATTGGTATCTCAAATCCACGTACACAGACACATAAGTCCCCCCTTGCATTAAACTGTAAATAAATTTCATGATGATTCAAATCTGTAATTATCTGCCACCTATAAAATTTTGGGCTTTGAGAAGTTAGATCTAGATATAGATTATCGAGGGCCATGCATGTCATTCTATGTAGTTTTCTATACTCATAGATATACATAGTTCTATCTTGGGCTTTCTTCATAAGATTTTTCATTTCATCCAATATGGGGAGAAGACTAGCTAAAGTTAAGAGTGTCTCTATATTGCTTAACCTATGTAAGAGGTCAGGAGCTTTGTCTACTGTGTTTCGATGCTCGTACATTGTTCCAATCAAGGATGGATATTTTGAAAGAACTCGTTGAGCTGGTCCATGCAAGGAGATCCATCTGGTATCAACATCCTTAAGAATCTTGTTTCTTGTTGTTATTCCCTTAGCAAAAATTTGAAATTTCACAAAGCATTTGGGACTTCGGCAAAAGTATGCATGGAGCTCACGGACTAGATTTTCAACTTTTGATACTGTAGGAAACTTGCTTATAATTTTAAATGCTAAATTCATTCTGTGGGCCATGCAGTGAATGGCAAGCATGTATGGTGCACAAGTAGTTTGTAATTTTGTGCAAAGATCGGTCCTATGACCTTGCATTACTGCAGCTCCATCAACTCCTACACACACCAACTTTTTAGCAATTATCAAGTCATCCATACCTGCAATTTGATTCAAAGACTTCTTAACTAGTTCAAATATATGTTGTGATGTTGAACTGTCCTTGATTTTATGAACACAGAGTAGATGAGCTCAGTGTACATGTTCTTTTACAGTATACACATGCATACAGACCTAAGAAGTATTATCTACCGTAGTAACTTCATCTAAAGATAATGCAATGAAGTTTGACTCTATTACATTCTCCTTTAAATCTTGTTTTTCCACCGCAACGAGACAGTTTGCCCATTCCCATCCAGTGTTTATTGACCAATGTGTGCTAGGATAGTGAGGAACACTCAAAAAAGATAATAAATTACTATACTCTGGGTAGTCTATCATAGGACACCTTCTGGACAAAATATGAAAAACAACACTCATCTGAACAATTTTTACCAGTTGTGCTCCTTCCATTGCTTTTCCAAATTGAGCCTTGATTGTACCTCCACTTGCAGCAAGCTTCATCATTCTTTTCTTATGCTCATCATATTCCATAGTATACTTCACATGAAGACATTTTTCATTTGATTTCCATCTTACTACTGATGTTTCATTTCCATCTATGATTTGTTTTTCATAAACTTTACCTATATGCTTTTCTATAGTGTCAAGCTTTAGCTATAACTTCTTATCTCTTTTACATTTCCAACTACAAATCACACACTTACATTCTGTTGGTTGTTCATCTTTGTTTGCTTTCTCCACTGGTTCAATGAATGGGTACTTTGACACCTAATCAAGCTAAAAATTCCTTGACATTTCCTACTCGTGCCCCAGTTTTGAATCTTTTGATTTGTCTTTTGAATCTTTTGATTTGCCTTTTCTTTTCTTCTTGCCAACATCATCTACAGCGCCAGCATTTTCTTTTTCATCCAAGTCAATTATCTCAATCTGGCTAACTGAGGTATCCCTTGGAACATCTTCGGCGGTATTGCCATCCTCATTCTTGGAACATCTTCTGTGGTATTGTCATCCTCAGTCTAGCTAACCAAGGTATCCATTGGAACATCTTCTATGGTATTGTCATCCTCATTCTGGCTAACCAAGGTATCCCTTGGAACATCTTCTATGGTATTGCCATCCTCATTTTGGCTAACCAGGGTATCCCTTGGAACATCTACGGTATTGCCATCCTCATTCTAGCTAACCAGGGTATCCCTTGGAATATCTTCTGCGGTATTGCCATCCTCATTTAACTCAATGGTAATCCCACCTTTTGGTGGTGGTGAGGTATTGTGAATGGACTTTTCATTATTATTTGGTGCAAGAGTTGATGGTGTAGCTCCATCTTGATTTGATGGATCAGAAACATTGCCAGTTCCCAAGTAAGATTGTATACTAACTCCACCTTTTCTACTTTTTTTTGGCCTCCCAGTCCCTTCAACACCCTGAGGAGTCTTACCCTTGTCGCACTTGCGGCTCGACATCTTGATCTCCCACTTTGAATAAAAGCTAGAAAAAATGTCTTCTTGTTTAAGGACATACTCATAATCTATAGAATATAGATCCCATTCCCTACTAAATATCTTCTTTAAGATTGAATAAAGAATGGAAGAGAGATAAAGAAATCTTAAAACACTAATACTGTGAAGAATTGATTACTCACCTTTAAGATTAGGTTTTCACTGACTTGCTATTCGCTAATACAAGAATGCCTGTGTTGTAATTTTGTAACTTTGTCTATGATCAACTTCAAGGTGCCAACTCCAACTTCTAAAATCTGAATCGAGAGCTCACAAGTTCATAACTAAACAAAATGTGTAAGAATAAATCAGAGTTTTGATTGTATTTATATCAATCCATATTTGGTGAATTCCACAGGAATTCTATATGGTATATCAAAAAGATTTGGTGAATCCCGTGTGATTATATAAGGAATACATTTAAGTGTCGGCAAATCAAACCTCGACGGACTACGTACATTGAAATTTCCAAGGCAAATATGGCCCTAAGATTAGCATGGAGGTGTCATGGAAATTGGTGAAATGGCCCCTCATAATCAACTACTTGTAAATTTTAATTGGCGAAATGGGTCCTCACGCGTAGTGACCATGTAATGGGGTTGGTAAAATGGGTCCTCATGCACAGTGACCATGTAATGGGGTTGGCGAAATGGGTCCTCATGCGCAACGACCATTTAATGGAGTTGGTGAAACATGTCCTGATACACAATGTTGTTTTAATAGTATTGGCGAATATATAGGTGATTTAGTTCTTGCTTCCAAAATTCCAGGCAAAAATATTAGTCAACCCATTTGAAATGCATAGTTTGTTATGGCAAAAATCTTACTTCATTGATTCTCATAAAATAAATCGATAGCGAATGGATATGGATTCAACCGATAATACATAAAAATTGGGTGATTTGACCACCCTGTTGGATGTGATTTATTCTCCAATTCCGATTTGGCTAATCGGCGATATTCACCAATTGGCAAATATTCACCACTAAAAAAATCTCTGAATCAAGGCTTTCATTGTGTGGCAAGAGCAGATTTGTGTTGTCTATGTGTTTGTATTTGCAGATTTGAGCAATCATCTCCTCATGGCATGAAGAGCTTCTTCCTCCCATGAGATCTTCACTACAAGGTGACATCATTTGTGTTTTTGAGCATTTATCATTTGGTTTTTGCCTCTGCCTCACAAGGGCACGCACTCTATATCTAACAACGGTGTTCGAAAGACTTGAATGTCTCTCCAGGGCTTGACTGAGGCAAGCCTCTAAACACCACAACCCCCTCCCAAAGTTTCTATGATTGCAGGTTACAGGTGGAAGATACAAGAAAAGTGGAGTTACAAGAGGGTACTATAGAGTGTTGGATTTGCAGATCAGAGTTGAAAACAACCCCTTGGACTTGGGCACCCACTCTTTAGTCCTCCGGATTCCCTGATAGGAAAATCTCTGTGACAATAGGAACAAGTTGCAATTTAAGCTTCTAGATGTTGACAAAAACCTAGGCATTGGACTTGGGCTCCCGCTCATTAGTCTTCGACTATTCTGCTTCTGAACCTTGAAAATAGGTGCATAGTTATCTGTCATTTTACATCTTTCTGTAGTAGCATTTTCTGATATTCATCTGTTTGCCTCCATATTTGCATAATTAGGGTTTTGAGGTATAATTAAGCATAATTGATAATCAAATCATACAAATCCAAGTTTCCCTACATCTCATAGCGACCTAGGGTATGATAGAGCATTGCCACTCGACTCTAGGTCCTTGAATGAAAGGGTGAAAGGAGGATATACACACAAAACTACCAAAAACTCAACTATCCAAATTCCACCCTTTACATTTTGGTGAACCTGTGTTATTGGAGTTGTTAGAACCTTGATGAGTGTTTTTCTTCATATTTTCTTTGATTTAATTCATTCATATAGTCATTCATTTTATTGCATTGGAAAACTTACAAAAAAATTGAAAATTTGAAAAAATTGAAAAAAATTGCATCCTAGGGTTTGCATGTTGCATCAATTAATTTGAATTTCATCAAATTTTTTATTTTTGCATCAAATATGAGCTAAATTGTAGAAAATTATAAAAATTCAATAGCTTGCATTGCATTTTCATCATAAAATTGCTAGGGTTTTGTTAGAAATTTTGAATTTTTCATATCACCTAGTAATTCCAAAAACTAGGGTTTGTAGGCAAAATCTTGTTTCAGATTCTACCGATCTTAGACACTCATTCAAAATTGAATTTGTCTGTAGTGTTTCATTTTAGTGTAAATTTGCTTTTAGATCTCAAAAATTTGCATTTTTACATAGAAAATTTCAACAAAAAACTAGCATTTTCATTGATTTTTCACTAGATTTGCACTTGCATTTTGCATCTTAGGACTTGGAAATTATTTTTAAAATCTGAGTGAATTTAATTTTCATCATACATCATCTTGCAAAACATTCATATAGCTTTTTACATTAAGATCTCACACCTAGGGCTTGAAAAACTTTAATTTTCACTAGATTTGGCCTTATCGACTCTCAAAATTTGCACCATAGGCGTGTTGTGAAGAATATTTTTGCACTAATTAGCTATTATCAGGGTAATTATCTTCTTCCCCTCCTAAAAATCTTCACAACACCTTTTTATCGGGCTCTTGTATTGAAAATTTGGTGAAAAATTGCATAATTTTGCTATATTTGCCCTAGGGTTTGCCTTAGATTTGCACTCCAAGTGTGTTGTGACAAATTTTATGAATGGAGGTGACTGATATAATTGCTATTGTTTTCTACACCTCCTAAAATTATTTACAACACCTTGTTAGTGGCCTCTTGTATTAAAAATTTGGCAAAAAATTACACATTTTTGCTATATTTGCTCTAGGGTTTGACCTAGATTGCACTCCAAGTGTGTTGTAAATGATTTTATGACTCTAGGTGACTTATATAATTGCAATTATTTTCTTCACCTCCTAAAATTCTTTACAACACCCATTTTGCTAGGTCTTGGAGTTGAAAAATTGTGAAAAATTGCACATTTTTGCTATATTTTCACTAGGGTTTGATCTTGAGTGGTACTATAAGCGTGTTGTGATGGATATTTTGGAATTAGGTGGATGTTATTACTGATATAATTTTCTTTCCATCATCATTTTCCTCACAATACCCTTTTAATGCTCTTTTGCATTGAGATTTGGTGAAAAAATCGCATATTTTAGTGTATTTTCACTAGGTTTTGACTTGTCACCATCTTAGATTTGCATCAAGAGTGTGTTGTGATGGATATTATTGCTATTAGTCATATTATTTTTTTTCCCTAATCAAAATCCTCACAACACCTTTTCTTTCATATATTTGCATTGAAAAAGTACAAAAAATCAAGCATTTTAGGTCATTTTTGTACCTAGTTTTGCACTTGTCTTTTGCATATTTTTTGAAAAACTTTTAAAATCTGATTTGGTACTCATGGCCTCATATTCTCAGTGCTCTTTGGAATGTTTACATGCATATATCACAAAATTTGAAAATCTTTACAAATTTCTTAGTATGCATCCTCATGTCATTACCTATATACAAGCTATGTATCACAAGGATATATTTGTGTCATCTTCCTTCGAAATCCTTGACTATGTATCTGATCTTAACAACTTCATATCTCTCATCAATACATACCCTTGGGTAATAGAAGAATTGATAAAACACACTTTGAATGAAGAGCATGACATTTCTCATAATAGTTTGGAATTAATAGTTGAAACATATGGCGATGACATTGACAATGATTATGGGAGTGATGATGAATTCACAAGCTACCCTACTTCTCCTATAATTGAACATTCAGACAACTTAGATGAGAAGACTAGGGATAGCTCTAGTAATTCCAATAATCCCCCTAGCCAAAGTGTAGCATTAATAGATGACATCCTAACAACACAACACTATTTTGATTATCTTGACCTATTTGGTGTGATTGATGTGGATAAGGAACAATTTCATAACCCACCTAGTCCACTAAGAGATGATATTTATGTTGAGGTCCATCCTTTGTTATCCCTTTAGGGATTAGGAAGTGATCAAAATACATTAGACAGACAAATGCAACAACTTGCACCTCTTTCTAGCATTCGGATTTGGGAGGATGATGACCTCCTCGATGATTTGCTTGATGACAAGACTTAGCACGAAGATCCTACTAGGTAAGTATTTCTAACCCTTTATCTCTCATGATGTCCTTCCCCTGTGATGTGTTATATGTTGTTTAGGCCTCTTGGATGACCCCTGATTCTCTTGTAAGGTCTGGGATACTAGGAGACTGCCTCTATTGTGACCTTCTATTTGTATCATCATTCTTCTGTATTGCCTCTCTGATTTCATCATTGTGTGTTGTGTCTTACGGACATAGCGTTGCGATTGGTGACTTGGGGGCACCCTCCTATGTGACTATCCCTAAGACACTTGTTTCTCCTCTCTTATTTATTGTTTCCCTTCCTCTAGTGTTTCTATCTAGCGGGTAGATGACAAAAAACATTTATACTGATGCAGACCTAGCATCCCTTTTGAGAGAAATCAAAAATTGGACTTAGTTCCTAATATGACGATGGGCTTGTATATCTTATCCGACGCTTGGCTATTAGAAGCATTCATGCTTTCTACGTAGTGATTTTGATGATCTTTATCTCACTTACAAACCTTAAAAATACTGCTACTCTATGCACTTTGTTTGTCTTGGAATCTCACCTCGGTGACACTTGGTTCTAAGATTTTTGTGATATAGCCCCATGGTTATCCTCAATCTCCAAATTTGTAGTATAACCTTGGCTCTTTGTGTGACTAATCATATGCATTGATGTTGTTGTTATCATGATTATGTAGACACTAACATGTTTCTTAGAGGGATGTGTTTGAGGGAACATTTGGTGATCGTAAAGTACATGTCACCTCTGGGGGGCATGAGCTTTGCAAAAGTCTGTGTTCCCTTGCATGTTTTCTTCCTACCTTAATGTGCTTGATATTGATGCGCGATATCAACCACCTTAAGGTAGGGGCATACATAAGGTAAGCTATTTGTTGTAGATGTTAACAATGTGCTTGTCCTCAGGTGCAGTTTAAAGACTGGTGGCAATGAGTCCCTCCTGCACTCTGAGTTTATCTGCAATCAATCAATCAATCAATCAATCATCTTAAGCCTTTTGCGGAGGTGGGGGTGGTGTATCTCTTGCAGAGAGTGCCCATCCTGTCATTTTCAAAAGTCCTCTATGGAGGTGGGGAGCGGTTCTGTGACTAACTCAACCCTTAAGCATGTCTTCGGCGATTGTTGTGGTGAAGCGCAATCATCGATGTGTGCCTATAATGTGCCTAAAATGGTGATGAGCCTAGAAATAGGAACACCCCATTACTTGTCTACCATGTTTTCTCCATGTCTTCAAAGTGTGTGTGTTTGGTGTGCTTGTTTTATTTGGCATGTTTGTTACCCCTTGTTTTGTTTGGCATGTTTGTTACCCCATATGTAGTCTAAAGACCAGTGCAATGAATGCTTCCTACATTTTGGGAGGTTTGGTGTGTCTTGCATGTGTGTTGCCCCATATATGCAGTTTAAAGACCAACGTGCTGAGTGCTTCCTGCATTATGGGAGGTGTGTTTACTTTCATGTACTTCCATCTACATTTCATATATATGAGAAAAAGAAAAGAAAATAAATCATTCATGTCTTCCATGCATTAATTGTCTTCTATGCATTTACTATATTCTCTGTGTTTTGCGTGACTGTAACTATCTTCTCTATGTTTTACGTGCCTGTCATTGTCTTCAATGTGTCTGGCATGTCTTCTCCGTGCTTGGCGTGTTTTTTGACCATACTTTAATGCATGTATTAGCCTTCCATTTATACATACATTAAAGTGGGGGCTAAATGTAACATCAAAAAATGTCCCCTTGGGGGCTTTTCCCTCATAAGGTTTAGCTCCTGGGTCTTTTAGCTGCATTTAGGACATCTTGCATCATATTTTGACATCCTGATGAAATAAGCCCTAAATTTCATGACAAATGGGACCTAGGGGGATCCCTTGAACCTAACCCTGACCAAAATAGGAGGGGAGGACTTGGGTGCCCGCACCCTAGTCTTACCCTATTTTGGGTCAGTCCCAAATTTTAAGTGTCGGCTTGTGACTATTATTTGGGTCCTATGCTGACACGATAAGTTTGAATTATGAAATTCTTGGCAGGAGTGTTTGTAGTTGCATATATAAGCATGTTTAGGCATTCATTTGTAAATAAGAGATTCAACTAGATGATTATTGTGATCTTTTGGCATTCTAAAGGTGATTCAAGGCTTTCATTGTGTGGCAAGAGTAGATTTGTGTTGTCTATGTGTTTGTATTTGCAGATTTGAGTAATCATCTCTTCATGGCATGAAGAGCTTCTTCCTCCCATGAGATCTTCACTACAGGATGACATCATTTATGTTTTTGAGCATTTATCATTTGGTTTTTGCCTCTACCTCACAAGGGCATACACTCTCTATCTGATAATGGTGTTTGGAAGACTTGAATGTCTCTCCGGGGCTTGACTGAGGCAAGCCTCTAAACACCACAACCCCCTCCCAAAGTTTCTGTGATTGCAGGTTACAGGTGGAAGATATAAGAAAAGTGGAGTTGCAGGAGGGTAATATAGAGTGTCAGATGTGCAGATCAGAGTTGAAAACAACCCCCTGGACTTGGGTGCCACTCTTTAGTCCTCTGGATTCCATGACAGGAAAATCTCTATGATAGCAAGAACAGGTTGCAGACTGAGCTTCTAGATCCTGACAAAAACCTAGGCATTGGACTTGGGTGCCCGCTCATTGGCCCCCGATTGTTCCTGCATCTGAACCTTGAAAATAGGTGTACAGTTATCTGTCATTTTACATCTTTCTATAGCAACATTTTCTGATATTTGTCTGTTTGCTTCTGTATTTGCATAATTAGGGTTTTGAGGTATAATTAAGCATAATTGATAATCAAATCATACAAATCTAATTTTCCCTACATCTCATAGCAACCTAGGGTATGATATTGCATTGCCACTGGACCCTAGGTCCTTGAATGAAAGGGTGAAAAGGGGATATACACACAAAACTACCAAAAACGCAACTATCCAAATTCCACCCTTTACATTTTACATCGGGTTTGTTGGTTATTTTCCCAGACTGGATGCTTATTCCCAGTAATCCCTACAAAATAGCCATCGTTGATCAACAAAATTCTCGGGCTAGAGGCCAACAGTATAGGAGATAGACTCTATAAATATCTCCTCTTCTTCTTTAGGCTCTGCAGAACCAAGGGGGGTATTCCCTATTCAACATCTATAAAATGCATCTATGTATTTGTTGGGATGTTGACACAAAGCAGATAAATCCTCTATTAAGTAGACCAAAACTATGAGATAAGTGCAAAGGGGCTAGCTTTAGGCCTATGTTCAGTTGTGGACAGAGGATTTTGGATCCTAAAACTATTTCTAATGTCCTAAAGGTTTCTATATGAAGTTTGAGTTTGATTTATATATGGATGTAAAACTAGGACTTTGGGTTACAATAGAGATACCAGACCAGATCGGTGCCTATCTAGGGCTCGGAGTCAGTAGACATATATATGTGAATGTTTACCATAGACCCAAGACAATAATCAGATTTCAAGGGGTTTCTAAAATGTTTGCCTTACAGACAATACCCAAGAGAGAGTATTTAGTTATTTCTGCTTACAAACAACCCTACTGCAATGTATTCTTCTCAACACTTAATCAAAAACATTCAATCTACTCCTTGAGCAGAAGTAATAGACTAAATATTCAATATAGAAAACCTATGTTCTAGAATCTATAACACCCCTTAGATGTTCAGAGTCAGAAGAAAAACACATTCAGTCTGGAGACAAATAACAAAACACATGCAATGAAGCATTACTCATTTAAATCAACATGAAATCGATAATTCTGTGCATAATACACACAACATAAAATTCATAAACTCACAAAGACACCTAAAATAGAGTCACCAGAAAGTTGTATTCCTACTGCAGTACCAAAATTTATCTAGTTTTCAACCACCACAAAAAAGTAACACAGTTTGCTTAAAAACAACAAGAAAGTGTACTTCACAAAAATTAATTACAAGGCGAGGTCAAAATTTCCCGTTTGATACACAGCACCAGAAATGGCGTTCAAAATAATAAATGCAACAGGGGACAAAACATGGAGAAACAAGAGAAGGACGGGGAGTGGTTGAGCTCGAGCCCTATGCCACCGCTGGAAAACTCCCCGTCACAAATCAGGTACTTGACCGTTCAACCACCGGCCCATGCCTGTCCACAATCTTGCCATAATGGCTCAACCACCAGCAGCTCCTCCCGGAAACAGTAATAGCGCACCCATGGAAAATTCCCGCTCAAAAAATGACCGCAGACGCAAGGAAAAAAGCCATTGTCGAAGGTTCAAAACCCGACCGTCGATCTGAAAACCCAACACCAAGATCAACGGTCCCAAAATATGTATGAAGAGCCACTAGCCAATGAAATCATGCCACGTGGGCAGCCCATGCTCCTATCGCTGACTTTTCCTTTCACCATTTTGCCACTTTCACCCTTTTATATGCAAAAAACATATGCATATACAATCGCCACTGTTCACCTTTCAAAAATCCTTTGTATATGCAAAATGCATATGCAACAGTTTAATATACAAGGTGGACCCCAAAATATTATGAAGCAAATTGGAAACTTATTCAGGTCCAGCTTGCATCTTGACCTTTGTATCTTCACTTGTCTATCAGCATATACAAATGCCCAATATACATGCAGTGGACCCAAAATATTATTAACTTCATCTGATTTATCCCTCGGGTCCAAAATGTATGTCTCTCCTATATGCCGAATATACAAACCTGCTTGCATATACCCGCGCACCCTACCACATGCATCACCTCCGCCGCACTGTAGCAAATGTATATTTGTTTGTATGTCAAATATACAAACACAAATATACAAACCCCTTTATACAACTACAGAATCTGCGATGGAATATTCGATGAATGCATACTTTCCTTGTATCTTTCAACGCATGCATGTTGACTTGTATGTTAGAGATACATTCACCCTTGTACATTTTACATTATATGTGCTGGCGATGACCCTTTACACTGTAGCAGATGTATATCGGGCCTCCTTGTATATTTTTCATTGCATAAGACCCGATGTATATTGACATACATTCATTCCTGCATATACAAACATAGGATCTTCTACAGAATATTCCCTCAATGTATATTTCCTTCCTTGAACCCGATATGCAATTGAAGATTCATACAAGTGCAGAATATTCCCAAGAGTCTTGCGAAAGATTCCACTAATGTATATGCAACCCAATATACATTAAAACATGCATATAACTCAAATTTTCAACATTTATGGAAGCCGACAGAGATTTTGTAAGCCCGCCAATGCACATTTGCGATTGCACATACAAAAACTTAACATTTTTCATGAGTGCGACAGGAAAAGGTGGTAAAACACTCCATGCAGATGGAGGAACAATTTAAACTAGGGCACTAAGGGTTTGAAGAAACACACACAGGAATCTACAAACTCGAATCAAAACCCAAATCCCAGGTGAACACCACCAAGGTTCACCAAAATGTTTAGTGGAAAATTGTAGCTTTGTCTCAACTAGGTTAAGTACTACTATTTCACCATGCTAAACATTGGGAGGACAAGGATTGAATGTGGGGTCAATCTATAAGTTACTTGTCTGTCCCTTATGCTCGCGTTATCTGATTTCAAGAGCCTAGCTAAGGTCTTGTTAAGTGTTTTGTGCATAAACCAAGTAAAAACCCTAATTATGCCTTAAACCAAAGATATTCAGAAACTAACAATGAAACAGGTAAAAATGATCACAGAAATGCAAAGAAAGAGTTTCATAGACCGTGCACCCAGATTTTGAGGGCTGACTGGACTAGGGCACCCACTCCTTAGTCTTGAAAGTTCCTGACACAGAAAATCCTCTGCACAGGCTGCCTAGCACTCCCAAATGGCTTCCAAATCCTAGAAATTTCCCCCAGTTGGACTAGGGCGCCCGCTCTTTAGTCCCGCAAGTGTCAGAATCTAGAAATTCAAAAGTCTATGACTACTATACCCGCAATATCCTCCTTTCTGTAGCTTCTTTTCGTCAAAACCTACAAAACATGATCTGCACCTACAAAAGAAGGAGAAAGATGTTGCATCTATATAGGAGCTTGCCTTAGTGAAGCCCTGTCTTTGGTATTTCTACCTCAACAATAGCTAGAGATAAAGATTTACAGAAGTGTGTGCAAACCTAACAATGTGTATGTAGAAATATCAAGCCCTAGATGTCTCAATCAAGGGAAGATCAACAACTTTCTTTGAATCAATAAACACATACACTTCACCTTAAGGAGATGAAAACAAATGAAGACTTGCATAAATAAGAAGGTGAATCAGCAATGTTCATGAAAGATCTCCAAGGTCAATGTTGGAGGCTTCAACCCTTCTCCTGATCATTCAAAGGGTGTAGAAACCCTAGGAAGAGAAAGATAGACTCAAGATCTTGATTCCTAATCTCCATCCATTATCTCCATGATAGCAAATACAAAATACTTTCAAGAGATTCAACAAAGTCACTGATCTTCAATGGCAATTTTGGCAGACTTTTGGCATCAAGCTTGCATAAGAATTGTGTGTGATAAAATGATTTTCAAATGTCTTTTTTATATCTAGCTTTAGGGAAATTCAAATTTCAAAATAACGTCTCGATATCACGTGAAAACTGAGAATTTGAAAATGGAATCCTGAGGCATATGGCAGGAGCTGACACCCCACCAAAATTTAAAATCCTGGGAAATAGGGGAGGACTAGGGCATAGGCGCCCAAGTCCAAGCCCCCATTTTCCACTCAGATTTTCTTTATGGGGGTCCCAGGGGCCTATAATTCAAATTGCCTTTCCAGGTTCTATCAAAAGGTTACCTCAAAAAGTGAACATTTTCTAACTAGACTTAGTCAATCAGGGTTTTGAGAAGGTTAGAAAGAGAAAGGTTGAGAGGTCACCCAAAGTGAGGAGCTAAATCGAGGGAAATTATACCATACCATATAGGAGGACAATTTCTGACATTACACACACACACACACACATATATATATATATATGAATGCAAATGAAAGTACATGGAGAGTAAACACACCACCTAAAATGCAGGAGGGACTCATCACCACTAGTCCTTAGACTACACTTGAGAACAAACATGCCATACAAATCAAGCACTCCATACAAATCCCAAAGCATAGGAGGGACTCATCGCCACTAGTCTTTAGACTATGCTTGGGAACAAACACGCCATACACACACACATGGAAGACATAGAGAAAACACAACAAACAAGCGATGGAAGGAGACTATTACTAGGTTCACCACTATCTCAGGCACATTACAGGCACACTTGACAGTTGGGCTTCACAACAACAACTGCCAAAGACATGCTTCAGGGAGGATATACCACCCTGCCTACTCGAAGGACTTTTAGAAATGATAGGATGTGCACTCTCCTTGAGAAATACACCATCACCGCCTCTGTAGAGGGCTTAAAATAAAAGGATATTCATGATATCCCGCCTCCGCAAAGGTCTTAATGATTGCAATATAAAAATAAAGATGTGCACTCGCGCGGAGATACAACATAGCTCCTCTGCAAGGGGCTTACAAACATGCTTCATTAATACCAAAATCATCAGACAGCTTACCTTATATATGCCCCCACCTTAAGGTGGTTGATATCATGTACCAATATCAATCACGTTAAGGTAGGAAGAAAACACACAAGGGAACATGAGCTCTTGCAAAGCCCATGCCCCTAGAGGTGACATGTACTTTATGATCACCAAATGTTCCCACAAACACAATTTCCTACAAGAAAAGGTGTTAGCAACCACATGCATTGTTGATAATCATGATAATCAACAATACATGTAATCACTGAGATGGGAAGGACAGTTTAAATTCTGCAAATAGTATATTATGTCCTTATACCATTCAGATTCTAACATATTTATAACTTCATTATGCACTTCATTCACTTGGCATGCCTCTAGATTTGACTATGTCATTAGCTTTGCCAAACCTTGTCCTCTTACCAACTTTGTGATTTGTATTTCAATGTTGAACTCCTGCAACTTGTTTATCCACCTGCATCTTCTTCCAGTTACCTCTGGCTAAGTAAATATATCTTTGACGGCTACATGAGGCACATATGCAATTACTTGTGAGCCTACCAAATAGGGCCTGAAGCTCTTGACTGCTCTGACCAATGCATATGCCTGCTTCTCCATTATATCATACTTTAATTCAATAGCCTGCAATGACCTACTAAAGAAAGCTATAGGTTGTTCAAACCCTTCTTCATTTTTTTGCAATAGGCATGCAACAATAGTATGGAAAGAAGCAAATGAAAACAATTGAAATGGCCTAGAAAAATCTGGAGATTTTAAAACAGGAGCCATCTTTATTGCCTCCTTTATGTCTTGAAATGATTTGGTTGCTTCATCTTCCCATTTGACAATTGCATTTTTCTTCAGCATTTTAGAGATCTCCTTGGTGGTCTCTGGAAAATTAGGAACAAATCTCCTAACAAAATTAATCTGTCCAAAGAAGTACTGAATACCTTTTATTACTTTTGGCATCTGAATTTTGTCAATTGCAGCTACCCTTTCAGGATCAATCCTGACTCCATCCTTGGAAACAATGTGTCCAAGCAGTTTTCCTTCTACAACCCAAAAGCACATTTCTTTGGGTTGAGTGAGATGCCATACTCTAATGCTCTAATAAAAATTTGTTCCAAATGCAAATAGTGTTGTTCTTCTTTCTGTTGGTTTTTCTTCTGAATCAGCATTAGGGTTTGCCAGTTCTAATGCACAGGCAGATTCAGCCAACTGAATACAGGAGGTTGCGTGAGCTCCTCCCCTTCACTTCTGGTTCTGCCGCACCAAGGGGGGTTTCCCTATTTGATAAAAGTATAACCTTGACTAGCTCAATGACAGAAGGATTTAACTTGACATCAACAGGCAGAATACTCTCATGTATGGACCAAGATTTGTGTAACAAATCACAAGGTTGGCAATATTCTTGGACATAATGTCTGGTTGGGTATGAGAGCATGCAGGGATCCTAATCCTACTCCTACAACTAACAGGTGGAAGGAAGAGATGGTTTGATTTGAATTTTGGATGCAAAGCTGGACATGGTGTATAACCTCAACACAGAGCAAGATTGGTGCCTATCCAGGGCTTGGAGTCAGTAGACATACACCTGTGAATGATCAGCATGAATAGTTAAAATTGGATTTCAGGGGGATACACATGATATCTGCCTTACAGATATCTTCCAATACAGAGTGTTAAGCTGTCTATACTTATGGCATCCCTATTGCAGTAAGAAAGATACATGCAAAACTGGAGACAGAATCAGCATAACACATGCAAACATAGCATTATTCATATAAGATTAACCATGAAATCAGTGGATTCATGCCAAATCATACAACAGAAGATACATAAACTCATAAGTTTAGCTGTACAGAGCAACCAGATCAACTTGTTTTGAATTACAGAGCCAAAATGTTCAACTTTCAACAACAACGAAATGAGTAACACTTCCTGCTTATAACAGCCAGAAAGTATACTACAGCAATTAATTACATGGCTTTGACAAAAATCAGCCAGATACAGCCCCCAGAAGGAATGGCGCTCAGAAAATGTAAATGCAGCAGACAAAGAGGGGCCTCGAGCCATGCGCCATTATCTGGAGCCTCCGCTCAAAATTTGGGCAACCTGATCGCCTGTACCATCGCCCATACCTCTGCACGACCGTCATTGATGGCTCAACCACCCACATTTCACTTGGAGACCGTCGCTACATTCAAAAAGGATTTCCCGCCCAAAACATGCTTCTTCGCAGGTTCAAAAATAATGCAAGGGGAATAATCCCACATGCATGGTGAGGAGATCACTTCATCACTTTAAAAGCATGGCCGCAACCATGATAGGTGTTGAGTGCATTTTTCTATGCTCGACACACGACCATCCGCCAAATACCCATCGCCAAGACTTAGGCCATCGGCCAACCCCACAAATCTCTCATCGATCTTAAATGTCTCGCCGATCGCCACACTACACTCCCCTTCATCGGCCAGAGATTAGTCTATCGGCCAACCATTCCATAGTTCACCCGACAATACAACTCACGCTGATAGACCCTGGCTTCCTCCCTTCCGTCGGTGTAACACACACCATCGGAACAATCAAAGTCTCCCCAGCCGATAGACCAATTCTCACCGATGGCATTGCTTCCCTCTTCGGCCAGACAACCATTGTCGGCCCAACACAAAACTGCTTTGCCGATGATGCCGATCACCCCGATGCCTATTCAAATCCCTTGTCGGTGAGACCCACGCCGATGACATCGCATCAGCCAAACATTACATATCGGCAACCCAAGAAAATACTTCGCCGATAGCCAAAGTGTTGGCGATGACCTTCCAAAACTCTCATCGGTATGACCAACCTGATGAACCCGTTGAACCGATGAACCGGTTCAACACGAAGGTTCAACGCCAAGGTTCAACATGCCGATAGACATCAAAAAAGACAAGCAAAGGATTTACCGACGGAAAATATAGAACCAAAGCTCGCGAACCGTTGAACCTTGAATCTCCCGCTTGAACCATGAAGAAAAGAGTTCAACGGTTCAAGTTCAAACCAAAAGGTCAAAAACACAACAAAAGTACTTCAAAAAGAGCCTTCGCCGAAACGCCAAGTACCAAAAACACAAAGCCTTGAACCGTTGAACCTTGAACCAAAAGGGTTCAATGCGGTGGTTCAAAGCGATGGTTCAAACATCAAAAATAATACTCCATCGAAATGTCGAAGACACAAAAATGAACACATGCCGATGGAGAAAACATGAAGACCCCTCCTCGAGAAAGATAATGCGGATGCTGCAAAACACTGAAGGGGTGCCAAAACTTAGAACCTTTTGGATATTTTGGGATGGTGCCTGCATGAAAATTTCTAAATTAACTGACAGTGAATTTAGGCACCAACACTTTCTTTGAAAAGGCAGTTTAGTCATCTTGATACACATCCAAGATTGAATAAATCAATCCTACAAAAGCAACATCCATTGCCCTCTGAAATGTGGCACATGCATTTGTCAGTCCAAATGGCATCCTAACATATACATATGCTCCCCATGGAGTAGTGAAAGCAGTCTTGAATTGTTCTAACTCCTTTACTTTCACTTGATTGTACCTTGAAAATCCATCCATCATGGAGAGAAGCTCACAGCCGGTTACCTTCTGCAACATGGCCTCCATGTTTGGCAATGGATAATTGTCTTTCAAAGAAGACACATTTAAATTTCTAAAATCCACACAAAGTCTAATGTCACCATTCTTTTTTCTGACTGGGACAAGGTTAGACACCCAAGTTGAATGTCTGATAGGCATGATTATTCCAGCCTCCCTAAGCTTCATAAGTTCCTCTTGCATTTTTGGAGCCAAGGTTGGGTTGATAGGCCTCTGTTTTTGTCTAAACGACTTAGCTCTAGGCTTCAAAGGGATTTCATGTTGGAACAAATTTTCTCTATAAGCTTTTAGGTCCTCATAAGACCAAGCAAAAACATGTTTATACTTTCTCAGTAATGCAATCAGCATAGATCTGATATGTGGTTTGAGTTGTTTGCCAATGTATACCTTTTTGGGAGAATGAGATGTCCCCAAGTTTATCTCCTCTAGATCATTCTTATTTGTTGGAGATGACTTTGTAACAAGTTGGTCCCTATTGTCAAAAGCTCTCTCTAGAGAAACCAGCCCTCTAGGGATCTTATTTGTCTTTAGTTGAATTATTTCTTTCCCTAAGAGAGTTTCTATCCCATCTACTACCTCTACAAAATTCTACAAATCCATTTCCTGGTTCTCATATTCATCAATACAATGCAGAAATCTCAATAAATCTTTATCATCATCAAACACTTGCCAGCTGCATACATTATCTGGCACTGCAGGTCTGAGTTTGACCTCAACATTTGTTACATCTGACAGAGTTATATCATCTGGCCTTATAGCTACATTAGCTAGGAAATCTGCCCTGACATTTTTTACTCTTTCTATCCAATTTATTGAAAATGCATCAAACAATTCAATTGTATCCCAAACAGCATGCTTATATTGTTTTAATTTCTTATTTTTTGATGCATACTTATCTCTAACTTGGGAAATAATAAGCTCTGAATCACCAAACACCTTGAGCATCTTAATTCCATGCCTCAAAGCGACATTCAATCCTAATAATAGAGCCTCATACTCTGCAATATTATTTGTACAGGCAAACTTCAACAAGAAAACAAATTTTAGAAGTTTACCAGATGGAGATAGAAATACAATCCTAGCACTAGAGCCCTCCTTCGAACAAGCTCCATCAAAATACATGGTCCATAGACCCTGTTGGTCAGATTCTTGAATGCACATGTCTCCCTCTTTACCTTCTTTAACATCTGAGACAACTCTGAAATTATCACAGTCGATGTTCACAAAGCATATCTATTCCTCTGATTCTTGATTCTCCACTGTCTCTGATGATCTTTCCTCCCTGATCAGTTTGGCATTCCTACCATTCATGGGGATCATAGCGTATGACAAATCTAATTGCATACTTCAACCAATCAACGCTGCCCACCTTCTTGACAGCAACATGCCATACTGTGGCTTGATATCAACAACTGTTATGTTCATTTTGTAGGCCTTTTCAGGATACGCTGCCAGTCTGAAATCAACATCTTTCATAATTCTGATGATAGGTACCTCCCAGGCATCCATGGCATAGCACTTCCCACATGTCTTATCTATCTTTAATCCAGCTTGTTGCATGATGGCCAAAGGCATGATGTTTGTGGATGCTCCTGAGTCGAGCATACAGTTTCTAATTATTCTTCCATTTATGACAAGGGAGACATAAAATGGCTCCACTTGTGAAGGGCACTTTGTCATGGTCATCCCCAAATACACTTCAGGAACCTCATCTTCTTCAATGCATAGGGCCTGTTTCTTGGCCTGAGGTTCATCATTCTACTTGATCTGACAAGGTGTTCCTGAGATTAAGGACACAGCCTTATTTCTGAACTCTTCCACTTTCATCAGTTCCATTAGTGGAATAGAGACTTTTATTTGAGACAAGACCTGAGTGATGTCAAATGGAGCATAGTTTTGAATAACAGTTGTAGCTTGCTCCACCATTTTACCTCTATCCTGAGATGATCCAGCTTTAGTTTTTATGGCTCCCTGACTGTCATTCTTGCTCTAAGAATTTCTACTTTGATCCTCAACCTGGGGAACTGTGTTTTCTATTTTTTGAGAATCGTAACCTATTTTTTGCTTAAAACCTTGTTTATTATTATTCCATTGTTTCTTATATGTTTCAGTCCCCTTATAATTTTGCACTGGTTGGCTCACAATGGTGTTCTCTGGTTGAGGTGTACCACTTACCTGAGCCTTACCTCTGAGATTGTAATTGCTCTTGACTTGAGCTACTGCTGCTGCTGTGAGGGCTCTAATTTCTTCATCTGAAGGTCTCCTCAAATTACTCAGGAAATTATGTGAATCTTGAGCATAAGCGTAGCTGTCTTCCTCATCTTCATCATAAGGAAACTACTGATAGACCTGCATCTCATCATTCACATTTGCATCAGCATCATGAGAAGAGTATCCTCTATTTGTAGACAACATATTGACATTATCATCTTCCATGCAATGTGGCTCATTGCATTCATCACAGGCAACAACATTATTATATAGAGACTGAGCAATCATACATTGTGACTGTGAATGAGGCATTTGGCAGATTATACACCATGGGGTGTCATTAACAATATTTATAGCTTTCTTCAAAGGATTAGGAGTTTCCTTTGTATTCTGAGCTCTTGGATTTGTATTGCTATGCGGGAGGATGGGTTTACCATCACACCAATTAGTATGATATGGCATATCATGTAATGATGGTCTTCTTTCTTGCCTTTGGTAAACTGGCCTGTCAGGGCCTATCCCCTTTTCATTTTTAGCTATTCTATAACTCAGGTCCTTAACAACATTTGTTAATTTATCTATTTTATCCTCAGAAGTAGATGCATTACCTTGGATACTCTGAGGCTTATTATTTGGATTCTGCAAAATCTTCACATCATCTCTTCTGTTTGTCTTACCAGACACTTTTCTATTATTTTCAATATTTGTTGCAATTTTGAAGGCATCCCTGAGGCTGTGAGGTCCCTTATCTCTTAATCCATAAGTTGTCTTGGCATCAAAAGCATTTATGTACAACACTATGTACATAAGTTCATTAGGCCTCAAGTCTTGTGGCAATTTGTTCAATACCTTCATGAATCTAGCATTGAAATCAGCAACTTGTTCATTTGATACTTTGGCGATGCCAATGAATTCATTAATGAAGAAACTAGGATCAGTTTTGTCACCATATTGTTCCTTGAATATTCTCCTAAATTCATCCCATGATGAAATGCTCCTGTTAGGTAGACCTTTGTACCATTCCTTGGCTTCATCAACTAAGGATTGCATGAATGATTTCATGAAAACATCCTCATGCTCAACCTCGAAGTTGTCCATGATATTTTGAAAAGCTTTTAGATGGTCTTCACCTGACACAGTATTATTTCCTGAAAATTTAGGCACTTGCAGCCTCACATGTTTGTCAATAGGATTTGGATAACTAGGAATGCCATCAAAAACTAGTTGTCTGAATCTGTCTAGCTATATGGGTTGTCTGCCAAATTGGTTAGCATTGGCATTTCTATTTGCATTCTGATTTCTTACATTATTTAATGGAGCTCTTATGTTATTTGCATTCTATCTTTGATCGTTATGATGATCCTGGACCTCATTCCTTTGCTGATTTCTCTGCACATTTGTATTTTCAAGGGTAGGAATTGAATCATTCTAAGCAATTCTCAGGGCTTGCATTTTCTGTCTCATGTCATCTCTGATTTTCACTACTTGCAGATATTCTAATTCTGCCCTTAAGCTCTTAATTTCATCGGCTAGTTCCTCCTCTCTAGGCATAGAAGAGGACGGTTTTATCACATTATGATCATCATTATCATCATCCCTTAGGGATTCAGCTTCTTCAAATCTGTCAGGGGAGTCATGGAAAGCGCATTCTTGAAACACTTCTGACCTTATTCTCAATCTACCACCCTGCTGTCTCTCATACACATTCTGAATTTCAGCCTCAGTGTTTGAAAAAAAAGGTATTGTCTGCTCTGAAGATCCTAGATTGTCCTGGATAAATTCATTTTTCCTGGGGCTAGGAGAACCATCTTGACTGGCTCGAACAGTCCCTTTTTTCCTATACATCATTTTTATGGGTAACTCTTCAAACAGAGTATTATGCTAGGATCTTCTCCCTTGCATACAAATTTTTTCTTCACCAGTTGGGAGATTGGTTCGGAGTCGCCACCTACAAGTAGGAATTGTTTTCTTTTAAATTAGGTTTCTTTCACTTCACTTCCCTAGTAGAGACACCAAAATCTGTTGGTTATTTTCCTAGACTGGATGCTTATTCCTAGTAATCCCTGCAAAATAGCCATCGTTGATCAACAGGATTCCCAGGCCAGGGGCCAACAGTATAGGAGATAGACTCTATAAATATCTCCTCTTCTTCTTTAGGCTCTGCAGAACCAAGGGGGGTATTCCCTATTCAACATCTATAAAATGCATCTATGTATTTGTTGGGATGTTGACACAAAGTAGATAAATCCTCTATTAAGTAGACCAAAACTATGAGATAAGTGCAAAGGGGCTAGCTTTGGGCCTATGTTCAGTTGTAGACAAAGGATTTTGGATCCTAAAACTATTTCTAATGTCCTAAAGGTTTCTATATGAAGTTTGAGTTTGATTTATATATGGATGTAAAACTAGGACTTTGGGTTACAATAGAGATACCAGACCAGATCGGTGCCTATCTAGGGCTTGGAGTCATAGACATATATATGTGAATGTTTACCATAGACCCAAGACAATAATTAAATTTCAAGGGGTTTCTAAAATGTTTGCCTTACAGACAATACCCAAGAGAGAGTATTTAGTTATCTCTGCTTACAAACATCCCTACTGCAATGTATTCTTCTCAACACTTAATCTAAAACATTCAATCTACTCCTTGAGCAGAAGTAATAGACTAAATATTCAATATAGAAAACCTATATTCTAGAATCTATAACACCCCTTAGATGTTCAGAGTCAGAAGAAAAACACATTCAGTCTAGAGACAAATAACAAAACACATGCAATGAAGCATTACTCATTTAAATCAACATGAAATCGATAATTCTGTGCATAATACACACAACATACAACTCATAAACTCACAAAGACACCTGAAATAGAGTCACCAGAAGTTGTATTCCTACTACAGCACCAAAATTTATCCAGTTTTCAACCACCACAAAAAAGTAACACAGTTTGCTTAAAAACAACAAGAAAGTGTACTTCGCAAAAATTAATTACAAGGCGAGGTCAAAATTTCCCGTCTGATACACAGCACCAGAAATGGTTCTCAAAATAATAAATGCAGCAGGGGACAAAACATGGAGAAAAAAGAGAAGGATGGGGAGTGGTTGAGCTCGAGCCCTATGCCGCCACTGGAAAACTCCCCATCACAAATTAGGTACTTGACCGTTCAACCACCGGCCCATTCCTATCCGCAATACTGCCATAATGGCTCAACCACTGGCAGCTCCTCCTAGAAACAGTAACAGTGTGCCCATGGAAAATTTCTGCTCAAAAAATGACCGCAGACGTAAGGAAAAAATCCGTCGCCGAAGGTTCAAAACCCGACCGTCGATTTGAAAACCCATCGCCAAGATCAACGGTCCCAAAATATGTATGAAGAGCCACCAGCCAACGAAATCGTGCCACGTGGGCACCCCATGCTCCTATCGCTGACTTTTCCTTTCACCATTTGCCACTTTCGCCCTTGTATATGCAAAAAACATATGCATATACAATCACCACTGTTCACCTTTCGAAAATCCTTTGTATATGCAAAATGCATATACATGCAACAGTTTAATATACAAGGCGGACCCCAAAATATTATGAAGCAGATTGGAAACTTATTCAGGTCCGGCTTGCATCTTGACCTTTGTATCTTCGCTTGTATATCAGCATATACAAATGCCCAATATACGTGCAGCGGACTTGAAATATTATTAACTTCATCTGATTTATCCCTTAGGTCCGGAATGTATGTCTCTCTTGTATGCCGAATATACAAACCTGCTTGCATATACCCGCAGGCCCTACCACATGCATCACCTCCGCCGCATTGTAGCAAATGTATATTTGTTTGTAGGTCAAATATACAAACACAAATATACAAACCCCTTTATACAACTGCAGAATCTGCGACGGAATATTCGATGAATGCATACTTTCTTTGTATCTTTCAACACCTACATGTTGACTTGTATGTTAGAGATACATTCACCCTTGTACATTTTACATTGTATGTGTTGGCGATGACCCTTTACACTGTAGCAGATGTATATCAGGCCTCCTTGTATATTTTTCAATGCATAAGACCCGATGTATAAAAGTACATTGTAGTGCTGGCGATGACCCTTTACACTGTAGCAGATGTATATCAGGCCTCCTTGTATATTTTTCATTGCATAAGACCCGATGTATATTGACATACATTCATTCCTGCATATACAAACACAGGATCTTCTACAGAATATTCCCTCAATGTATCTTTCCTTCCTTGAACGCGATATGCAATTAAAGATGCATACAAGTGCAGAATATTCCCAGGAGTCTTGCGAAAGACTCCACTAATGTATATGCAACCCGATATACATTAAAACATGCATATAACTCAAATTTTCAACATTTCTGGAAGCTGACAGAGATTTCACAAGCCCGCCAATGCACATTTACAATTGCACATACAAAAACTTAACATTTTTCATGAGTGTGACAGGAAAAGGTGGTAAAACACTCCATGCAGATGGAGGAACAATTTAAACTAGGGCACTAAGGGTTTGAAGAAACACACACAGGAATCTACAAACTCGAATCAAAACCCAAATCCCAGGTGAACACCACCAGGGTTCACCAAAATGTTTAGTGGAAAATTGTAGCTTTGTCTCAACTAGGTTAAGTACTACTATTTCACCATGCTAAACATTGGGAGGACAAGGATTGAATGTGGGGTCAATCTATAAGTTACTTGTCTGTCCCTTATGCTCGCGTTATCTGATTTCAAGAGCCTAGCTAAGGTTTTGTTAAGTGTTTTGTGCAAAGACCAAGTAAAAACCCTAATTATGCCTTAAACCAAAGATATTCAGAAACTAACAATGAAACAGGTAAAAATGATCACAAAAATGCAAAGAAAGAGTTTCGTAGACTGTGCACCCAGATTTTGAGGGCTGATTGGACTAGGATGTCCACTTCTTAGTCTTGAAAGTTCCTAACACAGAAAATCCTTTGCACAGGCTGCCTAGCACTCCCAAATGGCTTCCAGATCCTAGAAATTTCCCCCAGTTGGACTAGGGCGCCTGCTCTTTAGTCCCGCAAGTGTCAGAATCTAGAAATTCAAAAGTCTGTGACTACTGTACCCGCAATATCCTCCTTTCTGTAGCTTCTTTTCATCAAAACCTACAAAACATGATCTGCACCTACAAAAGAAGGAGAAAGATGTTGCATCTATATAGGAGCTTGCCTTAGTGAAGCCCCGTCTTTGGTATTTCTACCTCAACAATAGCTAGAGATAAAGATTTACAGAAGTGTGTGCAAACCTAACAATGTGTATGTAGAAATATCAAGCCCTAGATGTCTCAATCAAGGGAAGATCAACAACTTTCTTTGAATCAATAAACACATACACTTCACCTTAAGGAGATGAAAACAAATGAAGACTTGCATAAATAAGAAGGTGAATCAACAATGTTCACGAAGGATCTTCGAGCTCAATGTTGGAGGCTTCAACCCTTCTCCCGATCATGCAAAGTGTGTAGAAACCCTAGGAAGAGAAAGATAGACTCAAGATCTTGATTCCTAATCTCCATCCATTGTCTCCATGATAGCAAATACAAAATACTTTCAAGAGATTCAACAAAGTCACTGATCTTCAATGGCAATTTTGGCAGACTTTTGGCATCAAGCTTGCATAAGAATTGTGTGTGATAAAATGATTTTCAAATGTCTTTTTATATCTGGCTTTAGGGAAATTCAAATTTCAAAATAACGTCTCAATATCACGTGAAAACTAAGAATTTGAAAATGGAATCCCGAGGCATACGGCAGGAGTTGACACCCCACCAAAATTTAAAATCCTAGGAAACAGGGGAGGACTAGGGCGTAGGCGCCAAGTCCAAGCCCCCATTTTCCACTCAGATTTTCTTTATGGGGGTCCCAGGGGCCTATAATTCAAATTGCCTTTCCAGGTTCTATCAAAAGGTTACCTCAAAAAGTGAACATTTTGTAACTAGATTTAGTCAATCAGGGTTTTGAGAAGGTTAGAAAGAGAAAGGTTGAGAGGTCACCCAAATCGAGGAGCTAAATCGAGGGAAATTATACCATACCATACAGGAGGACAATTTTTGACGTTACACACACACACATATATGAATGGAAATGCAAGTACATGGAGAGTAAACACACCACCTAAAATGCAGGAGGGACTCATCACCACCAGTCTTTAGACTACACTTGAGAACAAACATGACATACAAATCAAGCACTCCATACAAATCCCAAAGCATAGGAGGGACTCATCGCCACTAGTCTTTAGACTATGCTTGGGAACAAACACGCCATACACACATGCATGGAAGACACAGAGAAAACACAACAAACAAGCGATGGAAGGAGACTATTACTAGGTTCACCACCATCTCAGGCACATTATAGGCACACTTGACGGTTGGGCTTCACCACAACAACTACCAAAGACATGTTTCAGGGAGGATACACCAACCCCGCCTACTCAAAGGACTTTTAGAAATGATAGGATGTGCACTCTCCTCGAGAAATACACCATCCCCACCTTTGTAGATGGCTTAAAATAAAAGGATATTCATGATATCCCGCCTCCGCAGAGGTCTTAATGATTGCAATATAAAAATAAAGATGTGCACTCGCGTGGAGATACAACATAGCTCCTCTGCAAGGGGCTTACAAACACGCTTTATTAATACCAAAATCATCAGACAACTTACCTTATATATGCCCCCACCTTAAGGTGGTTGATATCATGTACCAATATCAATCATGTTAAGGTAGGAAGAAAACACACAAGGGAACATGAGCTCTCGCAAAGCCCATGCCCCCAGAGGTGACATGTACTTTACGATCGCCAAATGTTCCCACAAACACAATTTCCTGCAAGAAAAGGTGTTAGCAACCACATGCATTGTTGATAATCATGATAATCAACAATACATGTAATCATTCACATTAAGAGCCAAGGTTATACTACAGATTTAAAGACCGAGTATAACCATGGGGCTATACTACAGAAATCTCAAAACTGAGAGTAATCAAGGTGAGATTCAAAGATAAACAAAGTACATGGAGCAAATGTATTGTTATGGTTTGTTAGTATGATAAGACAACATCAAAATATCACACGGAGTGATTCCACTAGCCAAGT
The DNA here is from genome assembly GCA_027924645.1 of Cunninghamia lanceolata. Taxonomy (NCBI): domain Eukaryota; kingdom Viridiplantae; phylum Streptophyta; class Pinopsida; order Cupressales; family Cupressaceae; genus Cunninghamia; species Cunninghamia lanceolata. The sequence continues at coordinate 3,663,672 of BSBN01001380.1, read as the reverse complement.
GTTGGATAATATATATCAACACTATTGTCATGTATGTACTAGGTCCATTTTTTCTTACTTGTTGAAGGGACACTTGGTCCTTATCAGTATTATATGTTTTTCATCATCCGCCCACTAGATAGAAAGACTAGAGGAATGTAAACAGTAAATCAAGAGAGGAGAAACAAGTTCCTTAGGTTCGTCATGTAGGAAGGTACCCCCAAGTCACCAATCACAACGCTATGCCCCTAGGACACAACACACAATAATGAAAATAGAGGAGAGGCAATATAGAAGAATGATGATACAAATAGAAGAAGGGTCACAACAGAGGTGGTATCCTAGTATTCTTGACCTTACAAGAGTATCAAGGGTCATCCTAGGAGGCCTAAACAACACATATCACATCACGGGGGAAACACAACATAGCGGTAAAGGGTTAGAAATACTTATCTGTAGGCACACCATCAAGTTTTGTATGAAGTTTGAGTGGCTCATATTTGATTATTCTTTGTTCTTAAAATGTCCATGCGGTGCTTGTTTTCCAAATCCTTATAAATTTGAAATCTTTTGTTGCTTATGAGGAGGGGAACCACTGTTATTTCCTACTGATGATAACCGTCTTACTCTTTTTCAATTTTTAGCTCTCTTATTTTGTTGAATCCATCTATCATAGGAAGAAGGATTATCTTGCACCGTATCCTTCTTTTCTTTTGTCATAATCTCTTGTTTCAGTTGTTCTATTTGTTTTTCCAATGCATTTTAGTTATCTCCTGATCCTTGGAGGGATAACAGATGAGGAACCTCAGCATATATACCATTTTTCTATGGACAAGGTGTGTTATCAAGCTTTTCTTTATCCACTTCTATCATACCCACTATTTCATCATAATTCAAATAGTCATCTTCTACTTCTACTGTATTTTGTTTCATCATGTTGTTATTAGTATGTTTAGGAAAGGGATTAGTAAATATTTGCAAATTCTAATTTAGAGGAGTGACTGACTTATTTCCATTGTCATTCACACCAGATACCTGTTTAACATTTGAGTCGATGAGGTCTTGTATTTCATGTTTAAGATGCATACATCATTCAATATCATGTCCTTGTTGTCGATGATAATGATAAAAAGCATTAGCATCAAAATAAGGTCCTTGCATTCTACTAGGATCCAATGGTTTAATTAGAGGAAGCTTCAAGAGATTATTACTCACAGCTTGATTCATGATAGAATTATAGGATTTAGATATCAAAGTAAATTATCTTTGTTGAAATGGTATCCTCTTCAGATTAGTGGTAGCAGATACTTGTGAAAAGTTGTTTGAATTATGTCCATTAACCTTGATGAAAGTATTATTATTTATTTTAAAGTTGTTCTGCGAAGGTCCACCCATGAATTGACCAACTTGAGCCAATGAGTTTTGATTTTCATACTGACTAGACAAAAGTTGGTATTCACGAAGGGTTGTGCATAAATGTTGAAAAGAGTTATACTTCATCAAGAGAATCTTATCACGGATGTTAGGTTGTAGATTTGTAATAAACACCTAAAAATCCTCATCCTTCATCTGATATTGAATTTGTACATAAAGAGATTGATACCAACTAATAAACTCAATTAACTTCTCTTTCGGACCTTGCTTGCAATGAACTAGATCAATCAGTGAAACTTGAGGTCCAATGTTTGCTTGAAAATGTTGTAAGAATTAATCAACTAATTGCGAAAAAGAGTGTATTGAATTCAGAGGTAAGGAGCAAAACTTGATGCAGGAGCATCCAGTGGTGTAAGGGAAATCTTGCATCACCCAAAAAGAAGTTAATTCAAAATCATTGTAGTTGTTTTCATTTCTTTCCATAATTAGTGTTTTTGGTTCCATAATCGCTTGAATAATGATGTAGAACTTTCAGTTTTTCTAAACTGCTAAAAATAATAACCTCCTATTTTTAGAAAGTTTGCATTTGGGCATGGATTGAAGTAAAAATTTACAGGGAGTTACATAACAGAAATATAAGACCTTTGGCAAAGGATTTATTAAAGTTTCTGTTTCCTGAAAAATGCCTGAAAATTATTCAAACTCAGGTTTGAGACACTAAACGGTCCCGTACGGTCCCAAAAATGGCTAGAACCAGCAAAGCTGGTTCTTAGCACATAGAGCACTCCACAAGCTTTCTGACGCATAAAACAGTTTGTCAATCGGACACTTGGATCAAAAGTTATAGTTCCCGGAAGTTGACCTATTTTTGGAGGGAGATGCAAAATTTGAAATTAGGTTGTTGGCCGCCAAAAAGGCTATTAATAACCATTTTTGGGAACCCTGGGAGTAGTAGAGTTAAGGGGGCAAGTGTAGAGTCAAGAATAGGTGGGAAAATAGAAACGCTAGCTGATTTGGGGTTACAGAACGTTGATGATTCCAAAGTCTTGGAAGAGGAAGCTGTAATGTGTTGCAGCCTATAGAGGGTTGATTCCTCTAATTGTATTTTAGCTTCTGTAATGTAATAAGTTGCCCAAATCAATAAAGAAATTTCTATTTTCTGTGTGCAATTTTTGTTGTTGTGTGTTTTATGATTTACCCCCTTCATCAAGTGGTATCAAAGCAAGGGTTCTTGAGTGTGTAGACAAATCACCAATCGTGAGGTAGTTTGCACCAAGACCTGAGGTTGTGGGTTTGCTACGGAGATCAAGATGCCTCCATGAAGAAACCGTATTGGGAGGAATGCTTTGACGAAAGAGGGTTTAAGAGCCCTGCAAAGGCAAATCAATGCATTGCAAGAGGAGCTGCGAAGAGGGTTTGAGCCGAGAACAAGAGAAGAAAGTGAAGATGAAGCTAAAGAAGAGCTATCTGAGGAAGAAAAAGAAGCTGCAAGAGATCCTGCAGAAGTTAGGTTGTTGAGGGCCATTTCAAAGATTGGAAAGAGGCCCAGGATCAAAGTTTCTACATATTCTGGAGATTTGAATCTAGAACAGCTTATTGATTGGATCAATGACATGGAGGAATATTTTGAGTATGAAGATGTAGAAGACCCAGATCAGGTCAAGTTTGCAAAAACAAAATTGAAGGGCCATGCCAATATTTGGTGGAAGGAGGTCCAGTTAGAGAGGAACAGAAGAGGAAAAGGAAAGATCACCAGATGGGATTAGATGGTGGAGAAACTGAAGAAGTAGTTCATTCCTGTGGACTATGAGATGGAGTTGCTAAAGAAGTTGCAAGGACTGAAGCAAGGTAACAAGCCTGTTAAGGAGTATACAGAAGGGTTTTATAAAATTACTATCAGGACAGGCCATGCAGAGCCCAACAAGGAGAAGGTAGCTCATTACATTAATGGGTTGAGGCCAAGTATTCAAGAGGAGTTGAGCCTGGTTAGAATGACCACCATATAAGATGCATACCAGTTTTCCCTGAAGGTGGAAGAGAAGCTGAATAAAAGATTTGACAGCAAGAAAAGGGGAAGAGGTCAAGGCAGAAGGACTGGTGGAAGACCCTATGGGGGCTGAAATGAAGATTCAAAGAAAAGTGAAGAAGTTGACACCAGTCAAAATTAGAGAGTAGATAATACCTACCGCCCTCGTGACCAGAACAATGGTGAGCAAAGAGGAAGAGGAAGAGGCAGACCTAGGCAAGGACCCAGAAGAGGAGGTTTCAGAGGAACCTGTTTCCAATGTGGAGAAGAAGGGCATCGAGCATATGAGTGTCCTCAACATCAAGGAAGGACAAATAGAAGACCTGAAGGTAATGCATGAGTTGCACATGTAGATGAAGATGCACATTCTGAGCATTCTGAAGATGCTGAAAGGGGAGAAACCCTAGTTGTTAGAAGAACCTTGTTAAATGAGGAGAAAGAACCCAATTAGAGGAAGAGTTTATTCCGCACAAGGTGCAAATGTGAAGGTAAGTGTTGTGATATTATTATTGACAGTGGAAGCACTGATAATCTTGTTTCAGAGGAGATGGTTGACAAGTTGAAGTTGACAATAAGAAAGCATCTGCATCCATATCAGATTGCATGGTTGTAGAAGGACCATAGAGCTTTGGTCAATGAGCAGTGTTTAGTGAAGTTCAAGATTGGTGATTACCATGATGAGGTGCTGTGTGATATCATACCGATGGATGCATGTCATATGTTGTTGGGGAGGCTGTGGCAGTATGATAGGAGCACTATCCATGATGGCCGTGCAAACACATATTCCCTAACAAAGGATGGAGTTCATCATAAGTTGAAGCCCTTGAAGGAGGTGGAAGAAAAGGTATGTAGTACTGCCAGAATTTGTTTGGTAGATGGTAGGAAATTTTTGGAGGGTATGAAGCATGAGCATCATTGCTTTGCATTGATTCCTAAGATTAGTCAAGAGAAATGTGAAGATGTATCAACATAAGTTTCATGTTGGAAGAATTTCAGGACATTATCTCTGATAATGTACTAGAAGGTTTACCACCAGTAAGGAAGATAAGTCATCAAATGGATTTGATACCAGGAGCTAGTTTGCCAAACAAGGCAGACCATAGAATGACTCCAGCAAAGAGTAAAGAGTTGAACAGACAAGTTCAGGAGTTCTTGAGGAAGGAATTGATAAGAGAGAGCCTAAGTCCCTGTGTGGTACCTACAGTACTAGAACCAAAGAAAGATGGAGAGTGGAGAATGTGTACAGACTCTCGAGCCATCAATAAGATCACAATCAAGTACAGATTTCCATTGCCCAGAATGGATGACATAATGGATTGTTTGAGTGGAGCCAAGTACTTCACGAAGATTGACCTGAAGAGTGGGTATCACCAGATCCGTATCAGAGAAGGAGACGAGTGGAAGACAGCCTTCAAAACCAAAGAAGGATTGTATGAGTGGTTAGTCATGCCATTTGGGCTAACCAATCCACTAAGCACATTCATGCGGCTCATGAATGAGGTACTAAAAGAATTTTTGGGGAGTTTTGTTATTGTTTATTTGGATGATATTTTGATTTTTAGTAAGACTTGGGATGAGCATCTGATGCATATCAGAAGAGTTTTAGAGAAGCTGAGGGAGGAGAAGTTGTTGATTAATTTGAAGAAATGTAGTTTTGCAAAGAAGGAGTTGGTATACCTGGGATTTGTTGTCTCAGAGGAAGGTCTTAAGATGGACCCAGAAAAAGTAAGGGCTATCATTGAATGGCCTACGCCAAGGAGTGCAACGAAGGTAAGATCTTTTCATGGTTTGGCAAGTTTTTACAGAAAGTTTATTAGGAATTTTAGTAGCATTTGTGCACCCCTAACTGAGACAATGAGAGGGGATAGAAAAGAGTTTAGATGGACTAAAGGAGCAGACAAGAGCTTTGATACATTGAAGCAGAAAGTTGTAGACAACCTGTTTTGGCACTTCCAAATTTCAATAAGGTATTTCAGGTAGATTGTGATGCTAGTGTAGGGGTATAGGAGTTGTTTTGAGTCAAGAAGGTAAGCCCATTGCCTATTTTAGTGAGAAGCTTAATGATGCCAAGAAAAATTATTTTGTTTATGATCAAGAGTTTTATGCAATAGTTCATGCTTTAAAGAAATGGAGACATTATTTGTTGCCAAAGGAGTTTGTTTTATATATTGATCATCAGGCTTTGCAATATCTTAATAGTCAAGGAAAGTTGAATCAAAGGCACTTAAAATAGGTTGAGTTTTTGCAGAGCTATACTTTTGTTTTGAAGCACAGGAGTGGGAAGTCCAATAGAGTTGTAGATACCTTGAGCAGAAGGAAAATTTGTTGACAGAAATGAAGATAGAGGTTGTTGGGTTCAAAGAGCTCAAAAGTTTGTATCCTGAAGATCCAGATTTTGCAAAGCCCTGGAAAGCTTGTTTGGAACCTATTACTTTGGACATGACAAAATGGTTGGATTTCATAATCCAAGATGGCATGTTGTTTAGAGGAAGCCAGTTGTGCATTTCAAGGAGTTCCATGAGAGAGAACCTGATTAAGGAGAAGCATAGTGGAGGATTGGCTAGACACTTTGGTCGAGATAAGACCATTGCTATTGTTGGTGAAAATTATTATTGGCCACAATTGCAGCAGGATGTGAGGAAATTTGTGTAGAGTTGCAGAGTGTGTCAGATGGCAAAAGGAACAAGTCAGCATATAGGGCTATATCAGGCATTACCTGTACCAGAGAAGCCATAGGATGATATCAGTATGGATTTTGTTCTTGGTTTACCAAGGACACAGAGAGGACATGATTCCATTTTTGTGGTGGTGGACAGATTCTCAAAGATGGCACATTTTATTCCTTGCAAGAAGACTAATGATGCGGTTCATATTGTAGAGTTATTTTTAAGGGAGGTAGTGAGATTACACAGTCTACCAAAGAGCATAGTTTCAGATCGAGATACCAAGTTTGTTGGTTATTTCTAGAGGACATTGTGGAAGAAGTTGAAGATAGATTTGAAGTTCAGTTCTGCACACCATCCACAGACTGATGGACAGACCAAAGTGGTGAATAGGAGTTTGGGTAACCTTCTACAATGCTTAGTAGGAGATAAGCCCAAGGGATGGGATTTGATTTTACCATAGGCAGAATTTGCTTACAACAATTCTATCAATAGGAGTACTGGTAAATCACCATTCTAGATTGTATATGGAAATAGTTTAAGAAATGCTTCAGAGTTAAGGAATTTGGACAAAGGAGAAAAGACAAGTGCTGAGGCTGAAAACTTTGCAGAACACATGAAGAATTTACATGAAGCGGTGAAAAGGCACCTAAACAAGATGAATATTCAATACAAGGCTAAGGCAGATCAAAAGAGGAGATATAAGGAGTTCCAGGTAGGCGATGAAGTCATGGTTCACTTAAGAAAAGAAACGTTCCCAATTGGAACATACAATAAGCTAAAAATGAAGAAATTTGGACCATGCAGAATTTTGAAGAAACATGATTCAAGAAATGCATATGAGGTAGAGCTGCCGAGTGGGATCAACATTTCCCCTATTTTCAACATTGTTGATTTATCAGAATATCATGAAGGTAGAACAGAGGATGGACCAACAGAAGAACAGTGGAGTATTCTGACATCTACTTCAACAGAGGAGATAGAAGCGAGCTTGGATAGTCATGTGGGAAGAAGTACTCAGAATAGGTAATATGAAGAATATCTGGTAAAATGGAAAGGGAGGCCTATTGAAGATTCTTCTTGGTTGTCTAAGGCAGAGGTTGACCATTTGGGTTTTCCTCACACAAACATCTGAGACGTGACAGGGTCATTTCTCAAATTACCCTGGGTGTCTGATGCAGGAGCATCCAATGGTGTAAGGGCAATCTTGCATCACCCAAAAAGAAGTTAATTCAAAACCATTGTAGTTGTTTTCATTTCTTTCCATAATTAGTGTTTCTGGTTCCATAATCGCTTGAATAATGATGTAGAACTTTCAGTTTTTCCAAACTGCTAAAAAGAGTAACCTGTTATTTTTAGAAAGTTTGCATTTGGGCATGGATTGAAGTAAAAATTTATAGGAAGTTACATAACAAAAATATAATACCTTTGGCGAAGGAATCACGCAAAGATCATTTGCGAGCTGAAAGATATTAAAGTTTATGTTTCCCAAAAATGCCTGAAAATTATTCAAACTCAAGTTTGAGGTACTAAATGCTCTCGTACGGGCCTAAAAATGGCTGGAACCAGTAGAGCTGGTTCTTAGCGCATAGAGCACTCTGTGAACTTTCTGATGCATAAAACGGTTCATCAATCGGACACCCAGATCAAAAGTTATGGCTCCCGGAAGTTGACCTATTTTTGGAGGGAGATGCAAAATTTGAAATTAGGTTGTTGGCTGCCAAAAAGGCTATTAATAACCATTTTTGGGAACCCTGGGAGTAGTAGAGTTAAGGGGGCAAGTGTAGAGTCAAGAATAGGTGGGAAAATAAAAACCCTAGCTGATTTGGGGTTATAAAACGCTGATGATTCCAGAGTCTTGGGAGAGGAAACTGTAATGTGTTGCAGCCTGTGGAGGGTTGATTCCTCTAATTGTATTTGAGCTTCTGTAATGTAATAAGGTGCCCAAATCAATAAAGAAAGTTCTATTTTCTATGTACAATTTCTGTTGTTGTGTGTTTTATGATTTACCCCTTCATCAAAACCATTCTAAAGCAGTACCTTTAAGAGATTATGGGAAATTTTTTGCTAACAAGTCCTCTTCAAAGTAGAAATCACTACACATAGCCGTGAATGCTACCACATGAGTATTAGGATCACCTTTTCCACCATATTTTTTAAAGCGAGGAGTTTCAAACCTCTCAGGCATAGGAGTTCTTAAGATTGCATAGGATAAGGGATTACGGGCATAATAAGTTAGTATATTAGGTTGTGAAGAATTTGTCAAGCTTGTCACCTTTTGTTGTAAAGAGGTCATGCCTTGCAATATTTGATTTAAGAGGGCATCATTAGGAGATGCGGTTTGTTGTGAAGAATTGGAACCGAAATGTTGAGGTGATTGAGTATGAGTAGTGACAAGCGGAGGCTGTGAATAGGTGAGTGATGGTTGGATATAATGATAGGTAGAAGGTGGTTGCAAATAGTTATATGTAAGAGGTTATTGAGAATAATTATTCATAAAAGAGATCACCTTAGGTGCCAAGTTTTGATAGTTGAATCCCACAACTTTGTAATTTTGTGAATTATTGCCATTAGATACTCCAATACTAGTGGTATAATTACTACAAGAATTTGCATTAGTAGTTAAAATTGTTGATGTAAATGTAGACATTCCAGTAGTCGGTATAGGTGTCGATACTTGCGTATGAGACGGTGACGGCATATTATTAATAACCTTGGAACATTCAGTCACCGGCATAACATTATTATGTACTATATGCGCTAAGTCTCAAATGAAATTAACACCATCTTGTCCTTCTTTTATCAATTCTCTTATGTTGTGAATCGCAGGTATAGCTTCTTTTGCTATCCTTTCATTTTCGACAAATGCTTGAAAATTGGCTAGCTCTTTATCAAGTTTGCTTATTTTCTCATTAGGTACATGTGAAACTATTTCAATAGTGTCCTCTACATCATGAAATATTTGATCTTCCATTGTAGTTGTAGGAAGTATGACATCTTGCAAAATTTGTGTCTCTCCTTTTGTAAAGAAGGTATTCAATGGATTTTCAGAGGTAGGAATGCTATTGCTTTCAAGAGCACTAGATCCCATTAGTCTAATACTTCTTCTCAAAGGGATATTTCTATTAGGGCAGCAAGTTATAGATCTCATACAAAAGAATACAACACTCAATGCATAAACTAATAAAACAAGCCCTAGGAACAAGAGATGTTTAAGATCCAAAATGCTTGATTTTTCACCTTTTTCACAATTTTTCAATGCAAATCACTAAAAGAGGAGGTGTTGTGAAGAATTTTAAGAGGGGAAGAAAATAATAATCTCAATATCAACCCAATAATGCAGCAATATCCTTCACAACATGCCTATAGTGCAATTCTAGAGAGATGATAAGGCAAAATCTAGTGAAAATGCAAGGTTTTCAAACCCTAGACATGAAATTTTGTAAGAAAGACACTATGATGAAACACTAAAGTTAGAGATCAATCCTAAATGAGTGTTTAAAACAGTAATAAAATCTGAAACAAGATTTTAACTACAAACCCTAGCTAATGCAAAACTAGGTTTTTATGAAAAATGCACAATTTCAAGCAATTTTTAAAATTAGGCATGAAAATGCAAAGCAAATAAATAATAAATGATGAATTTATGTAATTTAAATAAGATCTAATGAAAATAAAAGAAATTAAATAAAATTAAATGCAAATTAATTCAAATTATTTGAAAATGCAAGCCTAAAATGACATTTTTTTTTTCAAATTTTTCAAAATTTTCAATTTTTTCTAATTTTTCAAATGCAATAAGAATATGATGAATGAAATGAATGAAAATATGAAGTACAACACTCAACAAGGTGCAAAATTTATTAAAACACGGGTTCACCAAAATGTTTAGTAGTTGACAGGTTGTTGTAAGGTCCTAACACTTTAGTTAAAAATATGTCAATTATGTCGATCGGGTAGTGTCCAAGGCTATATGCAATAGGGGATATTTTTTGCCACCTCTCCTAGTAAGATTTTATGAATTTGTGAAAAGATTTTAAATAGAATTTAAACTAGAAGGCATTTGAATTCCTACTCTAGAAAACATGTAAACTATCTAAAAAATAAACACTTTGTAGTTTAAGTTCAAAACAAAGACAACTAACTACTAACTGAAAGTATGCCTAAAATATTTTAATCAATAGCTAACAATAGTATTATGAACAGAGTGGATGCTCTGGAAATTTCAAGTAAATAGAACTCAAAGATGATTAACTTAAAACCACAACCTGCAGGAACACATGACAGAGCTAAGCATAAAGTAACATTTATCTAAACACAACATGCATAGAATAGAAATGACAATATTAATAAATAAAAAAGAATACTTATCTACTCTATAACCCATCAAGTGGCCAGCTCTTGGGCGTTCCTACTATCGGTTCAAATCACATTCAATACTTCAATAACTCCACAACAACTTCCATTCAAAATACTTCCATTACTCAGAATAGATTTCTCAGAGCAAGACTGGAGATATTCATTCATCTCATAAAAGTATTACTAGGAACACAGTATAGTGAACATAGTTGAATAGCATTCTGAATACATCATAACCACATATCCTTGTTTTGAGCAACTACATATATACTGCACTACTACAAAATCCTAATTCTCAAATGGCGAGTAAATGCCATTGAAGAAGTCTTTTTTAAAGAAAATTAGAATTACAACTAACTGGATGTCTTTTAGTTTAAACACAGTAAAGGCTCTAAGTGGAGCCATAAAGTCTTGAGCATGCTCAACAGAAAATAATAGAATTGCTTTAACAAAGTCTATGGAGTATGCCTAAATTTTTGGTGCCCTAAATTTCCAGCACTCTGACTCCAACCACTTTGAAGTCCATTCCTTTCATTAGGCAATACATGTAACCCTGCATAATTACACAAGCTCTACATCAATTAAGTCAACATTAGTGGCTAATTCCAATCAATTTGAAAATAAAGATTTATACATCATTTTATCAAAAATAGATAAATATTGCTTCTAAAAATAAACAAATTGGCATGGCTAAGGTGATTGGTTAGGACAATAAGGGTTATATGGCCTATTATAAAAAATGAGGTTGTTTATACCTTATCACCCTCCCCTTCCAAAGCCTGAGCAGGTCCTCCTGCTCTCTGATGAGCCCTCTGTCTCTCTGCATCCCTCTTCCTATTCAGTTCATCATATTTGGAGTTGAGATCATACATGTCTTTTGCGTCTTCATCCAAATGATCAGGGTGCTTAAGAAAACCTTTGTTGAATTTAATCCTCATCTGCCATGTATATGAGTCTCCAGGATTTTGTTCTGTAGTGACCAAAACTACAGGGGTGGTTGAAGGGGTAATGGAGTTATGTATCGCATCCCTATCCACTTGGTCTTGAACTGTTGTAATATTTCTGTTACTGCCTCTACTCTTTTATAAGACCATCTTATATTGGTTGGAGAAATCATCTCCCTCCATTTGAGATACATAGGTAGGGGAGTATACCACTCCTCACAGGCACTCCATGCCCTTTCTATTAATTGTGGCCCATTAACTTTGAAATTTTCAAAACAAATCTTGATACTATCAAATTATATTTGTTCTTCATAGCTTCATAGCTTTTAATCCTTTAGAATTGGGCTTTGAAGGCAAAGGGCTTCTGGTTGGGATATCTCATTTGGAGTCCTACAGTTCTCTCTGCTTGCAAATACTCCTTGGTTCTATCCTGCCAATGGATTTGATTCTGCATATTAGACATGAAGGCTCTAAGATATACCTCTCCAACAAAAAGGTTAATGAAGAAATCACTGTATTTTTCCAAAAATAGATTATGTATGAAAAATTCACATAACAAATTTTGCTGAATAGGGGGTGCCTCTTTGAATGCTTCTAGGAATTGTTTATCATCTAGGTCATGGGGCAAATTGCAGGAGATTCTCAAAAGTTTCCATGTTAATAACTATTCATTGCGAAGCATGGAATATAATCTGGATGGCTTCCTACAGGCTAGTAACAATTCTCCAATCTGGCATGCATCAGTTTTAGTTTGGTAGACTTTGTCATAGGATTCTTTCAATAATACTATTTCTTGCTTAAGCCTGGCATTTTCTGCCCCTACTTGCCTTAAGAAATAGCAACTTTCCATTTATTTGGCCAACATGGGAGGAATGTAAACTTGAAACCATTCCATTTTAGTTGGTTCAGTTTGTACTTCTTTGGATTCCATAGTTGGCTTAATACTAACTTCCTACAATTCCTGCTCTAGCTCTACAATTTTACTAAGAGCTGAATTAAGTTCTAATTCCTCTTTCTCCTATTTCTCTATAAATGATCTAAGGTATTGCTCCAGATTGATAGTCAAATTTTCAATCTGTTCATCTTTTTTAGATAAACTAATTAAATGTACCTTATCTTTTTCCTCAATCTGCTTCATTTCTGATTACAATTCCTTAATGATTTTACCTTTCTGTTCCAATTGAGTTCCTAGGGATCTAATTTCCTAATCTTTCTGCTGCACAAGTTTTGCCTGTATATCTATTTCTTGCTATTGTTTGGATATCTACTATTCATTTTGTTGGAGTTTATTTTTCAACTGTGCCATTTCCTCTCTTAATCCTTCTAATTCAACTTTTAAGGAATTACATTTTTCACTTTCTGTATAATTGGCAGGAGGGCAAACAAAAGTTTTTGTGTTATTAACAAAAGAGGAAACAAAAGTTTCTGAATCATTGGCAAGATGGGGAACAAAAGTTTTTGAATCATTAACAAGAGGGAGAACAAAAGTTTCTAAATCATAAAAGAGGGAAAACTGTGTCAATTATGTGCTCTTCTAGTGACTGCTGAGGAGAAAATGTTTCCACAGGCTCATTTTCTTGAACCTTTTCTTCTTCAACAAGTATGTATTTTGGGACTTGTTCCCTTATTTCTTCTTGATCCTTTTCAGGTGGATCACCCTTTTCCTCAGGTGCAAGGACATCATTCATTTCTAAGGTTTGACATGCACTTGACTGGGCTGGGTTCTCAATTGGCTACCTATTCTATCTTTTCTTCTTAGGTACATGCGGTTGGTCACATGCCGCAACACAACTGAAATCAGGAGCCAATCTTTTAATTCTTCTCAAAGGGGAAGGTCTCTGCAATTTCATTTTAGGCCTCTTTTCCCTTTTGATGGGTCAACTATCCTCATCCTTAGAGTTCACTAAATCCACATTTTCCTATTTCTCAGGGGTTTTTGGCACACTATATGGCTTGGGTCACTTTTCAAGGTCCATAGGGTTTGACCGAGTTACCAACGCTTTATCGTCGAGAGCTTCTGTGGTAGTTTGAGGCTCGGAAGAAGGTTCCCTTAGGTTTTGTGTCACCAACCCGGATAACTCACCTTCCTCAAAACATCTAGAGGGTGTAGGGTTTTCAAATTTCTAGAGAAATTTCTACCATTTCTCATCTGTTTTTCTCTTCTTAAGGATTTGGTGTTTGCAAATCAAAGAAATAAGGCCATGGTGTTTTAATGGCCCTGACCCAATTTTAAATCTCTCTATCATATGGATGAGGAAATCACTGAGGAAAGAGGACCAACTATGGTAGCACATTATCCTTCACATGTGAAATATTTGATTATCTAGGCTGCCGCCATTCTCCATGGCTCAGCAATAGACATTCTTTGGAACCCCTTATTTTTCCCTCAGGTATTCACAACTAGTAATGGTTGAGGTTCCCCTTCCCTTATGAAAAGTTCTATCAGTTTTGTATAAGAGATGTTCATAGTTTCTGATAGATTTAACCCCTCATTTTTAATGCCAGATAAACTAGAAATAGTTTAGGGACTCACCTTAAATTCCTTCCTACATACAATTGTCTGTCCATCTGAGAAGTTCTTGACAAACTCTTGAACCAATTGTGAATTATGCCCCTCAAACTTTTTCATAAATTCTAACCATCCCACCCTTTGAAATAGTTTTGAAATAGTATTGAGTGCCAATAACTTATTTGCGAAAGTCGGCTCTGATTTGTGCTTTGCTCCTCCCATTCTACCATTTGCTGGCAACTTTGCTAAGTGTCTACTGAAGTTTGTGGTACACTAAGATGAAAACTGTTTCAGACAATTGTTATGCAATTTAAGAATATCTCAATCTTTATGGCCACTTACAGTCTGATAATGCTTGATAAGACACGAATTAATTCACAGTGTTCAACTGCTTTGTTTCTAATCATTACCTTGCATGGGATGGGATGAGTGAGCTGCCACCTCTCCCAGTGAAGGTATAGTTCACACAATTTACTAAATTTAAAAAGGATGGGGAACGTGCCAATTCATTTAATTTATTCACAATAATTTACCTACTTAAGACAAAATATGTGCATACCTTACATTTCATCATTGATTTGAGAGTCGCCTCATGTATGCTGACGTAACGCATAATGGGTGGCAGTGTAATTAAATTCGGATGGGATGGTAAAGATGGTAATGGATTTATTGGGAATGAAGATGGGATGGCTTATAAGTGTTCTAATTATTATGATGATAGGTGGTCACAATATTTTTTATTTATTATGATAAGAGATGGCAGTATAGGGCATGAATTTTGGAAGTGGTGGGAAAAATTTAGTGATGATCATGGGTATGTTGTTGGGATTGTCGAAGCATTTGAAAAGAAAGGGAAATCACAAAATTCTGGAGCATCATTGAAAGATGCAGCTAGAATAAAGACTGAAGTTTCGGAGCATCGCTGAAAGATGTGCCGGAATGCAGAAACAAGGTTCTGGAGCATCACTGAAAGATGCACCAGAATATAGGAACAAAAAAGGAACAAATTCTGGAGCATCACTGAAAGATACATCTGGAATGAAGGAATAAAGTTCTAGAGCATTGTTGAAAGATGCAATCGGAATGCAGGAACAAAGTTTCGGAGCATCACTAAAAGATGCAGCTGGAATGCAGGAACAAAGTTTCAGAGTATTGTTGAAAAATGCAGCTAGAATGCAGGAACAAAGTTCTAGAGCATCACTGAAAGATGCAGCTAGAATGCAGGAACAAAGTTCTAGAGCATCGTTGAAAGATGTGCTAGAATATGGGAACAAATAAGGAACACATTTTGGAGCATCGCTAAAAGATGTAGTTGGAATGAAGGAACAAAGTTCTGGAGCATTGCTAAAAGATGCGTCAAAATACAGGAACAAGGTTCTGGAGCATCATTGAAAGATGCAGCCAGAATGTAGGAACAAAGTTCCAGAGCATTGCTGAAAGATGCACCCAGAATGCAGGAACAAAGTTCTGGAGCATCGCTGAAAGATGCACTAGAATGTGGTTCTTAGACAAAGATGAAGTCCTACAAAACAATAATGAATTTTAGACAAGTTCAAAGATAAAAACACAATAAGAATGCTCTGAATTAAGTCATGAGTACATACTTTCATCACCATTATTTATTTATTTATTTGTTAGCTGAAAATTATATTGGCTCTACCATAGCAGAGTCAATACATTGGGTTTCTCCTTGCATTTCTACCATTCTTGTAAATTCTTCTTTGTTGACAAGTTTGTGGTAGATTCGTAATAGATGACCGTTGACTAAGAGAGTTCAAGTGTCACCATCTATGGGTTTAAGCTGCACTGCTCCATTTGGAAATACTTTAGAAATTTCATATGGACCCAGCCAATGAGTTCTAAGTTTAGCTTCTGATCTTTGTATCTGGAATCAAATAATAATGCCCAATCCCCATTATGGAACTCTCTTTCTTTTATATGTTTATCATGTTAGACCTTTCGTTGTTGTTACACTAACTCATTCTGGTGAATAGCTTCTAGTCAGAATTAATCTAATTCACTGAGCTGCAGGACTCTTTCAACCTAGGCTCGATCAAGGTCGAGGCCTAGCTCCATTGTTGTTCTAAGCATTTGAAGTTCAAATTCAATGGGTAAGAGAGGTTTCTTCCCAAAGATTAACTCGTAGGGGGTAAGACCAGTAGTTGATTTCCAGGTTGTATTATAGGCCCAAATGACTTTAGGTAATTTTCTGGCCTATTCTCTTCTTCCTGATGAAATAGTTTTTGTCAAAATGTTTTCAAGTTCCTTATTAGTGACTTCTACTTGACCATTTTCTTGTGGGTGATAAGGTGGCAACTTTTTATGGCTTACCTGGAAATGATTAGTAAAGGCTAGAAAAACTTTGGACATAAACTGGGGTCCCTGATTTGTGATAATTGATCTAAGGGCCCCAAATCTGAGAAAAATCGTATTATACAAGTCAACAACTTGTTCTTCCCTAGCAACTCTCAGGACTTGGACTTTTGCCCACTTAGTCAAATAGTCAGTACAAACCAAAATGTATTCTTTACCTTGTGAAGGAGGGTCTATGGGACCAATAAAATCCAATCCCCACTTTTCAAATGGTTCAAAAACTACCTGTGGTTGTAGAGGCATCTCATTGGATGTTGTGGGTCTTCCTACCCATTGACATTCATCACAGTGACGGACATAGTTTTTCACGTCTTTATGCACAGAGGGCCAGTAATAACCTACGCCTAAGATTTTATGGGACATTCTCTTGTTGGAGTAATGACCTCCAAAGGGATCATCATGGTAGGCTCTGAGGATGATGTATGTTTCATTTGATCTAACACAGCGTCGCAAAACCAGATGGGGACCACATCAAAATAGCATTCCATTAATCCATTTAAACTGATCACTTTCTTGAATGAGGCATTTCTTTTGTTTTGATGTAAAGTTTGGTGGAAAATCAGAAGTAGCAAGATAGTTGGCAATATTTGCAAACCATGGGGTTTTAATGGAGATGGCAAATAAATTTTCATCTAGGAATTCATCTTGTATAGGATCACAATCTCCATTGCCTTGTTTGATTTGGGTTAATAAATTTGCGACTACGTTGAACTTCCCAGGTTTGTCAATGATGGTCACATTAAATTCTTGGAGAAACAATAACCACTTGATTATTCTTCCATTTACTATAGGTTTGTCCATTAGGTACTTGATAGCTGAATGGTTTGTGAACATAGTTACTTTGTACCTTGTGATGTAATGTCAAAATTTATTTATTACATGAACCACAACTAAGAATTCTTTCTCCATAGTGGTATAGTTTCGTTCAGTGGGAGTTAAATTCCTACTGATGAAATAGATGGCATATTTTCCTCCATTCTCATCTTCCTGACCTAAAATTGCTCCAATAGCATCATTGGAAGCATTTGCATAAATATGGAATGAAAGGTTCTAGTTAGGTCCACGTAGGACAGGAGCAGAGATGAGTTTCTCCTTAATGATCTCAAATGATGTTTGACATTCTGTTGTCTAGACAAAATCTATATCCTTTTGGAAAAGGGAGAACATGGGTGCTGTAATCTTGCTGAAGTTCTCTATGAATCTTCGGTAGTATCCAGCATGTCCTAAGAAACTTCTAATATCAGTTTGGTTCTTTGGAGTCTCTAGTTGTTGTATCACTTCGATTTTCTTAAGATCTGCTTTTATCCCTTCAGCTAAGATGTGGTGTCCCAACACTATCCCTTGTTCTACCATTATTAAACATTTTTCATGTCTCAGGGATAGTTGATGGTCCTCACATCGCTTCAATACCTTGTCCAAATTTTTAAGAGCTTCATCAAAAGTAGAACCATACACCGTGAAGCCATCCATATAGACTTCCACACGGTCATTTACTAGCTCAACAAATATGACCAGAACAATTATCTGAAATGTTGTAGGAGCATTTCATAGCCCGAAGGGAAGGACTTGATATACAAATGTTCCCCAGGGACAGGTAAAGGTTATTTTATCTTGGTCCTCTATTGCCACTTGTATTTGGTTATGTCCACTGAATCCGTCCATGAATGAGAAATACTTCCTGCTAAATTATCCAAGACCTAGTCTATGAAAGGTAAAGGGAAGTAATCTCTATAGGTAGCTTTGTTGAGCTCTCTATAATCAATGCACACTCTCAACTTCCCATTTTTCTTTGGGACTATTACCAAAGGTGAAACCCATTTGATGTCAGAGATGGGATAGATGAATCCTACTTGCAGGAATTTTTCAATCTCTATTTTAACAATATCTTTGAGAGCAGGGTTAAGTCTTCGTTGTGGTTGATGAATAGGTCTAAAATATTTAGTATAGATGTGATGGGTACAAACACTTGGGTGTATTCCTCTCATGTCTATATAATCCCAAGCAAAAGCTTTGGATCTATTTATCAACACGTCAAATAATTTGAGTTCATCTAACTCTATCAGCCAACTATTGATATTTAAAGTTTTTCCTAGTAGTAACATGATAGTTTTGGTTCCAGGTAGTTGGAGGTGATAGTATGAATTTCTCTTGTTAAGGTGTTGAGAGGACCGCTATGCAGTATAGTTCTATGGAGTCTAGCAATATCTTTGAAGAAGTGATCTATTTTCATAATGATATTAGCCAAGGGACACGGTAATGCTGTGAAGTTGGTGTAATCATGTTAGTTATCATCAGTGTGGATTTGATGTCCTAAAATCTCCTCCACTTCTAAAATTTCTTCATCACTTGAGTCTACAATAAGATCTTGCATGTTGTTTTCCAGTTCATCTTCCAACTCTTCACCATGTTGTTTAATGACTACCATAGCAAGTGAGGCTAGATTCTCTTGTTTGTCGGAACCATTTGGTGCATCAACCCAAACTTGGTTATGCTCAGCAGGTTGAGCAGGAGGATACATGAATAAGTGTTTGCTATTGGGACCATGTGAAATGGTCATTCCTCCTGCTCTGTAGTCAATCTTAGCTGCAATTATAGCTAACCATGGTCTGCCTAATATTATCAGGTAACTGTCCTTCGGTGTAAGGGACTGGATTATTTGGAAATCTACTGGATATTCCCAATCATCAACCTTGACAGGAACATTTTCTATTACACCCTTGGGAATAACTATGGATTGATTTGCTATTTGCAATATGGTGGTTGTGAGACGTAGATCAGTGAGTCCCAGTTATTCCATAACATCCACTGTCATTACATTAATGGCTACTCCCAAGTCCATAAGTGCATTAGGTATTACTACCTTATTGATTATCATTGTTAAGAGTGGATTGCCTGGGTCACCATATTTTAGGGTTGAGGTTTCACTAGCCAGAAGGTCAGCTAGGTATCCATTGATATGCATAGTATTAATATGTTTTAGTTTCCTTCCTGGTGTTTTTATGCACAACTGTTTAACTAGTTGGTTTAGTTTAGGAATTTCTTTAAACACCTATAACAAGGGAATCTCAATATGGAGTCACTTAATTTCTTGTATTAACGTGGTTTCAGTAGATAAGGTTATTTCCAGAGGGTCATTCAAAGGAGTTGCTTTGAGGCACTTGGGAAAAGGTGCTTAAGGTTTCTTTTTCAAGGTGGAATCTTTCTTTGAAAGATATTTTGAACGTTGGCTAACTTCTTCGGGAGCTAACTTGGAAGTTTTAGGTGCAGATTGTTGAAGAGGTTTCTCTTGGTTATTTGTTGGGTTCTTATCTAAAGGTATGGAAGGTGTTTCAGTTCCTTCAGTAGATTCTACATTTGGTTCATCAAGGATCTCAACTATGGTAGGTTGCTGGAGTGTTTTTCTTGACCTCAACTACAGGTTTCCACAATAGATGGCGTTAACTCTAGCAATGTTTTCCTACTCCATGGAATACACTGGTGCGATTTGATGGTTATTCTTTGGATTACGGACAGGTTGTGCTAGGAGTTGTGGTTGGTTGACCTACTCATTTTGTTGAGAATTTTTGGGAGCTGGCAAAAGGTTTTGCTGTGGATTAGGCATCCTCCTTGGTCCATGATAGAACTGATTTGGAGTCTAATTCCATTGAGGTGCAAGATTTTGAGGGTACCATTGTTGTTGAGTTTGAAATGGCCATTGTGGATTTCCCTAGGGCTGACCTGCCTATTCAGGTGGTCCCCAAGGGTAAGGTCCCCAATTAGGTGGTGCTTGAGGCCAAGGTGTTGTCCATGGACTATTGTTCTAATTATTTGGAGGTCGCAAGAAGGGATTTGAATTCTAGCTATAGGAGATATTCTCTCTAGGTCTTTGACCCACAAAATTGATCTCCTCCTCAGTGTGAGATGACCTTTTCTTGGAATTTTTTATTGCATTCAGGATCTCACATTGATTAGTGGCATGACTCTTTTCACAAATTTGGCAATTGTCAGCTTTGTCCAAAGGACATTCTCTTAATAGATGTTTTTTTCGACACCTAGGGCAGTAGATGGATAAGGTTTCAAGAGTACATGTTTTGGCCTATATTCCATCTAGAGTGGTGTTTAACTGAATAAGAATGTCAGTTTTCAAGTTTATTATTTCCTCGCGCAGTTTACCTATTTCATTTGAACCTCTCAAAAGAATAGATTTACGGATACCTCCTCGAGTACGGGAAAAATTCTAGCATAACTCAGTGATATCATTGAGTTCAAGTTGGGACACTTCTCCTAGCATCCTCATCAAGTCCTTTGAGACATATGGTCTTCAGAATTTCTACGCTTATGGCTTCTTCACCACTTCATTTGGTTAGGAAGATGAACCTATCAAAGTAATCTTCTAGGCTCTCATCTTCTTTTTTCCTTAGTTTGAGCAATTCCTCTTTCCTATCACTAACTTTGTAGTAACTTTGATATTTGTCTAAAAAGATGGTTTCCATGTCATCCCACGTGGTTATTGACTCTGAAACTAATCCCATGAACCAACACATTGCAATGTCTCTCAGAGTGGAGGGGAAAAGTTTAAGTTTTTGGTTATTATTTTTGTAGTTGTAAGTTTTACACAGGACTTTGAACTCAAAGAGGAACTGGTTAGGATCTTCAGAGGATAGTCCTCTGAAAGTTGATAAAATAGATGGTGAAATGTTCTTCATGGGTGCATCGTCATATTCGTTGAGAGAAATAGGATAGGTAAATGTCTGTGCCACTCTTCTTGGGTTATCACCATCTCCTTGGTTTGTTCTCCCATCTCCTTGGTTTGCTCTCCATCCATTGAAAGGGTCATTATTATTATTATCAGCCATGATGTTAAAAGGAATGTTCTCCTCATCAAAGATTAGATTTGTTGGCTGAATGATCTCCTCTTCAAAGGTCTGGTCTGATGGTTGAACTTCTGGGATATTTTGGGAGGTCTAAGGTTGATCCTACTCGATCAATTTGTAACTAAGTTCTTCAGTTGAGACTTCTACCTCCCTACTTATGGTTGGAACTACTATTGGTGGGTTCTTGGTATGAATCTTCCATGCAGACCTCGTTTCTTGACCATGCAGAAAAAGAAGTCTGACAACTATATTTTTTTCTAAAAGAGGTATCCAAGCAGTCTCCTATTAACACTAGAAAAGAATCATGTCCCTGGCAATGTTGTGAAAAAGTGATAGGTTGTCATAAGGTCCTAACACTTTAGTTAAAATATGTCAATTATGTCGACCGAGTAGTGTCCATGGCTGTATGCAATAGGGGATATTTTTGGCCACCTCTCCTAGTAAGATTTTTTGAATTTGTGAAAAGCTTTGAAATAGAATTTAAACTAGAAAGCATGAAATCCTTAAGGTAGAAAGCATTTGAATTCCTACTCTAGAAAGCATGTAAACTATCTAAAAATTAAACACTTTGCAATTTAACTATGAATTCAAAACAAAGACAACTAACTACTAATTGAAAGTACGCCTAACATCTTTTAATCAATAGCTAACAACAGTTTTATGAACTAAGTGGATGCTCTGGAAATTTCAAGTAAACAAAACTCAAAGATGATTAACTTAAAACCACAACTTGTAGGAACACATGACAGAGCTAAGCATAAAGTAACATTTATCTAAACACAACATGCACAAAACATAAATGACAATACTAATAAATGAAAAGGAATACTTATCTACTCTATAATCCCTTGAGTGGCCAGCTCTTGGGTGTTCCTACTATTGGTTCAAATCACATTCAGTACTTTAATAACTCCACATCAACTTCCATTCATAATACTTCCATTACTCAGAACAAGACTGGAGATATTCATTCATGTCATAAAAGTATTACTAGGAACACAATATAGTGAATATAGTTGAATAGCATTCCGAATATATCATAACCATCATAGCCTTGTTTTGAGCAACTACATATATACTTCACTACTACAAAATCCTAATTCTCAGATGGCGGGTAAATGCCATTAAAGAAGTCTTTTTAAAGAAAAATAGAATTACAGTTAACTGGATGTCTTTTAATTAAAACATAGTAAAGGCTCTGATTGGAGCCATAAAGTCTTGAGCATGCTCAACAGAAAATAACAGAATTAATTTAACAAAGTCTACAGTGTATGCCTATATTTATGGCACCTTGAATTTCTAGTGTTCTGACTCCAACCACTTTGAAGTCCACTCCTTTCATTAGGCAATACATGTAACCCTGTATAATTACACAAACTCTACAACAATTAAGTCAACATTAGTGGCTAATTCTAATCAATTTGAAAATAAATATTTATACATCATTTCATCAAAAATAGATAAATATTGCTTCAAAAAATAAACAAATTGGCATGGCTAAGGTGATTGGTTAGGACAATAAGGGTTAAATGGTCTATTATAAAAATGAGGTTGTTTATACCTCATCAATAGTGAAAACAGGGGTTTTGGTTTCAAGGGTAAATCCTCCTTTCACTCTAACATTCAAGGACATAAACTGAGTGAGGCCACAATCTCTTGTAAGAGGGTTCTACTATAGATTTAGTGCCCTTTAGAATGAAGAGAAAATTTGGAATTTTCTAATTAATTAATCAATTAAAGTCCAATTATGCTTAAAACCCTAATTTTGTTAAATCGTGAGCAAACGAACAAATCTCGACAAATGCTTGCACACAGAGATATCAAATGACAATTAGACACATACCAGATTTTGAGATTCAGTGTACAAAAAAGTCAAGGACTAATGAGCGGGCACCAAAGTCCAATGCACTAGTTTCTATCGGGATCTCTGAAGAATGTATGTAACTCAATTCTGTTGTTCTAGAGATTTTACTGTTTTGGGATCTAGAGGACTAATGAGCAGGCACCCTAGTCCAGGTCTTGATTTTTTTCTTTTCTCTGCACTTTTGACACTCTATTCTGTTTCCCTACAACTCCACTTCTTCCACTTCTGCAACCTATAACCTACAATCACAGAAATAAGGGGTTGGGGGTTGTGGTGTTTAGAGGCTTGCCTCGGTCAAGCTCCAGAGAGACATTCAAGTCTTTTGAACATTGTTGTTAGATAAAGAGTGTGTATCCCTACGAGATAGAGGCAATATACAAATGATAAATGATTGAAAACACAAAGAAATGTCACCTCGGAGGTGTAGCTCGCATGTAGATGATAATCTTTCACATCATGAGAAGATGAAGTCAAATCTACATAAAAAACATAATAACAAGACAAGTTTGGTCTAGTACAATGAATATCTTGAATGCTCTAAAATCACAAGTGTGCCAAAATTTCATAATCATCTTCTAGTTTATAAATGAATCCCTAAACATGCTTATATATGTAACTAAATAGCTTCCCGCTAAGAATTTCATAATTTAAACTTGAGGTGTCGGCATAGGACCTAACAACAGTCATATAACCGACACTTAGATTTAGTTCCTAACCTAAAATAGGGTAGGACTAGGGCATGGACGCCCAAGTCCTCCCTCCCTATTTTAGTCAGGATTCATCACAATAGCACCCCCTAAGTCCTATTTGCCATAAAACTTAGGGGTTTTCTCATCAGGAGTCAACATGAATATACAAGATGCTTATAATAAATTCTAAGGACCCGAAAGCTAAACCTTAAGAGGGAAAAGCCCCCAAGGGGACATTTTCTGACATAAAAGTTTTTATAATCACATTTTCCATATTCTTGAACTCTTTCACATTTATGTATTCTACATTCACATCATCCATGTTGGTTTCTTTAATGTTCTCCTCTTCAATAGTCATCAAATTGGATGCTTCAACATTCTTCATTACTCAAATCCTATCTCTCCTATCTCTTTGTTGTTTTTCCTCTTTCTCTCGATGGACTTCAATTTATTCAAGAGTCATGACCTTCCTTTTTCTTTTTTGTTGATGTTTATTTGATCCCATATTACCAAAATGTCTTGATAAAATTAACAAATGATATTACTATACTTAGAGTTGGATCCCTCCTTAAAATTTTAGAAGTACAAGTAGATGTAGATCCTTTGTTCAATATCACATTTAATTGATTTCTCTAAAAAATAATTCCTTTGTTTGATCTCTCTAAAAAATAGTTCTTCTACTTCATTCCATCTGAAAATACTCTCTATGATTGAATCCCTTTAAAAATTGAATATAATATGCCTCGTTGAGAGATTGTAATGAAACTTGTATATAAAAAAATTGGAGAAATTGTCATTGTCAGGTCGTACATGTAAAAAGGAATGTTGCAGAAAATAGGTCATACCGTGTTTTTATGAAAAAAAATAATGGACATATTAGAAACGGACATCCATTTTATTTCAAATGGGTGCCCATTTCTAAGTGGGCACTTGTTTCTCAAAATTTAAAATTCTAAGCCCATGGGTTTGCATTGGTTTTAGGCTTAGAAAAGGCTTGGAAACCCAAGCCTTAGCCTTGGACTTGCAACTACAAGACCATGTGAACAACAAGAGAAAAAACTGATTTCACCAATATGGCTGATGACTTTTTTTAGAATCTTTTGACAAAATTATAACCCATTACAGATCAAAAAATCTAGTTTTCAAATATGTAATTTTTTTACTATTAGACATAATTTTCTATTTATTAATTATTTTTTAAACAAAGAGACACATAAACTTGAAATAACATATGTTACCATTTTTTAATAAATTTTAATTTTGAAAGTTTCTTGAAAAACAAATTATGCCTAACCAATCTAGACATCATTCTCTACATAATGATTTTTTTTGAGTGAATTGATTAGTTTAGCTCAAATTATGTTGGACATACATGAGGGGATTTAAAAAATATTAATTATGGCAAAAAAAATTAATAAAAGAAATATTTATTCAAAAATTAGAAAAAATGTCCTGACCAAACTTCAAAATCATGTGCATCTTTTCACAAAAAAAATTAGAAAAATACCTTTATTTAGGTCAAATTATGTTGGCCGTACAATGCATGCTTTGGTAAAAAACAAGGGACTTTTAAAAAGCCACTTTTTGTACATCCTATAGAAAACTAACTTTTATCATTTGGGCATTAAAAAAATTACATATTTGAAAACTAGAAACAAAATCCTACATTTCATATTTTACATCATATTAATATTCTGTGTAAGTGCTTCAAATTTTCACTCCAAGTATGACAAAATTTGTGTTAGAATATGAAAAAATGATTAACTCAAAAAACTAGTGCAAATGAATAGATATTAAACTATGAATACAAATGATATGAAATTAAAATAGCATAATAGAGTTAGTCTCCATGAGTGTAATGCAAATGCTCTAGAAGAAAAATAACATTAAGAGGATGCAAAACCAAAAAATACAAAATACAAGCTAGGAGGTGAGTATAAATAGACTAGAAGAGAGGGGAGAGGTTGTTGGCAACATAAGCATGATGATGATTAAGAGACTGGTGAGCATGGCAGTGAGCAGTGTTGTCATTGATGGCAACAAAGGGTAAATACACAGTTGTATTAGTCCGGAGAAAGACAACAAGGTGTAAGGAGATAGTTCTATTGGTCTGGAGAGGTTCAGTAAGGTATACAGGTACAGTTGTGCTGGTGCGGAGAAGTAGTTAAGTATGATATCCTAAGTGTTGATTCATAGAAGCTACTAAGTGTAGTATGATGAAGAATACACCTAAGCATGATGTCTTTCCATTTTGGAGTTCCGCAGTCAGGCACAATTTGCTGAAGATTTGTCTAAGGCATTTATAATATAGAACCTATGACAGGGTCACAGTATTTCAATCCACATTTCTCTATTGTGACTAATTTTGCTATGCAGTTGTAAGATACTATTGGTACATACTAAAGGAGTCTAAATCTAAAGATTTATGTCTTGAA
Source organism: Cunninghamia lanceolata (assembly GCA_027924645.1). NCBI lineage: Eukaryota > Viridiplantae > Streptophyta > Pinopsida > Cupressales > Cupressaceae > Cunninghamia > Cunninghamia lanceolata. The sequence continues at coordinate 3,637,604 of BSBN01001380.1, read as the reverse complement.
GCCCTCCGAAGTGAAAGATAGAGTTGACAGAGTATCGGACTCTGTATTGACAGTGTAATGACAGTGTCAGTGGTATATTGGAATGCTCTGCATTCCATCATAGATGAATGGTTTGCCATGCAGATTTGAGGATAAGATTATGTATGTCAGAAGTGTGTATTATTCACATGGTAAGCATTTTGATGGTCCACATGTTTAATTATGAACTAATAGTTAGTTCATGTTATAATTGCTTCACCAATTGAGCTGACCTAAAGGTGTTGAGGTTGTGCGGAGTTGATTCATGAATGGAACAAAGTTATGGGAGTATTTAAAGGTCATGTCAACCTATATGAATGTGCTACATACTTTGGTTCTCTCTGAAAAGTATATTGGGTTGTGTTTTGGGCCGATAGGTCAGGAAGTCACACTGTACATATATTGTACCAAACTGATTTATGTTTTGTCTTAGTGCGATATATATACAAGATTGAATTCTTGTGTGGAGGTGAGTGGATGTGATGTGAAGGAGTTAAGTATGTATGTGTAAGTGAAATTTGATGAAGAGAAGGATAAGTTGAGGTTGCGGTGAAGATGAAGTGTGCAAAGTCAGTATTCTGAGCTTCAGTGGAACTATATCTCTAGCATGAGTCAGACGCATAACTAGCGGTTCATATTTGGCAGTGAGCCACCCTTTCTTCTATCTCTTTCTATTCAGGATAGTGAGTCCTTTGGCAGTGAACCACTTGCAGTGAGCATTCTTTTTTGGACAATAAGTCCACCAATTGTATTGACCTTAACTGGTTACATTATAAATATATTGTGAGCTAATCCTCACCGTGGTTTTTTCCTTTTTAGGTTTTTCACATAAAAATCTGGCATTCATGTGTTATGTGCTTTAATGGTTGATTTCATGCTTTCCTTTCTTACCATAATTTAAATGTGCCATGTGGAATGAATGTTTAAATGTTTAAGTAATTTCAAAGAATAATGATTCACCCCCCTCCTAGTATTTCAGGGGTTCAACAATTGGTATCAGACCCTGATTCCTTGGAAGAAGCTTAACTTCTTGAGGAAGATATTGAAGTGTGAACACATGGCACCTAGGAGATATCCCATCTCTCCAGAAGAAATCCTTGATGTTGAATTTACTAAAGAAGACTACATAGTTGACATGAATGGAGAACTTGAATTAGCCCTTGAAGATCTGGAGAAAGTTCAGTATAAGAATAGAGATCTGGAAGAAAATATTAAAGAAGTAGATGAATGCATCAAGAAGTTGAGAGAGCAAAACAAGAAATTCAAAGAAAGATACAAGGAAGTAAATGAACAAACCAATCAATCAAATGAGGCAATCACCAGTCTGAAAATACAAATTGAGGAAGGAATAAGAATTGTAGAATGCCTAAATGAGAAACTGAAAGAAAAATTTGAAGAATGCTCAAGGCTTGAACAATAAATAGTGGCCTTAAAGATAGAGCTAGAAAAGGAAAAAATTCAAGAAAATTTCAAGAAGAGCTCCATACTGCTTGATGAAATGATTGCAAATCAAAAGGATCCTAAGGATAAAGAAGGATTATGATTTGAAAAGGGTGAAAGTTCAAAGACAAATCAGACTTCAAACAATGCTGGAAAGAAGAACAATTACCAAAAGAAGGTTGTAGTCAAGAAGGGTAATAATAGACAAGTCTAGAACCAGAAGAAAAACCTCAAGAGGCCACCTATCAAACAACTAGCTGCACAAAGGCACTCTAGCTATTGTTACTATTACAAGAAATTTAGACATAAGGCTATGGAATGTAGGAACAGGATGAATCAAAATGTTTAATCATTCTCTAGACAATGTTTTACATGTCAAAGAATTGGTCATAGAGCTAGTGAATGCAGAAATCAGATGATGAATGGTTACAATAAGGGTATGATAGTTTCATCTTTCAATGGTTACTATTATACATGCAGTAGGTTTGGGAATAAGGCTAATCAATGCAGATCCAGGATGACTGGAAGTAAGCTTGTTCAAAATGTCAGATGTTATGAATGCAACAAATTGGGTCATATTGCTAAATTTTGTAGAAGTAAGAATGTGAAGGCTAATTTGGTAAAGAAGAGTGATCCAGTGAAGAATGTGGATCCAGTAGAGATAAAGAAAGAAATGGACAAGGTCTAGAAAAAGAAAGAAGAAAATAAGGTGAATGATGAGGCTATGCCAGTATCTGGTGCAAATGTTTCCTCTAAAAACTAAGTTGAGAGATTTGCCTTACGGGGGCTTTAATGAAATTTTTCATCCCCTGCTAGAGAAATGGTGTTGATGTTTCAGCATGAGGATATGTGATGTAGATCAACACATTTGATCTATTAGAGAAAAAACCGATGAAAAATATCTTATTGCAGAAGATTGTGGAGCAATTAAGGGTGACTATGTATCACAATTGAAACTTTGACAATGTTATCAATGTGTGCATTAAATGAAAATTAGGTTTTGCAAAAAGGGTTTTTAAGCAATCTCACTTAACAAGTAGATCATTTGCAATTAAACTTTGAAGAGAGAAAGAGCAGTGGAAGAGCACAGAAAAGTGAATCAAACCCTAACTGGAAGCAATTGAAAGGTATTTACAGTTTCTATCTTGCCCTAAAGTTTTTCAGCAGTATCTTGAAGATGTTTACTCCACAAGTCATAGAAGTAGTAGACCGTCCCTACCCTAAATTCAAAAAACATCCTTTCAAATATGTGGAAACAAATTTGGATGGTGTCTTTTTGGACATTCCATATGGTGTTTTACATATAGAGGATGTGAGGATGTACATCCACACAAAGATAGAAGAATATAATCATTTGAACTTGGGACAGCTATGGGTAAATGACCTAATTGATGACGACTTTGAGCTAAAACATGAATACAAGGGTTTGACGGAGAAGAAACTAGATGTGTGGAACAACTTCACCATGTTCTATGAGGATGCTTGGGTTAAATATGTGTTGAGTTATATCCATGACAAATTCATGTGGTTGGATCTACCGCACATGATCAATAAAGAAGCAATTAGGGTTGTAATAGGGTTATGTTCCTCCAGAATAGTGCCAACATTAAAATCTGTGAAAAATGATGTAGTAATTAAGCTCACCAAAGTTAAGTTTGACAAACGTGCCCTTACTATCAATGACATTGAGGATCCTATAGTAAGATATGCATCAATGGTGATTGGGTATAAGATATTCTTCACAAATAGAGAAAACATTGTGTCTGCTACTGCTATACACACTGCATACCAAATGGTGAAAGAGAATAAAGACTTTGATCTATGTGAGTTGCAGAGACAATAGTTATTGGAGAATCTGTAGAAAACAAAATATTCCCGGTACCCTTTCTAGTATGGTTCCCTGATTATATGCGCCTACTATTTTACTTTCTCAGAGAGATTCCCAGAACTAAGAATATAGTGTGGTTGAGAGACATTCCTGTTGCAATACAAGTTAGAGATCATTTGAGAAGATTGGGTAACTTTGAAACCCAAACAGTTGCATTATGGGGTTTCTTCAAAACCTTCTAGAAGAACAAGCAAGCTAGAGAAAGAATTCCTAAGAAAGTTGTAGCAAAGTATAAGGATGACATCATCTTTATGGTTAGCAAAGATGAATGTTATATGGAAGCAATGGAACCCAGAATACTCTAGATTCTGGAGATGGGTTATGAGGTTGCAAAAAACATAGTTACAAGTCTTACAGACCTAATGCTTAGCAAACCAAAGGATACCTCTGTAAAAACATTTGGAACATTTGAATAAAATCCAATGAAGTGCATTTGAAGCACAACGAGAGAGAAATAAAGAAAAGTGCTGAGAAATTAATGACCAAGTTAGAAGAGTTTGTGTCACCAAAGGGTTTTGTGGAGAAATCAAAAGACATACCTGCTCCTTCAGAAGAGTCTCCTAGCATACGAAGGTCTTCCAGGACTTTTGTTTCTATTCCAACTATTCTAAAAGCCTTCGGAGCTACATCACCTACCAAGAAAACAACATCTGCACAACAGCAACCTCCCAAGAAGATAAGAGTAAAAGGAAAAGCCACAAGAGAGAAATACATCAGTCACAATGTTGATAAGGAAGAAGAGGAAGAAGAAGGACCTAAGTTGGTTTAGAAAAAGAAAAGAGACCCCCAAGACTCTAAGGAGGAGATAAGTGTAAAAAGAGCAAAAGTTGATATTATCTCAGAGGAAGAAAGTGAGAAGGAAAAGGAAGGATTCATCTTCAAAAGAAGAGAAGAGAAAACTGGTGAAGGAGTTTAGCCTCCTAAGGGGAAAGGAAAGGGAAAGAAGAAAAGTGAAAGTGAAGCTATCAGAGAAAATACAAAGAAGTCAGAGACATCAAGTCTTCCTCCCTTGCAACTTGAAGCTACTGTTAGTGCCATTACAAAGTATGGAAATCTAAAGGAAGTAGCAGAAATGTATGATGAAAGCGTCTCAGATGACAAATTAATCATTGAAACAACAATAATCAGGTACATGGATGTATTCAATGTTGCTCTAATAGAAATTATTGATAAATTACCTGATAGTCTTGCTAGTGTATTGACAAAGAGAAGAGATGAAGCCATGAATAAAGATTTTGAGATGAGAAATAATGCAATTAATAAAGTTTTGGCTTCAATTTTTGTTCAAGAAAAGAATAATTCTATTCATAGGTTAGCTAAAGAGTTCAGAACAAAAAGGAGACTGAATACCTTGATGTCCAATGATAAAGATGAAATAAAGAGGCTAGAAAAGGACACCTTGAAGATAGCTGCAGATGTCCTCAAGGAATTGAACATTAATACAATTGAAGAATGGTCCTCTTTTGAGGAAAGATAAAATGATGATGGCCATCCTAAGAAAAATGAAGAAACAAAACCAGATCAAGCTATTAAAACTGAGCAAAATATGTCACCCCCTCCAATAAACACTTATACAACCAATGTTGAGGGCCTGGATGTTGGAAATCTATCAAAACAAGTTAATTCTTCTCTGGAGAATGTAGAGAATGTTGAAGAGATGAAGGAGATTCTAGAAGAGAAGAAAGATGAAGAGAAAGGTAAATAGAGTGAGATAGTTGTGAAGGAAAATGAACAAGTAGAAAACATTGTGGATAATGTCTCTATTCCTTCAGAGAACAAATAAGATGAAGAGATTCATGAAGAAAATTGTCCTCCAGAGATCTCTAGATCACACATGGTTTCTAATTATGAATAAGAGAAGAAGAAAATAGAAAATATGCCTCCTCTGGAAGACAAAAAAGATGTAGAGGAAGAGAAAGAGAAAAAGGATGATTACTCTGGTGCATTTGGAGATTATTTGAAAAATCTATTAGATATGTAGTTTTAGTTTCAACCGGTAGTGTCAGTATTGTTGCAAGTATGGGCCTAACCATTTTTGTCATTGATGTCAACATACTCCTGTTTCATTAATGTCAAGGATTGGATGAGTTGTGTGCTGAGGATATTGAGAAAATTAGTCCTATCAGAAATAGAGAAGAACAGCAAAGACAGTGAAGCTCCATGAAGTGAAGATCCCAACTAAGATGAAGATCAGAGGATGTGCATCAAAGATTTTGTAGATATGTGTCTAAAGGTGATCCAGTAAAGATTTGAGAGGTCCGCATGAAGATTTGAAGAAGTTATGGCCATATGAGTAAAACTGGTTCTGGCAAATGTTCAGAGGTGACAAAGTGACATAAATTGGTCCGGTGAGATTCAGAAATGCAATATCTTGTTCTGTGGATCTGATGGAATGTTTAGGAAGTCAATGTGAATTGACAACTCAATTGGTTCATGGTCTGGAGGTCCGCAAGTATCTATTCCAATATGACAGTGATGACAGACTATGTTCTTGAGGTTCCAAATGAAGAAGAGAATGATTTCAGTAATCAGAAGTGGTGTGGATATTCTTGGTGTTTCAGGAAAGCTTGTGGGGGTCTCTAGATTGTGTCCAGTTTGTGTTGGTGGTCCGCATTAGAGATTGAGCTCATAATTGAAGAATTACTTATGGATGATGATGTTCTTCCTAAACTTGGCTGACCGGATGATTTACACATCTTGTGGATGATCTTAAAGATGTTCTGCGAAGTATGGCGCGTTCCTCAAAGAAGATTTAAGTCCCAGATCTGTGTAGCCGATAGTGTGGTGATTCGCATAAAGTCTTTTGTAATAAGTCAAGTTGTATTTGTGTATTTGAAGTATGCCAACTTTGATGATTATGCCAAAGTCAATGTCTTGTATAAATAAGAGTTGTGAAGTCATTTCAAAAGTATCTTGGCGAAGATGAGAGTGTGGTAGAGAGGAGAAGAGCGAAAGGTAGAGCAGAAGTGTTGAGCTTAAATGGAACTGACTCAAGCATGGTAAAGATGCTATTCTTCAGTTCAAGTATGTAATATTTATCATTTTGTAGATAGTGTATCTCTTGTAGGTAGTGGGCCTCTTGTGAGTAGTGGGCCTCTTGTGAGCAGTGTGCTCGGGGAGTGAGCCCTAATTGGCATGTGCCATTTTGTTCTTCATATTCTTTTAACAGAGAATACAGTCTTGGGTTAGTCACCCCGTGGTTTTTCCCTTAATCGAGTTTTCCACGTTAAAATCTTGGTGTCATATGTGTTAATTTGTTTCTACTCTTGATTTATTGCATTATGTTTCCATGATTGATTTATTATTATTATGCTGCTGATTTACAAAAAGGATTTAAGTGGTTAATAAAAGAAAAGTTTTGGGACAACTGATTCACCCCCCCTCTCAGTTGTCTATCTTGAAACTAATAATTGGTATCAGAGCCAAGTTCCTCTAAAAGAGATTAACTGCTTGAGGAGATCCAGGATGTCTTCCTACAAGAAGGACAGTCTAAGGTTTGATGGAACCAATTACACTCTTTGGAAAAGCCACATGGAATGTCACTTGCAATGTATAGGAATGCAATATTGGATCATGGCTTCAAAGAAGTATGTTCCTCCAAAGAATGGACCAACAATTGTAGATGAAATCAAAGATGTTGAAGACAATCTTTAGGCTAAAGAAGCTTTATTAAGTGCCTTATCTGATTCAGAGCTGACAAATGTTATAGATCTAAAAACTTCATATGAGATTTGGGAAAAACTATAACTTCTACATGAAGGAGACAAATATGTTAAATGTGCCAAGCTACAAAGTCTGAAAGAAAAATTTGAAAACCTGAAGGTGAGTGAAGATGAGAATATCACTAAATTTATGCCAAAAGTAAATGAGCTTATTTGTGGCATTAGGTGTGCTGGTGGAATCTTGGATGAAGATGAGATTGTTGCCAAAGTTCTCAGATCCCTACCTCCTGCTTACAAACATAAGGTTGCTGCTATTGAAGAATTCAGATCTTTTTCAAATATCACAAGAGATCAATTAGTTGGAAAATTAGCTGCATTTGAATTGGCCGAGTTTGGAGATGCACCCCCCAAGACTGAATCTACATTCAAAACTAGTGCCTCTGTGAAAGGCAAACAAAATTTTGATCCAGGAGAGAACTCCTCAAAGAAACTATCATGGTATGAAAAAGCAAGAAAAGATCTAGAAGAAGATGAAGCAGAAGCTGCTCAACTTGAAGCCCTTATTGCAAAAAGACTACCAAGAGGATCTAGTAAGTATGAAGGAAAATTGCCCTTCAAATGTTTCAACTACAACAAGATTGGTCATTTTGCCTCAAAGTGTCTAGAAAGATTTTCAAGGGCAAATCCAAACAGATCAAGATTCCAAAAGAAATGTTACTATGTTCATGAAGATGATGATGATGAAGGAGTAACAAATGATGAATCAGAGACAGGAAACAAATCTGGAAGTGACTGGGTGTTTATTGTCATCAAGGAAGAAGATCCAATGCCCTCTGAATCTATCAATTATAAAATGATAGAAAGAGATCTGGCTGCCCAAGTTGAAGAAAAGGATGATTGGGTCATTAATAGTGGATGCTCCCACCACATGACAAGTGACAAAAATAAGTTCATAGATTTGGAAAGATATGAAGGAGGAGTTGTAAAATTTGGTGATAATTCTACTGGCAGAATCAGAGGTAGAGGAACTATTTCTTTTGATGAAAAGAACAAAACTAGTAATATACTATATGTTGAAGGTCTGAAGCACAATCTTCTCAGTGTTGGACAGTTGGTGGACAAAGGCTATGATCTCTGATTCAAAAATGGAAAATATAAGATCTTTGAAAGTTCTGGAACAAAGATTGCATTCGGTACTCAAACAAAAGGTAACATCTTCCACTTGGTTGGTACTGGCAAAAGTTGTTTATTTGTTCAAATTGATCAGAGTTGGTTGTGGCATAGGAGAATGTGTCATATGAATTTTGATAATATCATCAAGATAAGAAACACTCAGGCTATAAGAGATCTTCCAAGATTGGTGAAAACTACCAATAATTTGTGCAAACAATGTCAGTTGGGTAAGCAAAGCAAAGTCACATTTAAAGTAAGGAACAATCTTCTACCAGATTGTTGGACTTAGTACATACTGATCTATGTGGACTGGCAAGAATCAGGGGTTTGCAAGGTGATAGATACTTCATGTTATTAATTAATGACCACTCCCAAATGATGTGGGTGACTTTTCTGAAAGAGAAATCTAAGGCTCTTGAGAAATTCAAAATATTCAAAGCTATGTTAGAGAATGAAACCGGATTAAACATAAAATGTCTCAGGTTTGATACAGGTGGAGAATTCACATCCGGAGAGTTCATAGAATTCTATGAGAAACATGGGATAAAAAGATAGTTATCTACTCCAAGGACTCCACAGCAGAATGGAGTAGTGGAGAGAAAGAACCGGACCATCCAAGAAGCATCTAGCACCATGATGATGGAAGCAAATGTTCCTCAGATCTACTAGAGAGAAGTTGTAAGCACTACTGTCTATACTCTTATCAGAAGCAATACTGGTAAGAACCCTTATGAACTCTGGTTTGGCATCACTCCCACTGTGAAGTATTTCAGAGTCTTTGGTAGCAAATGTTAAATTAAAAGAGATGAAGACCTTGGCAAATTTGATGCTAGAAGTGATGAAGGAATATTCTTGGGTTATTCTACTCAAAGCAAAGCATACCGGTGTTATAACAAGAGATTGAGAAAGATTATAGAAAGTACAATAAGGAGGCAAATGTGGTAAGTAATAAATCTAAGTACAAATCAGAAGCAATACTGGTAAGAACCCTTATGAACTCTAGTTTGGCATCACTCCCACTATGAAGTATTTCAGAGTCTTTGGTAGCAAATGTTACATTAAAAGAGATGAAGACCTTGGCAAATTTGATGCTAGAAGTGATGAAGGAATATTCTTGGGTTATTCTACTCAAAGCAAAGCATACCAGTGTTATAACAAGAGATTGAGAAAGATTATAGAAAGTACAAATGTGAAGGTTGATGAAGGTATTGAAAATCCCTCAAAGTTTTATGAATATGAAGAAGATGATCAGAATAATGCTTTGGTCCAAGAAGTCCAAGCCCCTTTTGAAATTTAGATCCAGACTGATCCAGAGAATCCTAAAATACAGGAAGAAGAGATAAGTTTGAATGAACCTGTCCAAGAAATTGAAGTGCAAGAAATTCCCAAAACTCCAAGGTATGTAAGACTGAATCATTCTAAAGATCAAATCATAGGTGATAAAAGAAAGGGTGTTCAAACAAGAAGAAAGATTGCTCAAGACTCAGAAAAGTATTGTCTGATTTCAAAAATTGAACCAAAAATAGTAAGTGAAGCATGCAATGATGAAAGCTGGACTAAAGCAATGAAGGAAGAGTTGATACAGATTGAGGAAAATCACACTTGGGATGTTGTTCCCAGACCTAGAAACAAAAATGTGATTGGAACCAAATGGGTCTTCCGGAATAAACTGAATGAAGATGGTGAAGTAGTCAGAAACAAAGCCAGATTGGTCTGCAAGGGTTATTCCCAAGTAGGAGTTGATTTTGAAGAAACTTTTGCTCTGGTGGCAAGAATTGAAGTAGTCAGATTATTTCTTGCCTTTGTTGTCTTCAAGGATTTCAAAGTATATTAGATGGATGTCAAGTCTGCCTTCCTAAATGGTGACTTGGAAGAAGAAATATACATTGAGCAACCAGATGGATTTCAATTGTCTGATCATGGTGATATGGTCTGCAAGTTGAAGAAAGCACTGTATGGACTCAAACAAGCCCCAAGAGCCTGGTATGAAAGACTGGATAAGCATCTTTTGAAGATTGGTTTCAACAAAGGTACTGCTGACAGTAACTTGTACTTTAAAACTGATCATGAAAATATATTGATTATTGAAGTATTTGTTGATGATATTATTTTTGGAGGAAGAGATAGTATGTGCAAAACTTTTGCAAATCAAATGAAAAGTGAATTTGAGATGTCCATGTTTGGGGAAATGAATTTCTTCTTGGGTTTGCAAATCACTCAAACAAAGAAAGGAATCTTCATTTCACAGACCAAATATGTGAAAGAATTGTTGAATAAATTTGGGATGGAAGACTCAAAACCAATGAATACTCCCATGGCAACCAGATGTAAATTGAGAAAAGATGATGACTCTCCTAAAGCTGATCAGAAAAAGTACAGGTCAATGATTGGAGGACTACTGTATCTTACTCAAAGTAGACCTGACATTATGAATGTTGTTGGTCTTGTTGCCAAATTTCAAGCTGATCCTAGAGAATCTCATGTCATGGCAATCAAGAGGATTCTTAGATATCTAAAAGAGACAGTTGAGTATGGTTTATGGTATCCTAGAGATCATGATTTCTCTCTTCATGCATATACAGATACGGATTGGGCAGGAGATGTGGATGACTGGAAGAGTACCAGTGGTGGAGCATTCTTTTTAGGGAAAAGATTAGTTTCTTGGTTGAGCAAGAAACAAGAGGCAATATCTTTGTCCACTGTAGAAGCATAATATATTGCAGTAGCAGGTAGTTGCACTCAAGTATTGTGGATGAAGCAAATGCTAAGAGACATCAAAGTGGAGTATGAGGAACCTATCACAATCTTCTGTGATAATTCAAGTGCAATAAATATATCAAAAAATCTAGTGTTGCATTCAAAGACAAAACATATATCCATCAAGTCTCACTTTTTGAGAGAGCAGGTGAACAAGAATGAAGTCATATTGGAGTTTGTGCCCTCCAAGGATTAGATTGCAGACATTTTTACTAAACCTCTACCTAAGGACTCTTTTGAGTATCTCAAGGAGAAGTTAGGGGTTATTACCCCTTTGATTCTGAATTAAGGTGCACTAATGTGCATCAATCTGGTGGATCTCACAGTCATATCTTGTGGTTCAGATTGATGATAGGAAGCTGCTACTCAGGGGGAGCAGTCTGTATAATTCTAAGTGATGCAAGTATGTACCCTTTGCCATTGATGTCAAAGGGGGAGAGAAGACATGTGAAAAACAAAAAGTGGTTGTTGATCAAAGGGGGAGAAGTAAAGGAAGAGAAGACATGTGAATGGTTGTTGTTGATAGGGGGAGTTATGTCAGTCAATGAGGAGAAGTACTTGTCTTGATGGTTAAAACAGTTTTTCACATCATATGTTGCCATCGGTGACAAAGGGGGAGATTGTTGCAAGTATGGTCCTAATCGGTGTTGTCATTGATTTCAACATACTCCTATTGCATTGATGTCAAGGATTGGATGAGTTGTGTGCTGAGGATATTGAGAAAATTAGTCCTATCAGAAATAGAGAAGAATAGTGAAGACAGTGAAGCTCCATGAAGTGAAGATCCCAGCTAAGATGAAGATCAGAGGATGCACAACAAAGGGTTTGTAGATATGTGTCTAAAGGCGATCTAGTAAAAATTTGAGAGGTCTGCATGAAGATTTGAAGAAGTTATGGCCATATGAGTAAAACTGGTTCTGGAAGATGTTCAAAGGTGACAGAGTGACACAAATCGGTCCAGTGAGATCTAGAAATGTAATATCTTGTTCTGTGGATCTGATGGAATGTTTAGGAAGTCAATGTGAATTGACAACTCAATTAGTTTGTGGTCTAGAGGTCCGCAAACATATATTCCAATATGACAGTGATGACAACAGACTGTGTTCTTGAGGTTTTAGATGAAGAAGAGAATGATTTCAGTAATCAGAAGTGGTGTGGATATTCTTGGTGTTTCAGGCAAGCTTGTGGGGGTCTCTAGATTGAGTCTAGTTTGTGTTGGTGGTTCGCATTGGACATTGAACTCGTAATTGAAAAATTACTTCTGGATGATGATGTTCTTCCTAAACTTGGCCGATCAAATGATTTACACATCTTGTAGATGATCTTGAAGATGTTCTGCGAAGCATGGCATGTTCCTCAAAGAAATTTTAAGTCCCAAATCTGTGTGGCCGACAGTGTGGTGATTCGCATAGTCTTTTGTAATAAGTCAAGTTGTATTTGTGTATTTGAAGTATGCTGACTTTGATGATTATCCCAAAGTCAATATCTTGTATAAATAAGAGTTGTGAAGTCATTTCAAAAGTATCTTGGTGAAGATAAGAGTGTGGTAGAGAGGAGAAGAGTGAAAGGCAGAGTAGAAGTGTTGAGCTTAAATGGAACTGACTCAAGCATGGTGAAGATGCTATTCTTCAGTTCAAGTATGTAATATTTATCATTCTGTAGACAGTGTGTCTCCTGTAGGCAGTGGGCCTCTTGTGAGCAGTGTGCTCAAGCAGTGAGCCCTAATTGGCATGTGCTATTTTGTTCTTCTTATTCTTTTAATAGATAATACAATCTTGGGTTAGTCACCCCATGGTTTTTCCCTTAATCGGGTTTTCCATGTTAAAATCTTGGTGTCATATGTGTTAATTTGTTTTTGCTCTTGATTTATTGCATTGTGTTTCCATGATTGATTTATTATTATTATGCTGCTGAATTACAAGAAGGATTTAAGTGGTTAATAAAAAAAAAGTTTTGGGACAACTGGTTCACCCCCCCTCTCAGTTGTCTATCTTGAAACTAACAAGTACAACTACTACAAGTTTCCATACAACAAGGACAAGTAGACTTGGATAAAGTATCTCCCTTGCATAAATTACAACTTGGTGATGCATTTCATGCCTCTGCAAGGAAGGAGATCATACAAACACACCAAAAGAGTGCTGAAATGATTGATGAAGTAGTAAAGATACTGCAAGATAGTCTTCCTGGTATAAACATTGACAATTCTTTATCCAGTATAGAACAACTGAGATTGCTAATTGATTCATTTAAGGAATATTCTACTAGATTAGAGGAGAAACTAGAAAATGAAGTAACTCAAAAGATGAATGACAAGAGGTTGGCATATGTCTCTTGCAAATGCTCTACTTCATATAATAAGCTGCAAAACAATCTTAAAGATATTTAGGATTGTGTGGAAGAAGCAAAAGTTTTGTACCAATTTTTCTTGAAATGGAATGTTTCCACCAAAAGTATAAATGATCATATGGACTCAATAGAGTCTCAAATTTCCCATACCTTCGATATCTATGATCCAATGGGAGATATAGATAGAATAAGAAGGAGATTAATTGAGAATCTGCATGGACAGTTCTTCTAGCTACAAGAGTAGAAAGAGAAGATCATAATGAAGTACTGTAAACTTTGAGAGATTGTAAGTGCCAGGATTACATCCTTGACTAAGATTTTGACTGATGCAGAGAAAGTGATGCAACTAAATCCGGTACCTAGTTCTCCAGAAGAAGGTGAAGAGTTATATGTGAAGCTTGAGAATCAGTGCAGAGTGCTTGTCTTTGCCAAGAAGGAATGGGAAACAACAAAGAACAATCTAGAGGCACACCTTGCAAAATTAAAAGAATCCAATCAAGGTAGTTTTGCCTCCTCAAGCTAAGTTGTACATTTTTGTTTTGTGTAAATAACTTTTCATACTACAATTTACATATGCAGAGTATGTATTTTTGAGTATAAGAGTGAAGTTGTAAGGGGGAGTTAGTCTCATACAAATATATCTGATAGGGGGAGAAGTTTTGACTTATAGATTTACAAGTAATTCCTTTGTCATTGATGACAAAGGGGGAGAAGTTTTGGTGCATGTTGCCATCAATGAAAAAGGGGGAGATTGTTGGCAACATAAGCATGATGATGAAGAGACTGGTGAGCATGACAGTGAGTAGTGTTGTCATTGATGGCAACAAGGGTAAAGACAAGGTAACAATGTGTAAGGAGACAATTATATTGGTCTGGAGAGGTTTAGTAAGGTATATAGGTATAGTTATGCTAGTCTGGAGAAGCAGTTAAGTATGATATCCTAAGTGTTGATCTAGAGAAGCTACTAAGTGTAGTATGATGGAGAATACAACTAAGCATGATGTCTTTCCATTTTTGAGTTTCATAGTCAGGCACAATTTTCTAAAGATTTATCTAAGGCATTTACAATACAGAACCTATGATAGGGTCACAGTATTTTAGTCCGCATTTCTCCACTGAGAATAATTTTTCTATGCAATTGTAAGATAGTATTGGTACATACTAAAGGACTCTAAATCCAAAGATTCAAGTCTTGAAGCCCTCCGGAGTGAAAGATAGAGTTGACAAAGTATCAGAATCTGTATTGACAGTGTAATGACAATGCTAGTGGTTTATTAGAATGCTTTGCATTCCACCACATATGAATGGTTTTCCATGCATATTTGAGGATAAGGTTATGGATGTCACAAGTGTGTATTATTCAAATGGTAAGCATTTTGGTGGTCCACATGTTGAATTATGAACTAGCAGTTAGTTCATGCAATAGTTGCTTCATTGGTTGAGCCGACCTAAAGGTGTTGAGGTTGTGTGGAGTTGATTCATGAATGGAACAAAGTTATGGGAGTATTTATAGGTTGTGCTGACCTATATAAATGTGCTACATGCTTTGGTTCTCTCTGAAAAGCATATTGGGTTGTGTTTTGGGCCGACAGGTCAGAAAGTCACAGGGTACTGTTTACCCCATCCTTCTATCCAAAGTTTAAAACCTTCTTGCAGAATTAATCCTCCGTATTAAGTCATCTTTTTCGTTGCAATTCATTGGTGTTGTGTTGCATACATTAAATCATGTTGATAATTTGTTATCATAGCGTCATTCCTTGTCTTATTTCTCCCCATTAAAAGCTTTAAAAACAATTTTATGCCAAGGCAAACTTCACGACTTAGTAATATTTTATTTTGTGTCTATTTTTCATTTTATGCTAAGCCCACGTTAACTTTTGTTTCTTGCCAAGTCCATCTTGCATTGGCTTTTGATCTTTGTAAAACTCACGTCAGTTTATGCCTTTCACTAAGTGCACGTAACTTGTGAGTTTGGCCAAGTTGTTCACATTCGCTTTTTACCGATGGCATAAGTTCAGAGAGATAATGAAGTTTACATCCACTTGTGGCAGCCACGAATTAAAAGTTGGCTTTTATTGTTCAAATCATAAATGGCATGATTTTCTCCTTCGAATCAAGTTCAAATGGTATCCAAGGTTTTAAGTGTACGCGGGTAAAAGCTGAGTGAAATTCACTTTCACTTCTCAAAATATAGCAATATCTTTAAAACCTAGCGAGAATGAAGAAAAAGGTGGACACGCTTTCCTAGAATCATGCAACAAATATTGACTATTGATAATCATAAACATTTGCTATTGAGTACGTCATGAGTTCTATCTCCTGTTTAAAGTTGCATGCCGAAAGAAGTGGCCATTTAGTCGACATATAAAAGAAAACTGTGCAATAAAAATGACAAAACAACAAACTTTCTGTGTGTCATTAGCAATGGGCTGTCATGGCATATTGTTTTCACCCATTGAGAAATGTTTTAAAGAATATTACCATTCCTATTGCTGAAAGAAGGGCTCAAATAACTAACTAATCGGTGGACTCCAAGAGAGAATATCGGCATCTACCAGCAAAAGCCTCCATGCAAGCCTATAAACCTGCATGCCAAACGTAAAGCTCGGTGAAAGGCTTTGCACTATACAATGTTTTGAACTAATGTGAACTCATAGTCTTTCAGTGAAAGAATGAAACATCTAACTGCCAGCGCCAAAATGAAAGACTTGAGGAAAAGGCATCGACATCTATGAAGATATGAAATCATTGTCAATAGTTTCGATGACCTCTAAGCTAGTTCAAGTGTCAAGAATTGGAAAGGCAATACCTTACATCATTATCAGAGATAAAAGTTGCATATTTTCAAAAGGAAGATTCACAATAACATGAAATTCATTCATCAATGAACATTTGATAGATGCCTTCAAAGAAACGAACATACATAGACTGTCACAATCGTAGGGATTATATAAAAGTTTTGTTTAAGACTCTTTGAAAATATACGATTTGCTAACTCAAAATTAAACTCCATGACTTTGAAGGACTCCTCTCTTTGCAGCAGAATATCGGCATCTATCAAAACATAATGGGAAGTAGGTTTTTGTTCTCGCAGACATGCATAAAGCTCCATTAAATCTTTGAAAGACTTCCTCAGAATTTCAGTCGATAGGTTTTATACCAAGTGGCACTCTGAAGATTATCAGTTACACTTGTGTTTACTGACAATCCTTTATCCGTCAGAAGAGTATATCATGATGTAGAGACACTTGTTAGATGTTATCAACAGATAAGTGGCCTGGAATACCACTAAATATGCTTTGACATCTTCACCTTTCATGCCAGCTCTAGCCTACACCAAAATGAAATATTTCGAACAGGTTATGGACATCCACTCGAGCACAGTGTAATGAAGGAAAGATTATTGTTAGATATTATAGTTTAGAATGCTCTAAGAAATGTGGCCTCACATGGATGCATTATTGCAAGATCTGTATAAAATGGAGACGTCGAAAAGCATTTAGAAACTTTTAAGCAAACACGACTGGCATTTGTAAATCTATTTCCACAAGTCCTCTGCCACAGTCGTTGGGTCTGCATAGAACACTTTGTTGAAAGCTCTTTCCTGGCTCGAAGCTAAACTCCATAACCATGCAAACATTCTCCATTGGTAGCAGTAATGGGCATCTGTCAAAACGTAATGGGAAATAGATTTTTTTTGTTTTACTCTAGCAGACCTCAAAAAAAACTCAGTCGACAAGTTTTCATATGAGAGAATTATATGCTCAGAAGATTGCCTCGTAAGAATTCATTCTTCTGTTGATCCTATCGGCATATTTATTGAACCTCCTGTGAGTGCAAGTGCCAGTAGACATAAATAGAAAATATAGAATCACAAGAAATGCACATTAACTGTTTAACAGATTGGCTCAATATTTGGACAGATAATTACATTATACACAGGGGTATATGAGAGGTATGAGAGCCACTTGAAAGCCTTAGATAAATGATGTTACAGGAAATGCAAAGAGTGTAGGATATGCAGTAAAAACTACTTTGAATGTAGCATGTATGCCGATTGTGAAAGACAGAGATTAGACACATAAGCTACCTCAAAAAGAATTCCATGCTTCATGCAGATGCCCGAGTATGGACACTTACTGTCTTCTTGTTTTAATCATGTACTTTCAAATCTTCTTTTGAAACCCATTACAACACATTGCAAATTATCAAACAAGACCCCCTAAAACACTCTAGAAAACTTTGAAAGAGAATAAACACTGAAAGTTTTCATGACTTGTGGCAAATATTTAATCATGAAATACAGATATCAAGGGTTTGAGTTTCTCTCAGTCTTTGAATCCATGCTTCCAAAAATATCAGATAGCTCTCTAGGACATATCAATTTGGCAGATTTCTGGGAGACAATGGAACAAGAGAAGAAATCATCGATGACTCAGAAGTTGTTTGACAGTGGATTAGCTCAAGCAGTTGGTTTTCCCATGGCAGTCCAATGCATAGACTTGGTTTTAGAATGTATGAAGCATTACAAACCAGAAACCAGAGAGATCAGAACCATTGATGACAAACTTATTGTCAGGTTAGACAGTGTTTCGATTGGTATTGCTTTCAGGTTACCTGTCAGAGATCAGTTTGTGAACATAGACAAAAGGCTTGCTCATCAATATTACAACAAAAGGAAACATCAATGTCTCAACACCATTGCAAAACACTGGTTACATACACTGAAAGGAGGAAAATCACAGTTGCCTAAAGTCCTTCACAGATCATGTTTTAGAGAAGATATCTCTAATATGATTGTTCTACTCCATAGAGTGATGGGAGATGA
Organism: Cunninghamia lanceolata; assembly: GCA_027924645.1. NCBI lineage: Eukaryota > Viridiplantae > Streptophyta > Pinopsida > Cupressales > Cupressaceae > Cunninghamia > Cunninghamia lanceolata. Next base: position 3,619,489 of record BSBN01001380.1, on the reverse strand, counting down.
AAAAGCAGCTAATTTTAAAATGTGGATGTTCCTTTTTGTAAATGTTATTTGTGCAAGAAATCAGTTTATTGATTGGGGCAGCATTATTAGTGACAATTTGCATTATCAGTTGACCAATTTTGAATTGAATGAACATTTCTACATGTCCTCTTATTTATTTTATGCAATTGCATGCATGAAATCATGGCTAGATCTTGCTACCAAAGGAACTTATGATAACATGACATAGATCTATGATCATTACCCTTAGTTACAACTGGAAGAAAGTTACAAACACTACCCTAGGGTAAATGATGCCTTCACAATGTTGACAGTAAGAGAACTTCAAGGTAACACTGCACTCTGGATATCACCAGAAGCTGCCAGCCCAATCAAAACATATGGGAGCTACTTCATCCAATATCCTAGATTTACCTATTTGTGAGTTGGCAGGTTTGACAGATATCCATATAAGTTACCTAGATATGTAGATGACAAGATGATATTGATAGAACTATGCAGGCAAATTGGTTCACTTAATAAGAAATGCAAAGACAAGAGGAAACCTGGAGTTCCATTTCCCATTGGCCTTAGTCACTACAGCTGCAAATCTTCTGCAGATCCTCAAAACATAGAGAGATCTCTGATTAAAATCAGCTTGTATGCCTATACTATGAGATTCCCTTTTGATAGTAAAGGATATGTCAGAGACAATCTATGCCTTGGTGCAGGTTACTGTCACTTTCCAGAACTTGAAGATTTTTGGGAAGATTGTGAAAATGATTATGAGGTACACAAATGAGATTGGATGAGGATGACCATTTCACAAATCAGAGAATTCAAACTAGATTGCAATACAGATGGAATTGAGGAAGACGGTTCAGAATTAATTGATCCTATGCATTTTGATAAAATTGAAACATAGTGTTTACCACCTATCAATTGGGCTAATGAGGAGATCAAAGATTTAGCTACAAGAACTGCACATATCATTCAAAAAACTAAAGGTTGGGTAAAGAAAAAGGCTACTGAGGCACCAGCTACTAAACTGACAAGTAATAATGCTTTATCATCAAGTAGAAAAGATAAGCATTCGAATTCTTTTTCTTCTTTTCGTTCTCATTCTCCATCTTTAAGAAGTGGTTCACATAAGAGACTCAAGGAGGAGATGACAGAGAAGATCCATCAAGAAGAAAGGGTCCTAAGAGCATATGTGAAAATGATGAAAAACAGAGAAGAGGGAAAACAAAAATGAAGGATAATGCATTGCCTTCCATACAGGAAGTGGTTGAGGTAAACAAGTCCACAAGTCCTGAAATAATCCATCAAAATGTTGAGCATTTGAATGTCTCTCCTTTACTCCTTGTTGTTTCTCCTTCTCATGAAACACCTCATTCACCTCATGCATTACAATCTATACTCCCGCCACCTATGAACATATTCAGTGAGCATATTCTTCCCTCAAACATTGTACCTCTTTCCACAAATATTCCAGAATCCTCACATAATCCTTCTTCTTCCTGGTTGCAACAAAATTTGTCAAGAAAAAGAAACAATGATCAATTGATCATGCCTAATTTTGATACAGTCTCCAATTTGCTGCAAAGGTCTCCCAAATCTAAAAAGATCAAGATTACATCAAGGATGGTAGTGGATTCTTCATTAGGCAATGTCTATGTTGAGGTTGAACAACCTGTTTCAGAAAAGAATTTGAATGAGGCTACAGAAAGTGATTTTAATATCACTAAGATAGATCTTGGTCCATCTACATATGAGGGTGACATGCAAAATTTTCAAGTATCGGCTGCCCAGTTAATAAAGAGAACAGAGAAAGAAAGTCACACGAAAGATCAACTAAAGCAACAGGTGCAAGTTTTGACATCCTATCTTAAAGCCATCATAGATACATCTGCTTTGCCTCTTGATACTTCCTCTACCTCCACTAATTTCTCTCTTGAAAATAATGTTGAAAAAGAAATTATTGAGAGTGTCAGCAAATATTAATTGTATGGAAAGGTGACTGAAAAATGGGTTGAACATATGAAATTAAAAGAATTTAGTTTTGTTGAGCAAGAAAAGAGCCTATTTGATGAAACAGAAACAAAGAGGGAAGAGGTTGATAAAGAAATGAGAGGTATCCAAAAGGAAGAATTGTTGTGGCAGGGAATATCCAAGGACCTCAGTGAGATGATAAAAACTGATAATGAGATATTATTTGCTGAAAAAGTCTTTTCAAACATTGAAGAAAACCAATCTAGTTCTTGGCTATGTTCAGTTGAATGGAAACTGTCAAATATAAGACAAGTGTTGGCAGCCCAAGAAAAGCTCTTGGAAACTTGTGAACAGGTGAAGATGAAGATTCAGGCTGATTTATTGGCAATCAACCCTAATGTAATTGAGAAAGATAAATTTTCAGTTTTGGAAGCCCAAGCTATCAAAAGAAACTTTGAAGACATGATTAACACAGAGTTGTTCAATAAACAAGTTTTTAATGAAGGACTTATGGATAAATTGAATCTCATCTTTGTTGCTATCAATTCTGGCATTGGTCACATATCAGATTATCGACATATTTTGAAAGATGTCCATAAAGATCAATCAGAATGGAAATTTCACATGACAGGGGTAATTGTTCCCAAAAATAAACTTATAGCTACAGCAGTCAGGATGTTCAGAGCATACAAAACAAAGTCTCCTCTTCCTTCACAGCAGTTTGTAGTAGCAGAAGCATCTTCAGATGGTGCCAAAGATGGTGAGGATAAAACCTGATGGTTTTTTGTGAGATCAATCATATTGGTCTACTTTTCAAAGTCTGCAAAATGATAGGTTTTAGTTCTCTTTCTATGAAAGTGACTTTATGTCACTCTTTTGTAATTAAGGTGAAAAGTGCATTTTATTATTTAGGGGACTTTTGAAAGACCGTGTAAAGGTTAATTAAAATGCACTTTTATTTTCATAAAATATTTTGGGTAGTTACGAGAAGTAGTTATAAGGTAGTTATAAAGTTGGTTACTAAAACAAATCTATATATACAAGGCTTGGTGTTTTGTAAAAGGACTTTTTGGCTTTCACATTTCAAAGGATGATATAAGGAATAGAGTTGTACAACTCAGTGTGGAGAAATAAGAGGCATTTTGGATTGTGTGATCTCAAATATCTTTTTAACATTATTCATTCCTCTTATGTTGATGGATGATGTTTTCTTTACATAATCTTGCATCTACAATGTGGAATAACAACTAGTCTTGAAGGAATTGATTACTAGATAATGTTTCAATGTATGTTGAATATCTCCTGAATCATTTCTTCTTTCTAATACTACACTCACTTTAATAGTTTAAGAAGTATTCTTATATTGTCTTGGTGGGATTGTTAAACTTTATACATGTGGGATGAGTCAATGTTTGTAAGCCCATTGTCTTAATCTTCCAAAACTTTCTTTAATTTCATTTCATTCTCAAATATCCTTAAAATCCATAATTTATCAAATGAGGGAGTTGCCCCTCTACATGCAGAGGTAAGGTGATAGAAAAACTACAACTTTACCAATTGTTGGTACTTATTTTCACTATGTGTTTTCTGGGCAAAGAGTCAATATAATAATCCATATGTTATAGTGCAAATCTGTTTACCAATAGGTACATATATTGTGCCAACCTGATTGATGTTTTGTCTTAGTGCAGTATATATAAAAGATTGAATTCTTGTGTGGAGGTGAGTGGATGTGATGTGAAGGAGTTAAATATGTATGTGTAAGTGAAATCTGATGAAGAGAAGGATAAGTTGAGGTTGTGGTGAAGTTGAAGTGTGTAAAGTCAGTATTCTAAGCTTCAGTGGAACTGTATCTCCAGCATGAGTCAGATGCATAACTAGCTACTCATATTTGGTAGTGAGCCACCCTTTATTCTATCTCTTTCTATTCAGGACAATGAGTCCTTTGGCATTGAGCCACCTGTAATGAGCATTCTCTTTTGGATAGTGAGTCCACCAAATTGTATTAACCTTAACCGGTTACATTATTAATATATTGTGAGCTAATCCTCACCGTGGTTTTTCCCTTTTTAGGTTTTCCACATAAAAATCTGGTGTTCATGTGTTATGTGCTTTAATGGTTGATTTCATGCTTTCCTTTCTTATTGCAAATTAAATGTTTTATGTGGAATGAATGTTTAAATGTTTAAGTGGTTTCAAAGAATATTGATTCACCCCCCTCTCAGTATTCTGGGTGTTCAACAGAGGTGGCAAATACGACCGGTGGGAAGAGTCCACCACAATAGCCTGAAATAGGCAAGTGCAACTCCCATGGAAGATGCTAACACCTTGCACCCACTCGCACTAATACTCACTTAATTAACCCTAAGCAAGCTTAATAACATGTGAAATGACAATGAAGATGGGATAATAGTGATGAAATGACTATCATCAAAGTGGAGTTGAGTACATCCTCAAGAGTGTCATCCAGATCTGAAATGAGGGACTCTACAAACAAACAAGAGATGTCTAGTAGAAATTAGCCCTAATGATGTGAATCTAGAAGACAAAAATGATCTTGTTGCAAAGAATCACTGGAATCCCTCAAAGAAGCAACTCTGAACTTTGAAGTAGTTGTATACACCTAAAAATGGCTCGACATCAATTAAATAAATATTTCATATTTATTTTATCATTATTCCTCCTATCAATAACTAAATATCCTAATTTATTTATCTGATTCACATTCATATTAATCTTCTAAAAATTAAATAAAAATCAATTTATTTAATTAATCATCCTAAATTCTTCTAAATCATCCTTAATTGAATAATCCTAAATTATTTAATTAATCATCTATCCTAAAGTCCTAATTCTATAAATCCACATCATCATATCCACCTCACCTTTACACCTCATTATGTTGCACACATAATTGAATATTTTTAATATTTAATTATCCTCACCCACATGTCCTATTTATCCTCTAACCATTCATATTCTTAAGAACTTGGTTCCTCCATGTCATCTTAGTCAAAGGAGACTTAGAGACACATGTCTCATTAGCTCCTAGATTCCTTCCAACCTCCCTACAAAGAAGGACTCCTTTGACCCTTGTTCTCGGTCTTTGAGAGCATTGTGACAAGTGGCCTCTTGCTCACACCTTTCTCTCCACCTTGTCATCGTAGGAGGAACATCTCCCCCTTTTATCTCCCTCATCCCAACTAATCAAATCTCCATCATACACACCTCATATGATTTATTCTCCACCATTGAGATTGTTACACTTGGATCTTGGCCTCCTTAAGCCTATAGAAGGAACCTCTCACTCCTTGATTTGATACAACTCAAGCTTTAGCAAACTTATGCTACAGAAATTCCACCATAGCTATCAAGAGTGCCTTTGGTTCATACTTTCAGTTGTCATTGCATCCATTAGCATCATAACCTCATCTAGCTACTCATCAATATCACTATCAATGGCTTCATATCATAATATCCATCATTCATCTTAGTTTTGCATTGTAGGATTGCTCACATTGCACTTTCATCCACAAAGGCACTCTCTCTTTGTCATTGTAAAACAACAAGGAAGTTTACTTTTGAGAGCTCAATCATATCTACAAAGATCAATGAAGAGATACGCAACAATGGAAGACATGAGGTAAATCAATTCGCAAGGTATAATCTTTGGTTTATTACATTTGTCTTATTTTCATTGGAGAATTGAATATTTAAGTAGATTCTACTGTAGTTCAGATTTTCAATCACATTTTAGCACCCACTGTGGGGCCACTGCCTTGTTTTCACATCTATTTTGAGTTTTTGGTGAAGTTGCAATCGTGACAGGTTGTTCTGGTGCATTCAATTTCTAGTTCTGCGCGTCTGTGGAGAAAATAATAATCTTGTGCATATAAAACTTCTTTCTGCGCATCTGATAGTTCTTTCTGCGCATACAACCCATCTTTCTGCGCATATGATATCTGTTTCGGTGCATATGAAATATGTCAGTTTTTAGGGTGTCTTTTTGATAATTTTGATGCTAACTTATGTTGCAGGTGTTGTCAATCATCAATGGAGGCTATTAACAAAATGGTCTCACAGGTTTAAGAGCTAGTTTAGACATTTTTAGTTACAACTTGCATACAATCTTCACCTAGTTTCTAATTAAGAGGAGTAATCATATTGTATACACCTTAAAATTGTAAAGACAAATTAAATAAATATTTATTATTTATTTAATTCCCATTCTTCTATCATTTAATAAATTCATCGATTTATCTACTTGATTCATGATCATCATTCATAGTCCAAATATTAATTAAATATCTATTTATTTAATTAAGTCAATTAAACCTATTCTTCTAATGTCATCCCTTAATCAAATAATAATCAAATTATTTAATCACAAATCATCCTATTCCAAAGTCTTCATTCATAATTCCACATCATCTATTCCACCTCACACGTCCACCTCATCATCTTGCACATGTAATTAAATATTTAAATATTTAATTATTCTATTTTCCCTCACCCACATGGGCCTATTCTTCCTCCAACCATCCCTATTCTAAAGGGCATGGTCTCTCCATGTCATCATGGTCAAAGGGACACTTTGTGACACTTGTTCCATAGTCCCTAGAATCTTTCCAACCTCCCTACAAACATGATCTCCTTGTTTGACCTTCTCTCTTAGGTCATTGTGAGCCTTGTGACATGTGGACTCATGTCACCCCTTTCTCTCCACCATGTCAAGATGAGAGGAACATCTTCCCTCTTTCTCTCCCTCATCTCAACCAATTCAATCCTCACCATACACCTCACAAGACCAAGTCTCCACCGTTGAGATCTTGACACATGGATTTGCCCCCTCCTTGGCCTATAAAAGGAAGGTCATTCCCTCATTCTACAACACACAAGCTATAGCAAAGTTAATCTGTAGAAATTCCAGCGTGCCTTTGGAAAAGCATCCATATTGTTCATTGCATTTTATCTCCATTATATTCATATCCATACAACCATGGATTCAATCATCCATCCCTCATTCTCAGAATAGTTGCATTGTAGGTAATCTTCATTTCATTTTATTCAACATACATCCATTCAAGTATTATCATCTTCAAATAGTGAGGAAGCACGCTTCTGAGAGCTATGTTCATCATCAAGATCAATACAAGATAGGCGAACAATGGAAGGTTCGAGGTAAATCAGTCTTCAAGGGAAAATTGCTTTGTTTATTTGATTTGCATCATATTTCATTGAGATTATTGGATTATTAGTAGTTTAATACTATTGACAATAATTCCTCTAACATTTTTGGCACCCATCGTGGGGCCTTGCCCCATTTTTAACTTCCATCTGAGTGTTTTGTGAAGGTTCTGTCACAACAGGTCAGTTCTGAACAAACAACTTCCAGTTCCACGCATACAACATTTCCTACTGCACTTTTACCTTTTAGCGCATCTAAATTGTTCTACTACTCATCTAATAAGTCTTGTTGTGCTTCTGATATTCCCATGCACACACAGTGCAGTCCTGTGCTTTTGACTATTATTCTTGCACATTTGCGAATCAACGCATATAATATGCAGTACTGTGCATATAACCTGCAGTCCTGCGCACTCAATTTGTAATAGAGAGTTGTAAATGTTTGATAAGGTTTTTCATACTAACCTTCATTTTTAGGTGTTAGGAGATAGATTTAGTCATTTTAGCTGCATTATTAAGCCACCTAGAACTAATTAGGCAGGAGTAACTTAATATGTTCATGCAAATCTTCACATAGACTTAACTAGGAGGAAAGTAAATCATTTTGTTGCACCACAACTTTCATCTAGTCCCAACCTATGAGTTAAAATTGAACAATTCCTTTATGTTTTTACTATCTTGCACTACAATCTTCACATAGCATAATAGGGGAAAGTAACACTTGTTTTATTTTTGCAAACAACAATCTATACCTAGATCTGTTAGAGGAATAAAATTAACAAAATCTTTTCCAAGTTATTGCTATCTTGTTACAAATTTCTATGCTTGGTAGAGTTAACACATTTAGTTATTTTTCTTTTAACTAGGGAGTTAAAGAACCAGTGTTCTCCGTGTTTTTAGAATGATAATAGGACTATGCTCTACCCTTAACTGGGTGACCAAAATGCCAAACTTATCATTTTGCATGTTTTACCTTTAGAGAGGCCTGCCCTTGGAAATCCTTCCTTCCAAGTGGGAATGACCTTAAGTGATAATAGGCTAAAGCCAAGCTCCTCCAAGTCATTATAAATAAATTGTGTTTGTGATGAAAGTTACAAGCGATAGGTGTTGTTGTATTACACCGACCAATGTCTCCCCCAAAACCCTGTGGAGCGTAACCTGTGCAGGCTAGGAAGCCTTCTTATTGAAGCGAATGGCCACACGTGTAATCACCCAAATGGATGCCTTGACTAAAATACATTTGTTCTAGTAAGCCAAAATCCCCTATTTGGTGACACAGGAGGAGGAACCTCTAGAGTTGTCTAATGTCATACACTCATTTAGTGTAGAGATAGAAAAGTTCAACTCTTTGGGGGAACTATAACTTGGTATGCGTGAGAAGTGAGTGCCGTGGAGGGGAGTTGGTGCTACCAAGTTATTAGTTGTTTGCCTTTATGCAAGTGGCTGGTGTAAAAACCAAGTTAGAACTCATCAAATATTGTCCTTGCCACCCTAGGATTGTAATTATTTGTTTTTAATTTTGTTAAGTAATAATGAAAACCTTTTGTTCTATGTGTTTTCCTGCAATAAATTGAACCAAAATTAGCATTGTAAACTTTAGAATAACTTAGGAAAATGTTCCAAACAAATCCAACTATCAAACTAAAAAAGAAAAACAATTACATGCAGTTATGTGCATTTAAGACATTCTATTGCTCATGTAACTAGTATTGTTGCACATATAATCTATTCTACTACACATCTGAACCTTTTTGTTGCACTTATAATCTTTCAGCGCTTTTAATGCACATAACGACGTATATAAAACACAGTGCTGTACTTTCAAAATCAACTAGCTCAGTGCATTTGACCCACATAGAAGCACATTTGACCTGTTATCCTACACTTTTAAAGCTGCGCATCGAAAATAGAGGCATATTCTGTATAGTTTGGGATAAAAACATTATCAGTTTTAGGTACCCTTTTTGCTGTAGTTTCACCTTGAAAAATTAGTCATACTATGCAAATACCTTTCCATATCATTTTCACAAACATCTTCTTTTCACAACATTGCCTTGCTATCAAAACACCTCAAAATCAAACCACAACTTACTTCTAGGACCTAGTTGATACTCTACCAACCCAAACAAGAGCTAGTTAGTTTTATAATAGGATTCTAAATCATCCTTCTCAACAAAACTATACTGGTGTAACCTTGACAAGAAAATAGTCCTCATCAAATAGCGGTGTCAATCTATCCCTATTTGGACTACCACTTGTATCGACACTTCGATAGCTATTAGACATTATAGCTCAAGATTTACCTTCTTTGGGACAAACATAGAATCAACAAAAACCTTAGCAAAATCTATTCCAAATGAACTCACCTTCTACCACATCACACCTCCAATCAAAATCAAAATCCAACAAATCTCATAATCCAACTTCATCCCATCCCAAAATCTTGCATGGTGTAAACTAGATCTCAATCAAAACAAAAGAAAAACATGGACAACCTTAACAATAATATACCCAATCTGGATGATGAGGAAGTCTCTCAAGAGGAAATCCTTCAACAACTCCAAGACTCTAAGTTGCAAAAGATAATGGATAGAGTTGTTGCTACCGATTCCCAAAAGTATTTCCTCATGCTTGCTCAACAAGGAGCAAAGCTACCCGTAGACTTTGATATCTCTAATCTATGAGAGACTAATGCCTCAAATGAAGCTGAGTCATTGAAAGATGGCTCTAAAACTGAAAAAGAGACCCCAAAAATAGAAAAGGCTAAGGATACACTTAATCCTTTGGATGTATTGATGATTCAAATCCAAGCCTTACAATAGCAATTGGTAGATATCCAAAGCGGAACCTCAACGAGCCATTATTCACTTGAAGATATCTCACCTTACCCATTTGACAAATCCTTGAGCATGATACCTTTTCCTCTAAGATTTGAAGTGCTAAAATTTGACAAGTATAGAGGAAAAGGAGATCCTAGAGATCATATTAGGGAATTCAGTGCCGCTTGTCTTGAAGTTGCCCACAATGAAACTTATCTAATGCAACTATTCCCTAGAAGCCTAGGAGGACGAGCCATGGAGTGGTTTTCACGCCTACCTCCCGACATCCGCACCTTTAATGAATTAGTGGAAAAATTTGTCACACATTTCTCTTATAACATAGAACATGAAATCTCCATGCTAGACCTCTGCAATAATAAACAAAAAGGAGGAGAATCATTTGCATCTTTCTTACAAAGATGGAGGCAACTTGTGAGAAAGTGTCCCTATAACATACCTAAAAAACAAATGATAGAAATGTTCATGCATAATTTGTCCACTGAGCTAAGCTATCAAATACAAATCCAATGTCCATCAACTTTTAGTAAGGTCATTGAGATGGGGCTTCTCATTGAGAAGGCCTTGATAGCGAAGGGACAAGTAAAGATATACAAAGACACCCCAAGCTCTAACAACAATGCAAATAAGTCATAGTTTTGGACTAAAAACAAACCCATAGTGAATGACGGTGTGGTAGATGCAAAACATGCAGCACCAAAGTAACCTATTTTCAACCTATCCAATCCATAGAATAACACACCATCTACCAAGCCTCAAGGCACTGAACAAAAACAAAACAACTTCCCCCCAAGAAGAAAGTTCACACAACTTGGTGAATCACTTGAATCTGCACTTAGAAAGTTGATTGTAGGTAACATGATCACACTTCCACCAGTGCATGAATACGAACCCAAGTTCAAATATCCTTGGTTGAATGAAAATCATTTTTGTGAATACCATAGGAGCAAAGGTCATAAAACCAATGATTGTATGAAACTCAAACATGTCATTCAAGACCTTCTTGACCAAAAGTGCATATCCATTAATGAAGGACATACTACCAATGATGAACATATAGCATTCAAGAATCCTCTTCCTCATTATGAGAAAGGAGGTTCTTCAAACCAAAACAACAAAGGGGCCGACAAAGTGAACTATAACAATGCTTCTTTTGATTACACCATCAATCATATTTCCCAAAGTGATTCACATATTAATGTGATCACCATCAATGATCAACCTAATTGTAATGTGACCACATGTTGTGGAAACATAACTCTACAAGGAGCTCAACTGAAACCATCTTCCACATCCAAGTCATCCTCTACATCAAATTAGTACAGCATTATCGACCAACTTCACAAAACACCCGTGCATATATCCATCTTAGAGTTATTGCATTTATCACCTTCCCATAAAGCCATTTTAGAAAAATCTCTCTTGGAGACAACGGTTCCTACAACCCTTGCCCAAGATCAATTCCAGGCTATGGTAGGCCATCTCACCACACCGCATTTCCTATCCTTCACTGAGAAGGATGAGATGTCAATAAATCAACCACACAATGCATCCCTACACATTAAGGCCCTAATACATAAGCACAGAATAAAAAGGGTCCTAATAGATGGAGGAGCTGGTTTGAACATTTGTACACTAAAGTTAATCCTTGCATTGGGGTTTTCTGAAAATGTTGTTGATCCCAAGAAAAAAGATAACCATCAAGGCATTTGATGAGGAAGAAAGGACCTCCAAAGGAATAGTGGTTTTGCCAATATGAGTGGGACCGGTAGAAAAAGATGTAGTGTGCTAAGTTCTCGACATGGAGCTTGCATACAACATTCTCCTAGGCAGACCTTGGATCCATACAATGAAGGTTTGATGCAGGAGCATCCAGTGGTGTAAGAGCAATCTTGCATCACCCAAAAAAAGATGTGTTTCAAAATTGTTGATGTTCTTTCCATTTTTTTCAAAATTTGTGGTTCTGGTTCCATAATCGCTTGAATAATGGTGTATAACTTTCAGTTTTTCCAAACTGCTAAAAATAGCAACATGCTATTTTTAGAAAGTTTGCATTTGGGCACGGAATAAAGTGAAAATTTACAGGAAGCTACATAACTAAAAAATAAGACCTTTGGCGAAGGAGTCACGCAAAGATCATTTGTGAGCTGAAAGATATTAAAGTTTTTGTTTCCCGAAAAATGCCTAAAAATTATTCAAACTCAGGTTTGAGGCACTAAACGGCCCCATATGGTCCTGAAAATGGCCAAAACTAGTAGATTTGATTCTTAGCACGTAAAGCAATCTGGGAGCTTTTCAACGCATTAAATGGTTTGTCAATCGGACACCCGGATCAAAAGTTATGGCTCCCGGAAGTTGACCTATTTTTGGAGGGAGATGCAAATTTTGAAATTAGGTTGTTGGCCGCCAAAAAGGCTATTAATAACCATTTTTGGGAACCTTGGGCAGTACTAGAGTTAAGGGGGAAAGTGTAGAGTCAAGAATAGGCAGGAAAATAGAAACCCTAGCTGATTTGGGGTTATAGAAGGCTGATGATTCCAGAGTCTTGTGATAGGAAGCTGTAATGTGTTGCAGCTTGTGGAGGGTTGATTCCTCTGATTGTATTTGAGCTTCTGTAATGTAATAAGTTGTCCAAATCAATAAAGAAAGTTCTATTTTTCTATGTGTAATTTTTGTTGTTGAATTTTTTATGATTCACCCCCTTCATCAAGTGGTATCAGAGCAAGGGTACTTGAGTGTGTAGACAGATCACTGACCGTGAGGTAGTTTGCGCCAGGACTTGAGGTTGTGGGTTTGCTACGGAGATCAAGATGCCTCCATGAAGAAATCATATTGGGAGGAATGCTTTGACAGAAGAGGGTTTTAGAGCCCTGCAAAGGCAAATCGATGCATTGCAAGAGGAGCTACGAAGAGGGTTTGAGCTGAGAACAAGAGAGGAAAGTGAAGATGAAGCTAAAAAAGAGCTATTTGAGGAAGAACAAGAAGCTGCAGGTGATCCTGCAGAAGTTAGGTTGTTGAGGGTCATTTCAAAGATCGGAAAGAGACCCAGGATCAAATTTTCTACATATTCTAGAGATTTGAATCTGGAATAGCTTATTGATTGGATCAATGACATGGAGGAATATTTTGAGTATGAAGATGTAGAAGACCCAGATCAGGTCAAGTTTGCAAAAACAAAGTTGAAGGGCCATGCTAGTATTTGGTGGAAGGAGGTCCAGTTGGAGAGAAATAGGAGAGGAAAAGGGAAGATCACCATATGGGATCGAATGGTGGAGAAACTGAAGAAGTAGTTCATTCTTGTGGACTATGAGATGGAGTTGTTGAAGAAGCTACAGGGTCTGAAGCAAGGTAACAAGTCTGTTAAGGAGTATACAGAAGAGTTCTATAAGATTACTATCAGGACAGGCCATGCAGAGGCCAACAAGGAGAAGGTAGCCTATTACATTAATGGGTTGAGGTTGAGTATTCAAGAGGAGCTGAGCCTGGTCAAAATGACCACCATAGAAGATGCATACCAGTTTTCCCTAAAGGTGGAAGAGAAGCTGAATAAAAGATTTGACAACAAGCAAAGGGGAATAGGTCAAGGTAGAAGGACTGGTGGAAGACCCTATGGGGGGTGAAATGAAGATTCAAAGAAAAGTGAAGAAGTCGGCACCAGTTGAAAGTAGAGAGGAGATAATACCTACTGCCCTCTTGACCAGCACAATGGAGAGCAAAGAGGAAGAGGAAGAGGCTGACCTAGGCAAGGACCTGGAAGAGGAGGTTTCAGAGGAACCTATTTCCAATGTGGAGAAGAAGGGCATTAAGCATACGAGTGTCCGCAACATCAAGGAAGGAAAAATAGAAGACCTAAAGGTAATACACGAGTTGCACATGTGGATGAAGATGCACAGTCTAAGCATTCTAAAGATGCTGAAAGGGGAGAAACCCTAGTTGTCAGAAGAACTTTGTTGAATGAGGAGAAATAACCCAATCAGAGGAAGAGTCTATTCCGCACAAGGTGCAAATGTGAAGGTAAGTGTTGCGATATTATTATTGATAGTGGAAGCACTAATAATATTGTTTCAGAGGAGATGGTTGATAAGTTGAAGTTGACAAGAAGGAAGCATCCACATCCATATCGGATTGCATGGTTACAGAAGGACCATAGAGCTTTGGTCAATGAGCAGTATTTAGTGAAGTTCAAGATTGGGGACTACCATGAGGAGGTGTTGTGTGATATCATACAAATGGATGCATGTCATATGTTGTTGGGGAGACCGTGGCAGTATGATAGGAGCGATGTCCATGATGGTTGTGCAAACACATATTCCCTAACAAAGGATGGAGTTCATTATAAATTGAAGCCCTTAAAGGAGGTGGAAGAAAAGGTATGTAGTACTGCCAGAATTTGCTTGGTAGATGGTAGAAAATTTTTGGAGGGTATGAAGCATGAGCGTCATTGCTTTGCATTGATTCCTAAGATTAGTCAAGAGAAATGTGAAGATGTACTAGTAGAAGTCTCAGATATGTTGGAATAATTTCAGGATATTATCTCTGATAATGTACCAAAAGGTTTACCACCAATGAGGAAGATAAGTCACCAAATGGATTTGATACCAGGAGCTAGTTTGCCAGATAAGGCAGCCCATAGAATGACTCCTATAGAGAGTGAAGAGCTGAATAGACAAGTTTAAGAGCTGTTAAGGAAGGGACTGATAAGAGAGAGCCTAAGTCCATGTGCGGTACCTGCAGTACTAGCACCAAAGAAAGATGGAGAGTGGAGAATGTGTATAGATTCTCAATCCATCAACAAGATCATGATCAAGTATAGATTTCTATTACCCAGAATGGATGAAATAATGGATTGTTTGAGTGGAGCCCAGTACTTCATGAAGATTGACCTGAAGAGTGGATATCACCAGATTTGAATCAGAGAAGGAGACGAATGGAAGGCAACCTTCAAGACAAAGGAGGGTTTGTATGAGTGGTTAGTCATGCCATTTGGGCTAACCAATGCACCGAGCACAGTCATGCAGCTCATGAATGAGGTACTGAAAGAATTTTTGGGAAGTTTTGTTATTGACTATTTAGATGATATTTTGATTTTCAGTAAAACTTGGGATGAGCATCTAATGCATATCAAAAGAGTTTTAAAGAAGCTGAGGGAGGAGAAGTTGCTAATTAATCTGAAGAAATGTAGTTTTGCAAAGAAGGAGTTGGTATACCTAGGATTTGTTGTCTCAGAGGAAGGTCTTAAGATGGACCCAGAAAAAGTAAGGTCTATCATTGAATGGCCTACACCAAGGAGTGCCACAGAGGTATGATAATTTCATGGTTTGGCAAGTTTTTACAAAAAGTTTATCAGAAATTTTAGTAGCATTTGTGCACCCCTGACTGAGACAATGAGAGGGGATAGAAAAGAGTTTAGATGGACTAAAGGAGCAGATAAAAGCTTTGATGCATTGAAGCAAAAAGTCCCAAAGCAACCTGTTTTAGCACTTGTAGATTTCAATAAGGTATTTCAGGTAGATTGTGATGCTAGTGACAGTGCTATAGGAGCTATTTTGAGCCAAGAAGGTAAGCCCATTGCTTATTTTAGTGAGAAGCTTAATGATCCCAAGAAAAAGTATTCTCTTTATGATTAGGAGTTTTATGCAATAGTTTAGGCTTTGAAGAAATGGAGACATTATTTGTTGCCAAAGGAGTTTGTTTTATATACTAATCATCAAGCTTTGCAGTATCTTAATAGTCAAGGGAAGTTGAACCAAAGGCACTTAAAATGGGTTGAGTTTTTGTAGGGCTATACTTTTGTTTTGAAGCACAGGAGTGGGAAGTCCAACAGAGTTGCAGATGCCTTGAGCAGAAGGCAAAATTTGTTGACAAAAATAAAGATAGAGGTTGTTGGGTTCGATGAGCTCAAAAGTTTGTATCCTAAAGATCCAAATTTTGCAGAGGCTTGGAAATCTTGTTTGGAACTTGTTACTTTGGATAGGACAAAATGGTTGGATTTCATAATCCAAGATGGCATGTTGTTTAGAGGAAGCCAGTTGTGCGTTCCAAGGAGTTCCATGAGAGAGAACTTGATTAAGGAGAAGCATAGTGGAGGATTGGCTGGACACTTTGGTCAAGCTAAGATCATTGCTATTGTTGGTGAAAATTATTATTGGCCACAGTTGCAGCAAGATGTGAGGAAATTTGTGCAGAGTTACAGAGTATGTCAGATGACGAAAGGAGTAAGTCAAAATTTAGGTCTATATCAGCCACTACCTGTACCAGAGAAGCCATGGGATGATATTAGTATGGATTTTATTCTTGGTTTACCAAGGACACAAAGAGGACATGATTCCACTTTTGTGGTGGCGAACAGATTCTCAAAGATGGCACATTTTATTCCTTGCAAGAAGACTAATGATGCTGTTCATATTGCTAAATTATTTTTTAGGGAGGTGGTGAGATTACATGGTCTACCAAAGAGCATAGTTTCAGATCAAGATACCGAGTTTGTTGGTTATTTTTGGAGGACATTGTGGAAAAAGTTGAAGACAGATTTGAAGTTCAGTTCTGCACACCATCCACAAACCGATGGACATACCGAAGTGGTGAATAGGAGTTTGGGTAACCTACTACGATGCTTAGTAGGAGATAAGCCGAAGGGATGGGATTTGATTTTACCACTAGCTGAATTTTCTTACAACAATTCTGTCAATAGGAGTGCTAGTAAATCACCATTCCAGATTGTATATGGCAATAGCCCAAGAAATGCTTCTGAGTTAAGAAAGCTGGACAAAGGAGAAAAGACAAGTGTTGAAGCTGAGGACTTTGCAGAACATCTAAAGAATTTGCATGAAGAGGTGAGAAAGCACATTAATAAGATGAATATTTAGTACAAGGCTAAGGTAGATCAGAAGAGGATATAAGGAATTCTAGGTAGGAGATGAAGTCATGGTTCACTTGAGAAAAGAAAGGTTTCCAATTGGAACATACAATAAGCTAAAAATGAAGAAATTTGGACCATGTAAAATTGTTGACTTATCAGAATATCATGAAGGTGGAACAGAGGATGGACTAACAAAGAACATTAGAGTATTCCAGCATCTACTTCAACCGAGGAGATAGAAGAGATCTTGGATAGCCATGCGGGAAGAAGTACTCGAAACAGGCAATATGAAGAATATCTAGTGAAATGGAAAGGAAGGCCTATTGAAGATTCTTCTTGGTTGTCTAAGGCAGAGGTTGACCATTTGGGTTTTCCTCACACAAACACATGAGACGTGATAGGGTCACTTCTCAAATTACCTTGGGTGTCTGATGCAGGAGCATCCAGTGGTGTAAGAGTAATCTTGCATCACCCTAAAAAAGATGTGTTTCAAAATTGTTGATGTTCTTTCCATTTTTTTTCAAAATTTGTGGTTCTGGTTCTATAATCGCTTGAATAATGATGTAGAACTTTCAGTTTTTCCAAACTGCTAAAAATAGCAACCTATTATTTTTAGAAAGTTTGCATTTAGGCACAGAATGAAGTAAAAATTTATAGGAATCTACATAACTGAAAAATAAGACCTTTGGTGAAGGAATCACGCAAAGATCATTTGCGAGCTGAAAGATATTAAAGTTTCTATTTCTTAAAAAATGCTTGAAAATGATTCAAACTCAGGTTTGAGGCACTAAATGGCCCCGTACAGGCTTGAAAATGGCCAGAATTGGCATAGCTAATTCTTAGCATGTAGAGCACTCCACAAGCTTTCTGACGCATAAAATGGTTAGTCAATCAGACACCCAGATCAAAAGTTATGGCTCCTAGAAGTTGACCTATTTTTGGAGGGAGATGCAAATTTTGAAATTAGGTTGTTGGCCGCAAAAAAGGCTATTAATAACCATTTTTGGGAACCCTGGGCAGTAGTAGAATTAAGGGGGAAAGTGTAGAGTCAAGAATAGGCAGGAAAATAGAAACCCTAGCTGATTTTGGGGTTATAGAAGGCTGATGATTCCAGAGTCCTGTGATAGGAAGTTGTAATGTGTTGCAGCCTGTGGAGGGTTGATTCCTCTGATTGTATTTGAGCTTCTGTAATGTAATAAGTTGTCCAAATCAATAAAGAAAGTTCTATTTTTCTGTTTGCAATTTTTGTTGTTGTGTGTTTTATAATTTACCCCCTTCATCAAGGTTGTTGATGCAGTCAAGGTAGGAGGATCCGGTGAGGGACAATCCAACCTTGCAGCCTTAAACAATTAACACTAAGATCATACAGATATGCAACAGAAGCTAACATCTAAGCCACAAAAAGATTACAGTTATTCAAGAACACATAACACAAGATGTTGTTGGATTCGGGACAGACAACTGAGAGGGGGGGTGAATTAGTTGTCCAAAACTTGCTTCTAATTCAAACACTTAAATCCTCTTATTATTTAATAGCATATCAATTAATCACTTATGAAAGCATAAAGCATAAACACCAGAGCAAATACACATCAACACATGAGACACCAAGATTTTGACATGGAAAACCCAGTCAAGGGAAAAACCACAGGGTGATTAACCCAAGGATTATTCTCTGTTAGAAGAATAAGAAAAATAGATGGCACATGCCAATTAGGGCTCACTGCCCAAGCACACTGCTCACAAGAGGCACACTGCCTACAAGAGACACATTGTCTACAAAGTAACAAGTATCACAACCTTGAACTGGTGATTGACATCTTTACCATGCCTGGATCAATTCCATTTAAGCCCAAAAACTTCTGTTCTGCCTTTCGCTCTTCTCTTCGCTACCACACACTCATCTTCATAGTCACACTTTGAAATGACTTCACAATCCCTTATTTATACACGACATCAACTTAGGAACAAACATCTAAGTTGGCAAACAACCACAAGATCTTTTGTAAGGTGTATAATTCATCTGGTCGGCCAGTCACAGAAAGAACACCAACAACCGGTGGTTAACCATCAAATCCAAACTCTAACTTCAATGCGAACTGCCAATAAGAATTGTACATGATCCAAAGATCACCAAAACCTTTCTTGAGTCATCAAGAACATCCGCACTTTATCAGCTTACTGGAATTCTTCTATTCTTCATCTGAAACTTCAAGAACATAGTCTATCATCACTGTCATAATGAAAACGGTGCTTCCGAACCTCCAAACCATGAACAAATCTAGTTGTCACTTCACACGGACTTATTCAACACTCCCTCCAATTTGCAGAGTGAGATAATGCAATTCTAGAGCTCACCAAACCAATCTGTGACACTTTGTCACCACTGAACATCTGTCAGAACCGGTTCTACTTGAGTGACCATAACTTCTTCAGATCTTCATACGGACCTCTGAAATCTTGACAGGAACATCTCAAGACTCATATCTACAAACCCTTTAAACTGTATCCTCTGATCCTCAACCTATCTTGGACTTTTACCTTGTCATCATCACTGTTCTTCACTGTTCCTGATTGAGACTGATTTTCTCAATATCCTCAGCACACAGCTCATCCAGTCCTTCTCATTAATGCA